>JAJTWQ010000346.1:0-183097 GCA_029007595.1 Solanum commersonii | reverse complement strand
ATTTTCTCCAACTTAAACTGTAAAATGTCCTTTTGGTACGTCAATTGGAAGGCGGCCTTCTCCATCATAGTCGCTTTTCTTAACAAAACTGAACATTTTTCATAATTTGCTTTAAAAGTACAACTTGTGGAAGTTTGTTTGATTTTCTAATGGTCATTTTGGTATGAAGAAATTTTAAATATAAAGAAAGTTGAGAGTTTTTGGTGTATATGAAGAAATATTAGTGTAGACTTGTGATTTGGTTTGAGGGAATATGAAGCTATTTATGAAGGAAGACCCAACTTTTTTTAAGTTTATTTTTTTTGTATTAAGGTGTGGTGGTGGGGTATGTGAAATTGTGATTTAGAGGAAATAAGACAAGATGAGACCCAAATCCCATAGGATTTTACAACTTTATGTTGGTTCTAATATGACAAAGAGGACCCTTGCCAACTTTGCTAGGTAAAAAATTGCAACTCATGTTTATTAAATCAAACTCCCTCCATCTCAAGTCCATATTTGATTGAGAATGAATGATCTAAAATAAATTATTGATGTTTGATTAGTTATAAATTATCTTATAAATTGTAAAATAGGAAGCTTAAAGTTAATTTAGTATTAAATATAAAATGTTTTTTTCTAGGCTGATGAAATTACCAAAAAGTGCAATTTACGTTGACGTATTTATTAAGCTTGATATAAAATTTCTCCAAAAATGTAGTAGGCGAATTAGTGTTACTTCATTTCCACTAAAAAAAAGAGGGGGGGGGACTACACAAATTGAACCTATTAGGAAAAATATTTATTCAAATTGAACCCAACTAATATTTTATTATGATGGGACCCACAACCCAAATTATTTACTTGACTGCTCCCTTATTCTATTCACTGAACTACTTCTAATATCTGGAGTATATGTATGTACTCACAAATATGGACTTTATCGAAATGGTGTCAAGCGACACTCCTTTGCCGAAAATACTATTAATTGAGGCGAAATAATATTATTTGCATATAATTTTAATAAACAATTTTATTCCATATATGTAAATGTCGGGGTAAAATAATTAAGTTATCTCAAAAACAGAAGAAGTGACATTTGAACAAGAGGAAAGCCCCGCTGCTAGATCATGATATATTTAAAAAATCTTACTAAGGAAAGTAAGATATTACAGTCTAGGATTTTGTAAATTATATGACACTATAATAGTTATTTGTAAGGTTGAACAATATATGCGACAGCTATATCGGCAGAATTATATTGCATTGCAATTATTGTGAGTTGTCAGAGTCAATTAGCTAGTCTTTCCGGTAGCCCCATGTATGGTCTCTTAATTAGGGGAAATATATTGACAATACATGATGTTCTTTGTTCCAACTTCCAATCGACTACGGTTTTCACCCATTTACTATGAAGAACTCGAGTCAGTTTATTACTTGTGAATGTAAATCTTCTCCTATTTCATTCCGTTTTTATAGAGGCTGAACGTCGTCTTTGCAACTTTAGTTGTACTAATGCCACAATTACATTTTCACCCACCTTTATCTGGTTTTTCTTCTTCTGCAACAATGTACCACATTTTTATTGATTAATGACGTTATATGTAAGCTTTTTTAGTTTGTATCAACAATTCTTCCTCTTTTAAAAAAGTAAATAAAAGATGTGCCAATGGACCCTTTATTACAATTCTTCCATGTAATTCTTGATATGAATTTATAAAAGTAGTTCTCGAACACGTGTGTTGCACATGTATTCTATGCTAATTAGTATAATTTTAAAAAAAGTAAATATATAAAAAGAGATGATGCGATTGAGAAGATGCGCGTATTTCAAATGATGATCAAGCAAAATAAATGTAACATTAAACAAAATCTCCAGATTGTAAGCTCAAGCAATGAACAAGAATAAGCAAAAGTGAACAAAACAAATGACTACATAGATTAAACAAAACTAGTTATATTTATACTCAATTTAAAGAAAACTATATTGAAGAAACTAATATAAAAAATATACCTTTGTTGCACAAAGTGCTTGAGAATACACCAAATATTGAGTATTTTTAAAAAGGAAGCATATACTAATTTTTCAAGGAACCCACATCTAAACCTATTGATTTTATAAAGGATAGAAGGATATGAAGAGTAATTTTAATGGATGAAAGCTAAAAAGTAATAGCAAATAGTATTAAATAAAAAAAGGGATTACAAAATCGACCGACTAAGCTTCAAGACAAAACAAGTATAAACAACAAGTAATAAAGAGATTACAACACATGTAACTAAACATGAGATATAACATGCTACGACATTCAATAGGATTGAAGAAGTAAGATATAAATGGTAAAGGAACTGAGTCAGGGACTGTCACACCTTGAGGATAGCCCCTAGATGTAACACAGGACCTAGGGTCACAAGTAACCCAAGCTAACACTAAATTTGACATAGCACAAACATACTGAAATAACTCTAACCAAGCGGAAGCACAACTGAATAATTAATATAATCTAAAGGTATTAAACTGAGAATATCTAAATGAAATAATTGAGTTCAAAGTAGAATAACCCAAATCAACCGAGTTTAACTCTATGTCTGAATGTGTGTAATACTGATGAGCTGTTGAGACAAGTATCAAGCTAACTCTAAAATGCTGAAACTAACAACAAATTAAAAAGCATAAAGAAACGTCCTCGGATGATGAGGACTCACCCCTGACTATCGCTGATATGGCACCGGTATGAGCTACATGGCTGAAGGTGAGAACCTGAGACTGCATCATAGTAGGATGCAGCATAGGTTATGCGTCAGTACTTTGGATGTATTGAGCATGAGGGATATTCAAAGCTGATCAATATATAAATATGCTAAAAATACTGGTTAAGTATGTAAACCGAACTAAACTAAAGTACATAGGCCCAAGATACAATAATGCATAAAAATTATGATGTAAGAGTAAACTGGTAGTGTGCTGAAAAACTTAGAAGAAATACAACTACGGGCTTGAAGTACCTTCTTGAAGCTAGTACCATGGGAGAGTATGTTAACTGAAGTAAACAATGTGAGCTAAACGTGTAGTCCGATGTAACGTCCCATTGAGAGGACTCAATATACCTTCCTAGGGTAAAAAGGCATGAATGTAGTGTGATCACTAAAACTGATGCCCAACACAGGGGACTTATAAACCTATGATGGCATGTTGATCTGGGACTTGAGGGTATGTTGAACCCTAGTCCAACTCGATGATAAACACTACTCCCAAAATCGATACTTGTAGTTCACTTAAAACTGTGGTCCTAAAATTTTGAGAGAGAACTAAGCTAGTGTAAAAACAATTTCTGAGAAAAGCTGTGGACAGAAATTGACAAAATTTTGTTTAACACTAAATGTTATCACCCTGAGCTAAATTCGCTCGAAGAATTAATGCATGTGAAAATACTACAATTAAAGGATAAGTTCATTTCCTTTCAAATCTACATAAGAATTCATACAAACTCATTCAAATAAGAATAGAATGGAGTAGTAATCACAAGAATCAATTTTGAAAAAAATCTGCATAGTTGGAAAAAACCCAAGTTTCATAAAACAATAATAATAAAAAAGGAGTATGATGTTTTGGGCATAAGGGAAAACAAAACGCTTACCGAATACCCACATACCCGGTGAAGAAAACTACGGAGAAATCCTTTGGATTTCGGGGCTAAACTTGAAGGTGAGCTCGCTTGTTCTAGAGAGAAAATTGTTGGCTCTTTCTCTTCTTTTATTTCTAAGTCAGATGATTTTAGGAGAATGACAGTTTTAGGTCATTTTTGATTAATTAACTAGGCTTAACCAAAGTAAAATGACATAATTAAAGTACCAAACTCATAGCCATAGGGGAAAGACCAAAATGAACCTAACTTAAAACTGGCAAGGTGCCTCACACGAGAGGCTTCACGAGCCATTTAAGGCATCACGATCCATCTAGTGAATCGTCATGTTGCCCTGCCTGACAAGTCTTCACTAATACAGACATAACTTTTTATTCAGGGGTTAGAATTAGGCATACTTGGTGGCGTTGGAAAGAGGACTCAAAGACCTTTGATTTGATCGATTATGGGCTGCCTTTCATGGATGACTTCACTATCTGTGTGAAGCTTCACACGGACCATCTAAGTGTTTGTGGTCCTTAATAGGAGTTTTGTGGTTCTCGTACCCCTTTCACGGATGACTTCATGGTTTATGTGTAGCTTTACGGACCGTTTAGGTGTCCATGGTCCTTTAGAGTCTCTCGGTGTAACTCCACGGACAGGGGTAACGGGTCGTGGACCTCTTCATGGCCGTGAACTCCTTCATGGATTGCCATTTTCTCTTTTCTTTATTCCATGTTCAACATTCCGAGGCGTCACAAGGACCGTGCAAAACGAAAGCCAACAACCTACTAACAAGTAAACTAATGATACATGAGTAAATTATCTAAGGAAAATGGAACTAGAATCAACAAATCTAAACCACAAACTAATAAATATCACATGAATACATAATATAGTGAAATAATAACCTTATTGGACCACCATAAGCTTGGAAGGTACAAACAACAAACATAACCTTACCAGCCCCCATTAAAATAGAGGGTGCAGTCAATAATCAATTATACCAGTGATAGGTGATACATATGAATGCAAAAAATGCAGTAGAACCAACAGAACAATCACTAACAAAGTGTAAACACCTGCGCCTCGCCTTGATCAAGCGGGGTAGGACCCATGAAGCTCCCCATCATGTACAATGGAACATAGGGAAATATGAACGAATAAGGGACACATGAAGTCTATATACAATACTTGGGCCAAAACCATGTCATACAACAAGCCATTTATGTCATGCTACCAGAGGTAAGAGTAGCCAAAGAAATATAAAAAGGGCATCGATGCGCCGGCCAAGTAAAAGCCGAGCACATGATAGGTGCCTCTAATATTTCAAGTACAAAAGGAGCATGTCCTCGGTGCCTCATAAATCTCAAAAATTAGTTTAACCAAGTGATCCTGGTGGTACGACTCTTATTAAAAAAAGTTTAGAATAGTAATCGAGTGAAAATAGTTTTTCTCCAAAAATGGTAATGATGAACCATGCTAGAATAGAGATCATACCACAAAACACATGAAAATGAGCAACCAATGCAATGCATGTCATCACCAACATCCAAACAAGGAACACACTTTTAAAAAAATACAATACAAACTTTACCACGCTACCAAGGTGGAGAAAACTAACCTAGAAACCGGTTGGTTCTCGACCATGTCCTCGGGCCCAATAATATAACAATAGCTCAATATAACATAACATGCTCACGCTACTTTGAAAGAAAAGGCAATCAAGAAGAGCTTGAAATCAAATAAGGGGAAGAAATAACGCAAGGAAAGATGCCTTACCCCAACCATACCACTCCAGTCAACAATTGAATACAACTAATTCCAATCTTTGGCTAGGATGAGACACTAAGGTCTCAAGCACTAACACAAGGTACACAAATGCAACAAGCCCTACTAGAGGCAACACACCTTAATTAGTGTGATAGAAACATTCTAAGGCATGTAAGGCTCAATCCTAGCCTCAGGCCAAATGTATGAATCGTAATAAAACTAATAAAAGTAACTTATAGTATAACAAAATCTACAAACCTATGCTATGGATCCCATGATCCACAATAAGCCCAATGCATCTATGGAATCATGAAAGGAAAGAGTAAAAGGCAATTATAATACTCTACAAATACCAATCTAAACCACATGTTATTCATATGAAAAATCATCTAAAAATCTCAATAAAGAAATTAGACCAAATCCTACCTCGATGTTGACCACATGCGCTCCGAATCCACCGCACAAGAAATATCTAGTTTTGAAAATACCTTTGATCACTGCCACGTTAACAAATTATTGATCACAATGTTAATACTAACTTTTAGACACAAAAATCACAGTAATTAGAGATAGAAAAAAAATCTAATCAAAAAAAGAATTTGGGACCCACATTGGAAATCCTGAAATTGACTCCGTTAAAAGGTCCAAAATAGCTCAAGGAATAGGCTAAAACAATCCATGTCAAAACTTAGTGACTTTGTACCATGTTTTCAAAGTGCGAGTTTGGGCTTGAGTCTCAGAGAGTCTTGGGGGGACGTGATGTCCAAATATAAATTTATGGTAGATCTTTTGAGGATTGAGGTTATTCACGATTGCTCTAGGCCCAACTTACTGACTGATATTTAGAGCTTCATCTTATTAGAAGTCTACTACAGATGATTTTTGGAGGGTTTCTTGATTGTTGTGGCGCCTTTGATTTGATTAAATCACCTTGATGTTGCTTTTAATTGGTCTGAGGAGTGTGAGTTGAGCTTTCGTTAGCTCATGAAGTTTCTTAATAATGCTCATGTTTTGATACTTCCAATTAAGGGCGAGGGCTTCATGATGTATTATGACGCATCCGATTTTGGTTTTGGTTATGTATTGATGCAATGGGGCCGTGTTATATCTAATCGATCAAGGTAGCTTAATCTGCATAAGGAAAACTACGCCACTTATGATTTAGAGTTGATGACGATAGTTTTTGCACTTAGGATTTGGAGGAACTACTTTTATGGAGTACGATGTGAGATATATATGGATCATAGGAGTGTATACTACATTATGAGATAGAAGGACCTTAATTCAAGGTAGTGTAGGTTGATTGATCTCCTCAAGAACTATGACCTCTCCATTCTATACCATCCGAGTATGGCGAATGTGGTAGTAGAGGCCTTGAGTTGAAAGGTCACGAGTATCGATAGTGTGGAATTCCTTTAAGCTTCTAAGGAAACTTTGGTTTAAGACCTCCAGTCCTTAGCCAATATGATGATTCAGCTTGATGTTTCACATTCTAGGCGGGTGTTATCCTATGTTAGGGTTTAGTCTTCTCTATTTGAGCATATTTGTAGTCATTAGTTTGAGGATGAGATGTTGGTAGCTATTGGAGATCAAATTTTAAAGTGATACCGTGCATACTACTTAGATTCTAAGAGGTCTTTGAGGTTTGACAACCATATTCATTTTGTAAGAGTGGGAAATTTGATTGAGCCGATTCTTTGAGAGACCAAGATTCCAGATATTCTATACATCTAGATATAACAAGGATGTATCATTATTTGATACAACATTACTTGTGAATTGATATGAGGAAAGATATTGTGGACTATGTATCCTATTGCTTAGTTTACCAGCAGGTGAAGGTCAAGCATTTTAGGCCTTCTGGTATTTTTTATAGATTGCCCATTCTAGTATTGAAATAGGAGAATATCACCATTTTGGGTTTGCCTTGGACTACTAGAGTTGTTGACAACATCGGGGTTGTCACTGATCAATTTACCAAGTCAACAGAACTCCTACCCATTTAGTATTCTTTTAGCGCCGGAGATTAGCTCATCTCTACATTTTGGATGTAGTTCGTCTTTATGAGATGTAGGTATGCATCTTATTAGATAATGGTTATCAGTTTTCTTCTAGATTTTAAAGACCTTTCATGAGAATTTTGGTACCTGTGTTGACCTTAGCACAAATTTTAACCTGCTGACTGACGGGCAGTTGACAACACTCAAATGTACTCTTCAAAACAAATCAAAAGAGCCAGCGGCTGTCGTCAAATAAAAATACCCAACTAATTAAGAGTGGGGTCGACTCCCACCGAAAATGGTATATCGTAGAAAATTCTATCAAGTAATTTGGATTGTGATATCATTCATTTGTAGTAGTAAGAAACAAGTGGGTGGATGATTCCACAAATTTAATAAAAGGATTTGATTATTAATGGTAACAATTTAACTAAAATTATGGAAGATTCAAGAAGTAACAAATAATATAGGGGTGCGTGGATTAGAAATCAATGTCACATAGGGGTAATTGTGTTTCTCTATAGTGATGAACATTCATTAATAGTCTTGGTCATCTTCAATGACACTAATCTTCTTTCGATCTCATAGAATCATTTCATAGAATCTCTTTTTGATGTCATCTATGTGTTATACTAAAAAACCTTATAACTTACTCTATTACGTATTTCGATGCAAAAATAGGGCAAATAGATCTGACCCATAACCTCTAATTTCAAGCAAGTTACCGACATCAAACGTAGATTGCTAGTATCAGACTAATTACCCACTCTAATTAATCTCTTTTGAGCATCGGCTGGAGATCACAAGTTGGAATTAAGTTTACAACCCTAACCCATAAGTTAACCCCATGCTAATTATACCAAATTCATGTATAAACAACAG
Organism: Solanum commersonii; assembly: GCA_029007595.1. Taxonomy (NCBI): domain Eukaryota; kingdom Viridiplantae; phylum Streptophyta; class Magnoliopsida; order Solanales; family Solanaceae; genus Solanum; species Solanum commersonii. The sequence goes on along the minus strand of JAJTWQ010000346.1, from coordinate 174,840 downwards.
CAAAATAGAGCATACACAATACCCACTACACTAAATCCACACCCAACCATATTAAGAATTGTGATCACATAATCATAAGGAACTAAATCCACGACAAGGGTTGTGGGAACCAAGAGTAACTAACAATATAAAACTAATAATTAAGTAATTCTGAAATAGTGTTTATGCATGTATTGTTAATCTCTATGTTTTCAGTGCTTTTTAACAGTACGGAACACTAGAACTCGCCTCATTCCTACTTGAGCGACCAAGGAAGTAATGAATGAGAAAGAGGTTAAACAATAGAGATTTAGCATGATAATCTGCTATCTAATCGCCTAACTTAAATAAGTGAGGGCTAATCTAGGGTCAAGGGAAAAGGTTATAAAGCACGGGCAAGTAGACGACCAAGTTGCATGGTGAAATTCCTTACTTGGACGACCAATCACATAGGAGATACCTAACTTACTGACTTTGCATGTTAAACACTAGGAAAGATTTGTTATTATTAGGATTACTGCTTTAAGAATTTATGGGGAACATATATGCCCTAGTTTTATCTCATATTGATATTATAAACTGTGAATTCAGTTACTTGTTACTTTTAAATTGTTACTACAAATTAATTAATTATTACTTTGTTTACAAATCCCCCATTTTTAAGGAAGTAATTTGGCTAAACATACAATTAACACTAAATTACCCTAAGTCTAGACCATATTCTTCTTGGGATTGATCTTAACCTCAGTTAGGTTCTTTATTTGACACTGACCGCTTATACTTCTTTAGGGAGGTGTAATTTGGAAGTATTAAATTTTGTCTCCACTGCTAGGGAAGAAGGTTGTTAAATTAGACTAATTTCGTTATTGAAATTTAGTCAATGATTTCCTGATTTACGTTTGTTTTGTTTTAGTTTTCTATGGGTGTTATTTCCAGTATATGCATAGTACATGGAGTCAAGAAAATACCTTGACCCCTTACGGTCCTGAATTAAGAAGAACTTTGCGAAAAATAGTCGAAAGAGGCAAAAAAACTGGGACTACATGATGAACCAATCAGAGAGGGTCATGGGGATGTTGCTGAAGTACAACCTGCATGAGTAGTAGGAGTGCCTAAACAAGTCCAGGAGAACCCTCAGGTTGAAAATGCTGAAAGAGTGCAAAATCAGCAAGCACCAGAAGGGGGTGATTATTTCAATGTTGATCATGATGTTGTGGGATCAATAGGTTCCATAATGGTTCCCCCAGTACCACTTGAGCTTAAGTTTTTGGTTAATACCACCCTGATGCAAATGCTTAGTCCACTCCCTGAGGCTACCTCCTTGACGTAAACACGGGACCTAGGATCACAAGTGAGCTGAGATATACTAAATATGAACTAAACCGAATACAATGACCAAGTACATAACATGCTGAAACTAAATACTGAAATATAACTAGAACTTGGTCAATGCACTAGAATCTCACTATGGGTGCTACTATTTACTGGCATAAAACCATCTCGAGCTAAACGTGGAGTCCAATGTATACACCTCGTCGAGAGGACACAATATACCTTGCCAAGGGTATAGAGGCATGAATGGCGTGATCACTAAATATGATGCCTATAGAGTGGACTTATAAACCTATGAGGGTGGGACTATGAGGGTGACTGACCCTAGTCCAACTCAGTGTTAAGCATACTTCCCAACTGGAAATGTGTACAATACAACATAACTAAAATATAATGAATAGCTCGATATTTTGACATGCTAACTGAAAATGCAACATTCAATACTGATAATGAAACATTTGAAAATTGAGGAATGTATATCTCGTTTATCTATCCTAGCTAGTGTAATTCATGAACTAAACGAATCTACACAACTACGGTTCTGAATTTTATGCAAGGAAATAAGCAACGAGTGTTACAACAACATTAAATTTTGATTAGGAATATTATATAGTTAAATCACAACAACAAACTTAAGTTTATAGAAACCCTAGGTCTAAACAATACGTAGGGAATCAAGAATCTGACTGAATTATAGGGACCCAATGGGCAAAAGGAACCCACTAGTGAAATTACACATACCTAGTGATGAATTCCATGGAGAAATCTTTTGATTTTAGGGTTGGAACTGAAGAAAATGTATTGCCTTCTTGGAGAGGGTTTGGTCGGCTGTTTCTTCTCCTTTTTGCTCTAGTTTGATCGATTTTTGGAGAATGATTTGACTAGGGTAAGTTATGATTTAATTACTAGGCTTAAACTAACCAAAACGACATAGTTTAGGGGTTAAGGGACGTAGTTTAGGTGTCCAACATATAGATGAAAAGATCAAATGACCCCTAACTTAAAAACGGTTGGGGCCAATGACAGGCCTGACTGACGGACCACCAACTGACCTATGGTCTGTCCTGGTTAGTTGTCAATTGGCTTCAGAGACTAGGATCTGGGGGTCTGAACCATGGCCTGGACCACGGACCGTAGTCTGACCTACTGTCTGTAGGTCCTTGCATAGGTCAAGACTTGGCAGGATTTTTCTGGGTTCTTGGGAGAGGGTTGTTGGTGGCCAACCACAGACCCCACCTACGGTCCGTAGGTGGCCTCCATTGGTGGCGCCTGCAGCTTCAAAAAATGTGCATTTTTGTCTTTCTAGCATACGGGGTGTTACATTATATTCCCCTTGGGAACATTCGTCCTTGAATGAAGTCTAAACTAGCTGAGTATGGAGGGAAAGAGCTGAAAACCCTGCCACGAAGTACTGAAAATTGAAATTTGATTGAACTAATTTCCAAGAACATGTAAATATGCAAGTATAACTGAAGGAGCATGAAACTAAGACTGAATTTACGCAAGCGTAACTGAAACTGGAGAAGAAATATTACCTCAAGCTGGAATGGAATCGGAAGGAAAGAGATGAGGATACTTGGCCTTCATGGCTACTTCTGATTCTCAAGTAGCTCACTTTAGAGACTGACTCCTCCACAAAACTTTAGCTGAAGCGACTTTTTTATTTCTCAACCTACGAACCTGGAGATCAAGAATTTTAACTCGCACCTCCTCATAAGTGAGACTATCCTTCACTGCCACACTCTCTAAAGGTACTAAGGATGCTGGATCACCATACACTTTTTCAACAAGGAAATGTGAAAGACTGGATGCACTATTGCTAGTTCTGTTGGCAACTCTAACTGATAAGCCACTTTACCAACCCTATTCAAGATCCTATAAGGCCCTACATATCTAGGACTGAGTTTCCCTTTCTTGTCAAACCTCATCAACCCCTTCATAGGTGACACTTTCAGGAAAACCCCATCATTAATTTGGAACTCCAAGTCTATTCTCCTTACATCTGCATAGGACTTCTGACGACTCTGGGCTGTCTTAAGTCTATCCTTGATGAGGTAAACTTTTTCTATAGCATCATGAACTGAATATGGCCCTATCAAAGTTGTTTCACCTACTTCAAACCAACCAACTTGAGATCTACATCTACGTCCATACAATGCCTCATAAGGAGCTATCTGAGTACTGGAATGGTAGCTATTATTGTAGGCAAACTTTATAAGAGGAAGGTGATCGTCTCAACTACCCTTGAAGTCGATCATGCAAGACCTCAACATGTCTTCTAAGGTACGACTAGTACCTCTTCCTCACCATTCGTATGTGGATGAAATGATGTGCTGAGATTAACACAGGTACCAAGACCTTTCTGAAATGACTTCCAAAAATGAGAGGTAAACTAAGGACCCATCTCTGAGAAAGATGTTAGAATTTTTTGAGGGAATGTAGGATTCTATAAGAGGTTTATCAAAGATTTCTCAAAAATTGCACACCCATTGTGCAAACTGCTCGAAATTGAGACGTAGTTGGAGTTTGATGATGATTGTCTGAGAGCATTTGAGGGGCTCAAAGAGAAGGTTACTTCTTCACCAATCATAATTTCACCAGATTGGGGACAACGGTTTGAAGTTATGTGTGATGTGAGTAGGATAGCACTTGGCTTAGTATTTGGGTAAAGGCGAGAAAAGATTCTTCATCCCATATACTATGCTAGGAAAACTTTGAATGTTGCTCAAAAGAATTATACGGTCACTGAACAAGAGTTGCTTGATGTAGACTTCACCTTATAGAAGTTTAGCTCCTATTTTGTTGGCACTAAAGTCATTGTGCATACTGATCATTCTGCATTGAGGTATCTTATGGCAAAGAAGGAGGCAAAACTAAGATTGATTCTATGGGCACTATTGCTGCAAGAATTCAACTTTGAGGTAAAAGATAAAAAGGGAAAAGAAAACCAACTAGCTGATCACATGTCTAGATTAGAGGAAGAGGCTATGTTGAGGCTAGCTGATGGAGTTGAAATAGATGATACGTTCCCAGACAGACAAGTTTTGGCTGCTTTTTTTGATCTTATCCCTTGGTTCGCAGATTTTGCTCATTATTTGGTAAGTGATGTTGTGCCTTTGAACTTATTATTCCACCAATGAAGAAAATTCATATCTGATGTGTAAGATTTTTTTCTAGGAAGAGCCTTATTTGTTTCATGTCTGTGTTGATGGGATCATTTGTCGATGTGTGCCTAAGGTTGGGAGGATAAGTATATTGGAAGCTTGCGATTCATCTCCTATTGGTGGCAATCATAGTGGTATCCGGACTACTCATAAAATCTTGCAATGTGGGTAGTATTGGCTGACTATCAACCATTATTCTCATGATTTCGCCAAGTCTTATGATCGTTGCCAAAGAGAAGGAGGTATTTCGAGAAAACAAGAACCCTTAATGACTCCTATTATGGTGATTATTCTATTTGATGTTTGGGGCCTTGACTTTATAGGTCCGTTTGTGAGTTCGAATGAGATGAAGTACATACTTGTAGCTGTTGACTATGTGTCTAAAAAGGTGGAAGTTGTTGCTCTTTCAAACAATGAATTGAAGAGTTTCACTGCATTCCTGAAAAATAATATATTTTCCCTATTTGGTACACCAGGGGAGATTATTAGCGATGGAGGTTCCCACTTTTGAAATAAGTTGTTCAAGGCGTTGCTTGAGAAGTATGGTATTTTTTCACATCGTAGCAACTCTTTATCATCCACAGTCTAGTGGGGAAGTTGAAGTGTCAAATAGAGAAATTAAGCAAATCCTTACGAAGTTTATGAATGTGAACATATCTAATTGGTCGAGAAAGCTTGATGATGCTCTATGAGCCTATCGCACTACATTCAGGACTCCCATAGTTTAATCTCCCAACCAACTTGTGTTTGGGAAGTCTTGTCACTTGCCTCTAGAGTTAGAGTATAAAGTTATGTGGGCACTGAAGAAGCTGAATAAAGATTGGGATGCCGCATCAAGTCAAAGGTTGAATGAGCTCGATGAGTTTCACCTAAAACATATAAAAGTCTAGTCTTGTATAAGGAAAAGATGCAGAGGTAGAATGATAAGAAGATTGAAAATGTGAATTTACTCCAGCTGATTTGGTACTTCAATTCAATTCAATGTTGCGTTTATTTACTCGTAAACTCAAGTCTAACTTATGGTAGTATAGGGTCCGTGTCCAAAAGATTCAAGAAAATGCAACAAGAAAGTCCTAATTTTTTCTACTTGGGTAGAAAAGAAAGTTCATATGCTTATTAGGAAGTTTTGACAGAGTGAATTTTGTTATTTCTCGTACGGGTTGTAAACATATGTTTTTTTACTCGATTTTGGTTTTATTACGATTTTTGTATTTTTTTGTGTCAAAATGTTCATAATGATGTTGTAGTTATGTTTTAATAGCATAGCAGCTTTTGAAGCCCGTTCGAAAGGGTAAAACTCTAGAATTGTGAATTCGAAGTGCGCATGGTTTGAATTTAGGTAGGCTATGGTGTCCAGTGTTTAGATTGAGTTCACGAATGTGAATTGATATTGATTAGTTGGAATTTATGTTAGGTTAGTAGTTGATTCATGTTAGCTATTTAGAAATCATGTTTTAGGTCATATGTTTTTGGAGGTTTTAACATGTTTAATTCCCTTTGTGTGATCATCCTTACCTTGTGGCTTTCATGTACAATTTTTGTAGTTGATTGGAAATTTGTTATTGGTCGTAACAAAGGTGTAGGATACTGGTGTCGAGAGTCCTTAGAATTTGCTCAGAAGTCGCTTGGATGACTTAGCTTCATGTAAACAAATGTAGTAGACTTAGGTTTGACAGAATGAGCCTTAGCTAGGTGGCTATTGAGCTTCGATGACCTTGCATCAATAATTCCCCTCATACCTTCATTCTTGTGATTCTTGGTGGAAATATTTGCTTCTCTTAGTCAAATGTGATTGAGAGTTGTTTAGGCTCATAGTGATTCATTGGTGGTTGTCGAACTACAATGGCCTTATCATAATGAATTTTATATGGGACCCTTCTTCGATAAATTGTATAATCATAAATTAAGGTCTAGGCGTATTTCTCGTATAGCCGCAAATTTAAGGTCTTGGCACACAACTCTTATCATCACAAATCTAAGGCCTAGACACTTGATATTCAGCTGCAATTCGAGTTTCGGGCATATTATCCTCTATTGAGTTGATACCTAGAAGAATAGTTTTATTGGTTTCTTTTGCTATCCTATCCGTTATTCGAGGTCCGAGCTATGCACTTTTCTCTACTGGACTCTTCTGTTTTTGTTCTTATTGTTTAAAGCTCTTCTATGTACCTGTCGGGGTTATGGGGTCCATTTGAGTTATTTACGTAATGTTGCATATGAGTGTACCTTTTGGACAATGGAGGTCTAGTTAGGTTATAGTTAATTACTAGGTTTTATTTTCGTTATTTCCCAGAATCGTGTGCATTCCTGTTAGATTTCCTTAATTTGGCCTCTATAGTGTTAATTCTACCTTTCATATTGTCTTTGCTTTTCAAGCTCAATCGCCCTATGATGCCTATTGAGTACTTGTTGTTTTGGTAATTATACTACACTCTACATTTGCTTTTGGGATGTAGATCTGAGCACCAGTTACCCGTGTCGCTATCCTGCCAATTGTAGGAAGGTTGCATTTGAGGGTGAGCTTATGTCTTTGTTGATCATGACTGTTTCCTTTTGTATAGTTTGAAATGTCTTTTGCATTTTCAGACACGTCTGTTTAGTTTAGTTGTCACAACCCGATTCCTTGAGTCATGATGTCACCTACAATAACCCACCAGTCGGTAAGCCAACTGTAACCCAGAATGACAAGTAATGGGTATAATGGCAGTACCAAACATAAATAACAGTAGTAGTAAAAATATGATAGTAATGGAAGCAAATAAAAAACTATATACAATTGAAACCCTCCTAAAATCTTGAAGTCACGAGTATAGAACTGTCTAATATGAGAAAATACAAGTTCTAAAAGTGGGCCACAACAAGTCATCGAAGAGGCAAAAAAATAGCGAACATATATAGAAGGAGATAAGATGATCTAGGATGCCAAGTGCTCACTCTCGTCTTCAATATCCCAATGCTGCAAAAGATGGAATAACGATCACTGTTGGTAGTTGGTACTGGAACTAGCATTACGAAAAGATGCAGGGTGTAGCACAAATACCAAAACAAAGGTACCTAGTAGGCCTCACATGTCGACTAAGCAAGAAAGGTAAAACCAATATAAAACGATAGAATCTAGACATATGTACAGGTCAAAGCGGATATGAAAGAAATCACACAAGCATACTGAAAGTAAATCTTAGTAAAGCTAAACTAAACCTAACTAGACCTCATAAGCCCAAAAGTTACACTCGTGTGCAAGATGAAATAAAACCTGAATAGAACCCTATAAGACTGACAAGTACATACAATAGCTAAGTCTAATTAAAAAAGAGTACCACGAAACAAAAATTGGACTCCAAGCCTAAGTAACCATCAAATCAAGTCAACTCCTAGCCTTGCTATCAAGAGTGACCCTGGGTATATCGACTCCGAATAAGATCTTAAGTAGTCTCAAAGCCATCATGGATCAACGTCTACTCAAAAGCATCACAAACATCTCCAAGCCTGAAACACCAAGAATTATGGGACCGCACCAAAATTTCCAAAATTGACTCAACAAGAGATCCTAAACTATGCCATGAACTTGTGTTATAAAATTGAACACAATCCGGGGTCCGAAATAGCAAAACCAACAACCATGAAATAACCACAATAAATAGGTCAAGGCAGCCTAAAAAACAAATTCACGTCTAATGTAGGTTCTCCAAAATCTCTAGATCACAAACCCAAATATTTATGCTCCTAATGATTACCCAGGACTTGAATCTCTGAAATGGGAGCTCGGATGGAGGAGTAATCGCAAAAAAAATATTCAATAAATGATGAATTTGTGACAAAAACTAGACTAAATATAGAAGCAACCTTCACGTAAGAAGCCAATAATATCCCTTAACTGACATACCTAAAAAAGGCAGGCCTCGCTTTTGCATGCTCGTGGCCGCAAAAGTGAGACTCGCTTAAGCAAACCTAGTTCACAAAAGCGAACCCATGGTCGCTTTAGCGACAACCGCTTAGCTGGCCTCGCTTACACAGAGCCTTGGTCGAATAAGCGACATTCTCTTAAGTGAACCCAGGAGAGCAAAATTAGTCGCACAAGAACTCAGGCACGAGATATTTTACCAAAGTCCCTTCAGCTTTGCTTGGGGGCTCAACATTAGTTTGGAACCCCAGACACACAAACAAGATATGTCAACCACTCAAATTTGACATTGCAAACTCAATGGAGAAGTCAAAACTTTCATATGAGGTCATCTTGACAGAATATGGGTCCCACACCCAACCCAATTTTAAGCAAACATCCACAAGGGAGATCAGAATCAGCTCAAAGCCTCAAGAACCAAATGAAGGGTAAATCTAGACCAAAGTCAACATTTCAGAGCTAACTGCACTAACATAATTCTCATTTGATCTTGGTTACTTAGAAGGTTGACTAAAGTCAAACATAGGCCTTAACTTGAAAGTTAAAATGCGGAATTGCATAGAATCACATTGACAGCCTTGAGAGTCATTCCAAACATGATAATAGCCTAAAATAACCCTTGCAGAACAAATTGAATCATGAGAATTTGATTATAAGGTCATCTTCTTGAACTTTTGATCAAAACTGACCGTTCAAGGTTGTAAAGCTCCTAAATAGTAACACTCGCACAAAACCAAACAAAAGACAGGTGATCGAACTATTAATCGTAGCAATTCATAAATGACTTGGGGGTATAGAAACACTATAAATAACAAACAAGAAGCATAAATAGAGAACTAACCTAGAGGTTATTACATCGGTCCACTTTGGGGACTTGTTAGTAGCTCTTAACATGTAACTACTAGATTAATGGTTTGATCTTTTGTTTTTATATATATATGTGTTGGTTTTCATTCTTATCTTCCCTTGTTTCCTTTAAATTATATGATGTTTTTCATTTAATTTATGTTATTTGATTACATCTACCTTATATGCCTGTTACTAAATGTCTGAGCTATGGGTTGACTTACCTATTGGTGGATTATAGTGGGTGCTATCATGACTCAAGCTTTAGGGTGAGATCTTCACAAATCATTTGTTTTTCTGTACACTTTGAGACAAAAGGACTTTAATTGGAGGCAATATACATGGATTGAGCTTCTGAAGAATTATCACCTCTCTATCATATACCATCCAAGAAAGATGATTTTGGTAGCAGATGCATTGAGCTAGATGGTACCCATATTGGTAGTCTTGCTTTCCTTTCAATTTTGGAGTGACCTTTGGAATTGGACATGCAGTCCTTAGTAAATAGGTTGGTTCTTCCTCATGTCTCCGATCCCAAGAGGGTTCTAGCTTGCATTGAGGCTCGCTCCACTCTATTGGAGTATATTCGTGATCCACAAGTTGATATTAAAAACATAGTTGTATTCCTAGAACTTATGACATTTCCAAGCTCTTAGTTTCTTTATAATTCGACACTGGAACAACTTATGAAAATTTTTAGAACTTGTGCCAATCAACCATTTTGAACTACATGTGACTTGAATATCATGTAATCTAATATATGTACGATATCCATTACTAGAGTTGATCCATAACTCCTTGAATTCACGCAACCTACGATTTCTAGAGATGAATTAAGTCGTTAGACAAAATCGGATTCGTCAATTTTTTCTTTGCCCATTCTCTCATACATCAACCCTAGCTAAAGAAAGGGACAGTTGTTGACAAACCCAACTTTCACCCTTCATATGTCTAATTTATTGGTCAAGCTTCTGAAATTCTTAACAAAGAGTGAAATAACATTTTGGAAAGATAATGTTTTAAACTAGTTGTGATGAATTTTTCAACTATCATTTGGCAAAATATCAAAATAAATATAATAAATATAATATTTGTTTATACGTACTCTTTTTATTCATTAGAAAATGTGTTTGGTCAACTTAAAAATAGTGTTATCTAAAAAAAAGTTTAAATAGGTACATATCCTTAATTTTCAATTCAAGGTCATTTACAACTTATATACTCATAATTAATCTATTTTTGCAAATAATTTATTTGATTGTGTTAAAGTTATCAAAGCTAATTGATTAATAAGATAATTGATTCGTCTTAATATGTCTCAAAACCGATTCATTTTAACTTCAATCAAAATGAAAGAGATTATTCTTTAAACCTAAAACTTGACACATTTTACTCTTAAATTAAACCTTGCAAAAGCCTTTTATTTTTGTCCTAAATCTTAGCCCAAAAAATGCACATCCAACCCAATTCTTATTAAGAAAAGCAGTCACCTTCTTCCCCCTATTTTATACCTCTCACTCAACAACTTAGCCCTAACCCTAGTAGAACCTAGCCACCTCCCCAATCACCCCCATTAATCTCTCATTCCCCTCTCAAATGGCTATTTCAGATTCAAACCTTTATTTTCAGTTATAATTATATGGAATTTGTTGGAATATTTCGTAGAGGCATTCGAAGTGGAAATCCATCCCCATGAATAATTGAAAAAGTCTCACATTTTTAACCACTATTAATCTGAAAGAGACGGATTTTGGATCCAAAAATTAGGATTACTTTTATTATCAAAAGAAAGGTGGAATATCAAATGCCTAACTGTGATTTTTTTAACTCATTACAAAATTAACTTTCTTTTCTCTTGAATTCTTGAGGAAATTCAATAGGCTAAAGCTAACTAAGTCATTCCTCAACTCCGTCGCACTCAACAAAAGGTAATTTTCATCCCTATTATATTCAACCTTTAATTAATGCTCATGTGTTTATATTCTGTGATTAATAGATTATAGGATTGTTGTTTAGAACTCTTTTTAACTAAAGGAATTTGTTTGTTACAAAAGTTGAATTATACTCTCAGATATCTCTAATAATGCTCTTCCCGTTAATTGTGTAGTTGTTTGCTTGAATGAAAGCTGATCTGAAGTAATTATCCATCATACTCATCTATTTATTATTGGTCACCCAAAAATCATCTTGGATTATCTCTTTAGTCATCATAGCTAAAATTTGCATAATTGTTGATATGGCCTCTTGATATATCATGTAATCCTTTTGAATATCAATGACATATGTTTTATCGTTTCCCTCCTCATTAAATAACTTGATATGAACATATGTATTTAATTATAAGAGTTACGCACACTATAAATTAATCTCAGGGAATCAAAATAAATATATGAATGAGAAAAAACTGATAATCAAGAATTGAAAATCCAATTAAATCTCTTTGTTTTTCTTGACAATAAAAAGTAAAAGTTAAGTTTTATATATATATATATATATATATATATATATATATATATAGAGAGAGAGAGAGAGAGAGAGAGATTGAGAGAGAGAGAGTGTTAGAGAGAGAGAGAGAGAGAGAGAAAGAGAGAAAGAGAGAGAGAGGGAGAGAGAAAACAAGAAGCAATAATGTTTACTATAAGAATTTATACCAAAAAGAAGAATAACTATACTTCAATAAATTTCAAAATGTAGATATCAATGATCTCCACCTTTTAAGATACATGATTTTAATTGTTCACCTACTATAGATGCCACTGATCTCCACCTTTTAAGATACACAATTTTAATATGTTACCTACTCTTCTTCTTCATATCCTAAAATAAAATAAAATTTTATTTGTGAGCTATGAAAATTATTTCACCATCAGGTAAACTATCCCAAAAGCAACCCATGAAATACACCGACAAACTAGAACAAAATTTCTCAAAAATACGATATTTTGCTTCACCCATTTTTTGGGTTCAAACCTCTGAAAAATCCTCAAATTCATCTCTTCCACATATCATCTTGAATGATCAATGACTACTAATTTTCCTTTCACTTCTATCCAGTTATAAACGTTTTTTTTCTTCTGAAACACCTATTATGTCATTCCACAATGAGATAAATTATTTAAAATATCGTCATCCTTAGAACAAATGCACTATGAATCCATATAGTGTTGGTATCTACCTGGTGCATTTTTATATCCAAATGGTAATACATTCCATTCGTAAAATCCTTGTAGTACAGTGAATGCTTTTAGTTTTTTAGATTCTTCTTCTAGTTTTAAGTGATAAAATCCTAATTTACAATCAAATTTGCTAAAATAATTATATCCTTGTATTTGTCTTATCTTTAGTATTTTATTTGGTATCTGATAGTTATATGTTTTAGTTTTTGCATTTAAATTTCTATAATCAATAACCATTCTACTTTTTCCTCTTTTTTGTTCAGTATGTTTATTTACTATAAATGCTGGGATTGTATGTTTACTATTGCTTTCTTGTATATATCCTTTTTCTAGTAATTCACTTATATGTATTTTAAATTCTGTTAAATCATTAAAATTATACTTTAATGGTTTTTGGGTTATTATAATATTATTATCAATTAGCTCAATTTTTACTTTTGTTTTATGTTTTTCCCATCCTTTTAAAGAATCTTCACTATATAATAATTCTAACTTATCTTGGATTATTTTTACTTTATCTATAGAGAATATAATTAATTCTATGTTAGGGTCTTCTTCTTTTATATTTTTTAATTTTTGTGTAATTTTTTCACTTCCTTTTATCCATTCTGTCGTTTTTCATTTTTTGTTATTTACTCTTTTTGCTCCTATTTTTTGTTTATATGGTGTTGTAAACCACCAGTGTGTTTTTGTTATTATATGTGGGTATAATTTTTCTAAAAATGGCCTTACTAATAACATATCTTTTGTAGTCAATTCAAAGTTATATATTTCTTCTGTAGTTAATATCTTATCCCATATTTGTATTTTTATATTTTTTGACTTGTATGTGATCATGCTTCCTTCATTATTAAATCATGTTACTACTATCGGTGTTTCTAACTTTTCCCACTTATCTTCTGGTAAACAATTGTATTTACATATATTAGCTTCTGCTCCCGTATCTATCATTGGTGTATAATATCTGTTGTAATATCCTTCTATTATTATCTTTGCAAGTATATATATTTTCATATTTTTATCATACTAAAGTCCTTTTTATTATTACTTTTTTATTTTCATAATTTATTATTAACTATTTGTCTTCTAGATTATATGGTTTTACTTGTTCTAGCCATTTTATTCCTAAAGTGATATTTTCATTTCCTTGATATCTTTTAAATTTTATTACTATTGGTATGCCTCCAATGATTATTTCCTTTTCTCGTAGTTTCTTCGGTATACATTAATGTTTTTGGTAGTTTGGGGCATGATTGTTCAGTAGTTATTATTTCATCTTCCGTCACTAATTCTCTTGTAATATAGTTTTCTTCTAGTCATGTATTTATTAATATTAAGTATTCTCGTTGTTCCATTATTCCCGTTATGTAGTAATGATGTGGTTTTATTTCTTCTTCCATTGATTTTTATGGAGTTTTATCTATTCTTCTTGAGGTACTCATTTTTTATGATATTTGGGGTATCTCATTGACATTTTATATTCCACATTGTGATCTATGGAGTTAGACACTTCTTCATCCATCTCTAGTAGATATTCATCATAGCCTCTCTATAATACATCTCGAAAGGAAAAATTCCTCACAGGTTCAGGAGATGAAAGTTTTCTTACATCATAAAGCATTTTCTTATGATGTACAAAGTTGAACCCCATGTTATTTATAATCTTAGTTCATGAATGGTAAAATATAATTCTTCCCTAAATTCGATTGACGATTAATGTAATTGTTATTACTATTTATTTTGTTTTGAACCAAATGAAAAGAAGTTAACAATTATTAATAGTATTCTTCTAGATACATATTTACCAACAAGATAGTGAGTTTTAACACTTGACTAAAGGGAATCATGGAGAGAGATTAAAAGTGCAGTCTGATACTTATTTCTGATTCAAGCTGTAGTAGATTGCATTGAAGGAGAAATATATATATTATATGTACTCACGATAGAAGAATCATAATGCCATACAATATTGTGACAGAGAATTTTAGAATTATCTCACTGTGGAATGATGTAAAATATGTTCTATTAAGAAACTTTTAAAACTTTATTGAAGTGAAAGAAAATTAGTAGTCAATGATCGTTCATGATATTAAAGCCAAGAGATAAAAATTAACGTCTTGTGAGTGAGTTCATCTTTAGCGGAATACTACCCATCAAATTTTTATATTTATTTTCATCCGGTTCAAAGAAAAATAAGTACTAATACGGGATAAATTTATCATTAATGAAATTTAGGGAAGGGTGATATTTTACTATTCTTGTAGTTGGATAATAAATACTAGGGGTGTTCGTTTGTACTTCATAAACATAATAAGTATTTAACATAATAGAATCTATGATTTTTAATGGCATCTTACTCTTCAATATGAAGAGCAACAACTTTTATGTTTCATCTTTTGATATATGGTGTAACAATGTCACGATCAAATTTCTCAGGTTATGATTACACCTACTATATCTCACAAATAGGTACGCCTAACTCTTAGTGCGGAACCATAAGCAACATGCTATCACACGGAAGATAAAAATATAAGAAGCAACAAGCTAATTACAATGAGAAGAAAGAGAGATCAACTTAAATATTACAAGAAACCATCTTCAACACCCGATATCGCTTAGTAATCGTGAATCTAATCAAAATAAGAGTACAAGACTTTTACAAATACAATATAAGTACTAATTATCTCTCGAATACAACATAATGACTAACCAATCTTATCTTATCTTACAAGAGGATCCTAAGTCCTCCTATGTGGCAGTCTCTAAGGTTATCATTAATTACCAATTATTTTTTATTACAATTTGGCCATTTTAAGTTCTAGAAAAAGAAAAATAGTACCATCTGGGAAATAAATAGACTTTTCCCTTCCAAAAAGTGTGAAAGGCCACATTCTTTAAGACTCTTAATTACTGTTTTGCAAAGATCTTTTTTCATAAACATGTAAGTATTTTTTTCGCATTTACATGTCATTCTATACTCATTGAAAGCAATTAATAAATGATTCAAAACTATTCAGATACCACAATAATGGTCAGAAGCAAATTGTGATGTTCCAATTATTACTTCTTCTCCTTGATTCTTACTCACTTGAAGCGCTTTTGCAATGAGAAAATCTTCTTAAAATTTGAAATCATATCTTGTGGTGAAGCCATTGATGATTAGGGACTAGAAGAACATGGATCTAGAAATTGGCACATTGAAACAATCCTATTTTCCTTTATTTGCAGTGGCCCATGAAGCATGCCGAGCAACATCTAAGGAAATCACTTACCAACTGAAATAGGTTAGGGTTGTAATAGGGATCTTATCTGCTGCCACATCATGTTATGCACAATTATTGTTGTTCTCTCTTCTTCATTTCTCCTTTTAACTTTTTATAGAAAAATAATTCATTTAAGAGATAATTGTTGTTATTAATAGCATAGTTGGATTTTGGATGCAAACTTTAACACTTAAGATTGAGGCTTATCTTCCTTGGTGCTTCTAGTTTACAGTTACATCATATGATATTGCACTAGTTTAGACAAATAAATTCATGTAATTTTGTATCTCCTACCCTCCTTTTTCCTTTCTTTCTTAGCATATTCACATGTTATTTTATTGTGTTGTCTAAAAATTCTAATTTCTTTTTCTTTGCTAATGGGTGAAATCAAAGCTTAATGGACTATGATGTATATGACAGTAGAGCTCCAATGTTGTTAATAACATGAAGAATCGGTACTTGGTACTACTTGAGAATATTAGCTTTCCTCCTGCTTCTTTCTTCATCGGTAATGAATGAACATTTAATCAATCTATTGAACTTTACATAATTGATCGGTCATGCCGCTAATTATTAAGAAAAGAAAGAACAAAGATAATCTTCGGCATGTAGACGTGGCCTCAAACACTTGATTTATATCTATGTTTTATTTATTTTTATTCATGTGGTATAAATTCCATTTATTCTTCCCATAAAATGCTTGAACACTTTTATAATGATGAAAGATTCATGCATCATGATGAATTTGTTTTATAATTTCGGCTCTTACTCTTCATTCGTTGAGTTAAGATTTGGCAAGTACATTATGCTTATGGTTTTTGCTTTTGATATTCCTAATTCTTATTGTATGGTTATTAGTTGTATCAACATTATGGTAATATATTTCATGCTAAATGCTGAGAACTATTGTTGTCACTGGATTATATTTTTTGCAGCAACCTCTATAGTGGCCTATATCTACATTTAAGCATTATATTAGTACTCCCTTTCTGTCTGAGATTATAATCTGAAACACTTATCTTCTTAGTCAATTGTCACTCCCTGAGCCTAAACCCTGGGCGGGACTGGCACTCAAGAACCATTGCTGGCCCCAAGCGAAACCTTGGCCTGGCTTAACTCTTAGCGGAAGAGTTGACTCATGATAAAGAAAGTATTAAAATACAATTATGCTAAACTGTCTTAATAGATATTTTGAGAATGTTTAGAAATAACATTCAACTTACCCAAAGAGGAACTTCCAAATCAACATAAGCCAATGACAAGATAATGATGAATGAACAAGCTAACTAACTATCTATATATGAATCCTCTAAAACTGGGAGGGATGTCGGGACAAGATCATCGATCATCTTAACAACTGAAAACTACTAAAGCAATGTAAATAGGGATCCTCTGGAAAGTAAGGAGGCTCACCAGAAGACTCTGAATGCTCAATTGGATCAACGAAGCGCTGGATGTTGATCCTAGTTACCTGTATCTGCATTATAACAACCTTGCAGGCAAAATGGCATCAATACATTAAATGTACGAGCATGCGAGCGGAGTACTAAAATAAGCATAAGCTTGAAAGGAACTAAAAGAACATACCTAGGCTCAACTTAACTCATTTCAATATAAGGCAATAATATGAATGCAGTATAGAGAAAAGCTTTTAAAACATGGATAACAAGTCTATGAATTGAAAATACAATAGTAACTCTGTATGTATGAAAAGATACAATATAAACTCTGGATGTAAATAAAAATACAAGTAACTCTATGTATATAATAATACAAAACACTTCTATGGGAGTTTCTCTAACTAACAACTATCACTTAAGAGTTTTTGTGATGATACAACGTTTTGCCTCACGCTGCCAAGGTCGTCCTATACCTTGCCGAGGGTATAGAACCTGACTACTGAGTGGATCCACTATTCCATGCTAAAAAACACTAAGGAATCATCTAAAAAGTATGACCCTTTTCTACCCATGATGGCTAAATGGTTTATGGGGGCTAGGAATTGTCTGAACTCTCCCCCATATCCTTGCTCAATACTACTCCCAAAATATAATACTAGCTCTTATGTTTAAAAACATAACTTCTTTCTATGGTTTGAGATAATTGCTCAAAACTTAGCTCAAAGGCTCTCTTGGAAATCAAGGTTTCCCCTCTTGCTTGATTGTGAAAGCATTTACTTTTATTGAAAAACTAGCTCAAAGCCTCTTTTGGAAATCTCAGTTTCCTTTCTTGTTTAAATATGAAAACATTTTAGTCTTGGGGAATAAATAGACCCTATATAATCTTCTGAAGAAATGAACTTCAATATTTAATCTTTACTCAACTCAAAACTCAAGTCTTAAAACAAAGAAAACGTTTGTAAAAGACTTTTGGAAAACGATATCAACTTCTCTTGACTTGACTCTTAACTTTCTTGAATTGAATTATGAATTCAAGGCTCATGATCTCATGTTATGGATGATTTCATGTTGTTTAGGCGTACCTTAGAGTGTAGAAATCATATAGAAAACATAGGTACGTTTCGAGGGAACTAGTACGAAAAGAAGTGGGAAAGGGTAGAAGACCTTGCGTCCTTGGCGCTCTGAGTGGCATGTGGCACCAGAGCTTAAACTTCAGAACTGGGGATGGGGTGCACTGGCTGGCGCGGTGCCTAACAACCCAAACTACATAACACAAAGTGGGGCGCTCTGGCTGGCTCGACTCCCTAGAGCCCTACCTAGAAAATCCCTAATTTTTCTTGCTCGTTTTTCAACTCTAAACCCTCTAGATTCAATTAGTTCTTTCCCCAAACAGCTAGATTCAAATACATAACCAAAGTATACAAGAATATACTCAAAATGACATCTAATTTTATGAATTTAAATCAAGAACTTCTCAACAACCTCAACAATCAAGAACCCAATAGAAACTTCAAACAAATCCATGAAGAACTCAATTTCTATACTTTCAAGAACACAATTTCGTTGAATAAAATCAAGATTGGCACGTGGGTGAACTAACCCAACACTACGTGATCTCACTTACCTCGTTGGGATCAACCAGTGGTGAAATCCTCAAGTAATTCTTCAAGAACTCGATGATTCCAAACCTCTTCTCCTCTTCTTTTCTTTTCTCTCAAAACCCTAACTTATTTTTATGAAGTATAAACTGAATCTAATCAGTTGATAGCCCAACTTAATTACCAAAAATGAATTTAATTAATTGGGTAGTGAAAAGACCATAATACCCTTCTAAAATTTGGTTTTGACTTTCCTTATCTAGACAGTCCAACTTCAAATGGGCATATCTCTCTCATAAGAACTTAAAATTGATCAAACTTGGTGGCGTTGGAAAGATAATTCAAAGATATTTCCTACGATATCTTGTAGCACACCTAGATCATCCTGAGATAGGAGTTATGATCGTTTGAAGTTGACCCAAAACTCATACTTAGCTTAACTTTGTCAAAATTTCTAAATTTGATTACTTCCAAAAATGGATTCTTTCTAATTTTAAGTCTATCTAGTAGCGGGGTGTTACATCAATCCCAAAAATAATGAAATATTTTTCTTATTTGTGAGATGTTTAATTGCACTTTCAACCTATACATACCAATTATTTTGCAAAAAGACCACAAAAGTGTACTCTTCAGTTTAAAAATTCATTTATCCAAAAGATGGTTTTGAAACATTATCCAGGCCAATTTCTACTTCAGATGTTACTTGATACTTAATTTTATCTTCGTTCAGAAAATGCTTCCGGAGAGTATTTAAGTACTTGTAATTAGATTAGTTATACTATATTTAACCTATTCCTTGTGTGAATTCCAATGAAATGGCTATCATCTAATTAGCTCATGAATTACTATTATGGATCTATTCTTCCTTGCTCATTTAATTAAACATGGGTGTCATGGGATTTCTAGGCTCAAATCAATATTTTACTTATAGTCTATGTTGTTGGTCCTATATTGCTTGCAACTTTGTTGTCTAAAGCCATCTGATTGTGTTGTTAAATTGAATCATTGGTTTTCTAACCCTCAAATTGAATTGACGTTACCTGATTCTTAACAATTGCTCTATCAAGTCTTTGTTCTCCCCTTTAACAAGCACGCAAAGCTAATTTTACTCACCCATGCTTTAATCTTCAACTATTTATTTTAAATTAGTAAATTTATTTTGGTAAAACACTTTACTTACTTGTTATTATCTCATTGAATAATTATTCCCTCGTGTTTTAGTTATTTGTCTCGAGTTCTGGGAGTGCAGAATAAGAGCTTATGGACTCACTCTTGAAGCTTCTGATGATCATTATACTTTAGCTATTGTATTCTTCTGATTCTTTTTTGTGTGTACTTGAGGTTAATAATGACGGGAAAATTGAAATTTATACCGTAAAAATTGATTTATTATAAGCACATGCCAACAAAATGGGATTTAGAGAGTGTAGTGTGTACACATACCCTATTCTTACCTAGAGTGATATTTCTAACTACTTCAGAACACTAGCCTAAACTGTCATCAAATGTTGTTTCCCCTGACACTATGTTTAATTGCAATTCATGGGGACAAGGTTAAGATGGGTGAGATGGAAACGGTCGTGGACATGGCAGTGTGGGAGCACAAAATAACAATTCAGGTGCGACGTCATCATTTAGGTCGTATCCATAAACATTTCAAGAGACAGGTTAATGAACTAATTATTATCAAGGGCAGTCTATGAACTCACGATCATCAAGATTTGTTGTAAGAAATTCTTATTCCATTCCAAAGATTGAAAAGTTGTGCAGTATATTTCCTTATTGAAATGAAATCAAAAGTTTTTTTTAATGTAAATTAGACTATAAAATGAAAGGATTGTGGACGTTGAATAGCTTGAGGCCTTAATAAAGTTTCAAGCTTGTAATTTTCTATGTGAAAGAGTATCTTCATTATAATTTTTAGATAAAGAACACTACACTAATTGACTTGATGTGAGAGCACTTGATGATTATTCATTAGAGCATATCTAGGTTCCTCTTACTGCACACAGAGGGATGATAAATGTATAGTGTTATATTATAGTAGGCGTGCAGCCTTTTCAAAACATTCTTGCCATTTTACCTTAATAAAACTTGATTTTTCTTCATACCATTTTAAATAAATAGGAAAATCATATTGGATGTCTAATATGTTGTTGCATGCATTCTGTTTGTATATATTTAACTTAGTGTCTTTTGTTTCTTGTCTTCCTCAAGGCAACATTGTTTTTTTGTCATCCATAATGATAAAATCTAATTCTCTAAATTATATACACCTAATTTTAAGGTAAAACATATTCTTGAGTACCAAGTTTCGAATAGGGGAGGAGTATAAACTAGGGTTAGTCCTTATATATGGTAGCACAATTATTGTGTTGGATAAAAACACATGTCATACATTTGGAATAAATAGTAGATTGATCGTACAAAGAAAGGGTTGGTATAAAAATTTGTTGGCTCCAATTGTTATGCTCATTTAGCAAACTAGCAATCTTACTTTCTCCTTGTGTTTAATGTTGTACAGAACATCACAATGTTACTGTTTCTTGACCTGAAATTTTAGTCCAACTAGATAGGATTAATGATTGCATGTATGTTAGTTAACATAGAGGAATTTGGATGTACAGTTTTTGCAGGTCTACTATGAAGAACTCAAGTCAGTATATTACTTGTGAATGTAAACCTTCTCCTATTTCATTCCATTTTTATAGAGGCTGATCGTCGTCTTTCCAATTTTAGTTGTACTAATGCCACAATTACATTTTCACCAACCTTTATATGGTAATTTTTCTTCTGCAACAATGTACAACATTTTTGTTGATTAATGACGTTATATGTAACCTTTTTAGTTTGTATGTACAATTCTTCCTCTTTTTTAGAAAACAAATTAAAAATGAGCCCATGGACCCTTTATTACAATTCTTCCATTTAATTCTTGATATGAATTTATAAAAATAGTTCTCGAACACGTGTGTTGCGCATGTATTCTATGCTAATTACTATAATTTAAAAAGAAAAATATATATATAAAAATAAATGATGTGATTGAGAAGATGAGCATATTTCAAATGATGACCAAGCAAAATAGATGTAATATGAAACAAAATCTCCAGATTGTAAGCTCAAACAATTAACAAGAATAAGCAAAAGTGAACAAAACAAATGTCTACATAGCTTAAACAAAACTATTTATATATATACTCAATTTAAAGAAAACTATATTGAAGAAACTAATATAAAATATATACCTTTGTCGCACAAAGTGTTGAGAATACACCAAATATTGAGTATTTTAAAAAATAAAGCATATAATAATTTTGTAAGGAACCCACATCTAAACCTATTGATTTTATAAACGATAGAAGGATATGAAAAGTTATTTGAACGGATGAAAGCGAAAAAGTAATAGAAAATAGTATTAATTAAAAAAAAGGATTACAAAATTGACCGACTAAGCTTCAAGACAAAACAAGTATAAACAATAAGTAATAAAGAGATTACAACACATGTAACTAAACACGAGATATAGCACGCTACAACAGTCAATGGGATTGAAGAAGTAGGATATAAAAGGTAAAGGAACTGAGTCAAGGACTGTCACACCCTGAGGATAGCCCCTAGGCGTAACACGGGACCTAGGGTCACAAGTAACCCAAGCTAACACAGAATTTGACATATCACAAGCATAACAAAATAACTCTAACCAAGCAGAAGCACAACTGAATATTTAATATAATCTAAAGGAATTCAACTAAAAATATCTGAATGAAATAATTGAGTTCAAAGTAGAATAACCCAAATCAACTGAGTTTAACTCTATACCTGAAAGCCTCGTAATACTGATTAGCTATTGAAACAAGTATCCAACTAACTCTAAAATACTGAAACTAACAACGAATTAAAAAGCATAAAGAAATGTCCTCGGATGATGAGGACTCACCCCTGACTATCATAGATCTGGCACCGGTATGAGCTAATCACATGGCTGAAGGTGAGAACCTGAGCCTGCATCATAATACGATGCAACATAGAGTATGCATCAGTACTTCGAATGTATTGAGCTGGAGGGATATTCAAAGTTGACTGAATAATAAACATGCTAAAAATACTGGTTAAGTATGTAAACTGAACTAAACTAAAGTACATAGTCCTAAGATACAATAATGCATAAAAATTAGGATGCAACAGATGTGGCGTGATCACTAAAACTGATGCCCAACAGAGGGGACATATAAACCTATGATGGCACGTAGATCTGGGACTTGAGGGTATGCTGAACCCTAGTCCAACTCGGTGATAAACACTACTCCCAAAATCTATACTTGTAGTTCACTTAAAACTGTGGTCCTGAATTTTCGAGAGAGAACTAAGCTAGTCTAAAAACAGTTTCCGAGAAAAGTTGTGGACATAAATTGACAAAATTTTGTTTAACACTAAATGCTAACACCCTGAGCTAAATTATCTCGAAGAGTTAATTCATGTGAAAATACTACAATTACATGGTAAGTTCTTTTACTTTCAAATCTACATAAGAATTCAGTCAAACTCATTTAAATAAGTATAGAATCGAGTAGTAATCACAAGAATCAATTTTGAAAAGAATCTGCATAGTTGGGAAAAAACCCTAGTTTCATAAAACCATAATAATAAAAAAAGAAGTATGATGTTTTGGGCATAAGGGTAAATAAAACCCTTATTGAATACCCACATACCTGGTGAAGAAAACTACGGAGAAATCCTTTGGATTTCGGAGCTCTGCTTGTTCTAGAGAGAAAACTGTTGCCTCTTTCTCTTCTTTTATTTCTAAGTCTGATGATTTTAGGAGAATGACAGGTTTAGTTCATTTTTGATTAATTAACTAAGTTTAGCCGAAGTAATATGACGTAAATAAAGTACCAAACTTATACGGGAAAGACCAAAATGACCCTAACTTAAAACTGGCAAGTTGCCTCACATGAGAGGCTTCACGAGCCATTTAAGTTATCACAGCCCGTCTAATGGGTCATCATGTTGCCCTGCCCAATAGTTCCTCACTAATATCGGCATAACTTTTACTCCGGGGTCAAAATTAGGCATACTTGGTGGCGTTGGAAAGAGGACTCAAAGACCTTTGATTTGATGGGTTATGAGCAACCTAATACATTTTGTGCTGAACGATATGATCGCTTAAAGTTGACTCAAAACTCAATACCTGATGAGTCCCTTTCACAGACGACTTCACTGTTTGTGTGAAGCTTCACAGACGATCTAAGTGTCTGTGGTCCTTAATAGGAGTTTTGGTGGTTCTGTACCCCTTTCATGGACGACTTTATAGTCCGTGTGAAGCTTCATGGACCATTTAGGTATTTTTGGTCCTTCAGAGTCACTGGGTGCAACTCCACGGACAGGGTGACGGGTTGTGGACCTCTTCACAGCCCGTGAACCCATTCATGGATTGCCCTTTCTCATTTCTTCATTCCAAGGTCAACATTCTAAGGCGTCACAAGGACCGTACCGGAAATGGAAGCCAACAACCTACTAACAAGTAATTCGATGATACATGAGTAAGCTACCCAAGGGCAAGGGAACTGTTATCAACAATTATAAACCACAAACTAATAACTATCACATTAATATCACATGAATACATAATATAGTGAAATAATAACCTTACTGGACCACCATAAGCTCAGAAGGTACAAACAACAAACATAACCTTACCACCGCCATTAAAACGGAGGGTGCAATTAACAATCAATTATACCTATGATAGGTGATACATATGAATGCAAAAAACGTAGTAGAACCAACAGAACAATCACTACCAAAGTGTAAACATCTGCCCCTCTGCCCTGATCAAGCGGGGTAGGACCCATGAAGCTCCCCATCATGTATAATGGAACATAGGGAAATAGGAACCGATAGGGGACACGGGAAGTCTGTATACAATACTTGGGCCAAAACCATGTCATACAACAAGCCATCTATGTCGTACTACAAGTGGTATGAGTAGCCAAACAAATATAAAAAAAGGCATCGACGCGCCAGCTAGTCAAGTAAAAGCTGAGCACATCATAGATGCCTCTAATATTTCAAGTAGAAAAGGAGCATGTCCTCGATTCCTCATAAATCTCAAAAATTAGTTTAACCAAGCGATCCGGGTGGTATGACTCTCATTAAAAAAAGTTTAGAATAGTAATCGAGTGAAAATAGTTTTTCTCCAAAAATTGTAATGATGAACCAATGCAAGAATCGAGATCATACCACAAAACACATGAAAATGAGCAACCAATGCAATGCATGCCATCACCAGCATCCAAACAAGGAACACACAATAAAAAATAAAATATGTACCAACCTTACCACACTACCAAGGTGGAGAAAACTAACCTAGAAACCAGTTGTTTCTCGACCATGTCGTCGGTCCCAATATTATAACAATAGCTCAATAAAACATAACATGCTCACGCTACTTTGAAAGAAAAGGAAATCAAGAGGAGCTTTATAATCAAATAAGGGGAAGAAATAACGCAAGGAAAGATGCCTTACCCCAAACATACCACTCCAGTCCACAACCGAACACAACTAATTCCAATCTTTGGCTAGGACGAGCCACTAAGGTCTCAAGCACTAACACAAGGTACACAAATGCAACAAGCCCTACTAGAAGTAATACACATTAGTAAGTGTGATAGAAACATTCTAACGCATGTAAGGATCAATCTAGCCTAAGGCCAAATGTTTCAATCCTAATAAGGGTAATCATGCTAAGTCATACTACAAACAAGGTTACAAGCCTAAACTATTGATCCCATGATCCACAATAAGCCCAACGCATCTATGGAATCATCAAAAGAAAGAATAAAAAAAAGCAATTCTAATACTCCAGAAATACCAATCTAAATCACATGTTATTCATATTAAAAATCATCTAAAAAATCCCAATAAAAAAATTAGACCAAATCCTACCTCGATGTTGACCACATGCACTCCGAATCCACTGTACAAGAGATATCTAGTTTTGAAAATACCTTTGATCACTGCTACATTAACAAATTATTGATCACAATGCTAATACTAACTTTTAGACACAAAAATCACAGTAATTGGAGATAGACCAAAAATCTAATCAAAATAGGAATGTGGGACCCACATTGAAAATCCTGAAATTGACTCCATTAAAAGGTCCTAAATATCTCAAGGAACTTGTGCCCTAAAAAAGGCCACAATCTAAGCTATGGAATAGGCTAAAATAATACATGTAAAAACTTAGTGCCTTTGTACCATGTTTTCAAAGTGTGAGTTTGGACTTGAGTCTGTAGCATTCTTGGGGCACGCATTGTCGAAATATAGAATTATGGTGGATCTTTTGAATATTGAGGTTATTCACAATTTCTCTAGGCCCAACTTAGTGACTGGTATTTAGAGATTCATCTTATTAGAAGGCTACTACAGATGGTTTGTGGAGGGTTTCTTGATTGTTGTGGAGCCTTTGACTTGATTAAATCACCTTGATGCTCCTTTTAATTGTTTGAGGAGTGTGAGTTGAGCTTTCGGAAACTCATGGAGTTTCTTAGTAATGCTCATGTTTTGATACTTCCAATTTAGGGTGAGGGCTTCATGTTGTATTGTGATGCATCTGATCTTTGGTTTGGGTTGTGTATTGATATAATGGGGGTAGTGTTATATCTAATTGATCAAGGTAGCTTAATCTGCATAAGGAAAACTATGCCACTTATGATTTAGAGTTGACGATGGTAGTTTTTACGCTTAATATTTGGAGAAACTACTTTTATGGAGTACGATGTGAGATGTATATGGATCAGAGGAGTCTATACTACAATATGAGATAGAAGGACCTTAATTCAAGGTAGTGTAGGTTGATTGATCTCCTAAAGAACTATGACCTCTCTATTATATACCATCTGAGTATGGCGAATATGCTAGCAGAGGCTTTGAGTTGAAAGGTTGTGAGTATGGATAGTGTAGCATTCCTTTAAGCTTTTGAGGAAATTTTGGCTTAAGACCTTCAGTCCTTAGCCAATATGATGATTCAGCTTGATGTTTCACATTCTAGGTGGGTGTTAACCTATGTTAGGATTTAGTCGTCTCTATTTGAGCATATTGGTAGTCATTAGTTTGAGGATGAGGTGTTGGTAGCTACTAGAGATCGAATTTTTAGGTGATACCGTGTAGGCTACCTTAGATTCTAATATGTCTTTGAGGTTCCACAACCATATTCATTTTGTAAGAGTTGGAAATTTGGTTCAAATTTCGACTCTTTGAGAGTCCCAGATTCCAGATATTCTATACATATAGATATCACAAAGATGTATCATGATCTGAGAGAACATTACTTGTGGATTGATATGAGGAAAGTGTCCCATTGCTTATTTTGCCAGCAGGTGAAGGTCAATCATTTAAGGCCTTCTGGTATCTTTTATAGATAGCCCATTCTAGTACGGAAATATGAGAATATCACCATTGATTTTGTTTTGAGTGTGCCTTGGACTACTAGAGTTGTTTACAACATCTGGGTCGTCATTGATCAATTTACAAAGTCAACACACCTCCTACCCATTTAGTATTCTTTTAGCGCCGGAGATTAGCTCATCTCTACATTTTGGATGTAGTTCATCTTCATGAGGTGTAGGTATGTATCTTATTAGATAGCAGTTATCAGTTTTCTTCCAGATTTTGAAGGACCTTTCATGAGAATTTCAGTACCCGTGTTAACCTTAGCACAAATTTTAACCTGTTGACTGACGGGCAGTTGACAACACTCAAATGTACTCTTCAAAACAAATCAAAAGAGCTAGCGGCTGTCATCAATTAAAAATACCCAACTAAGAGTGGGGTCGACTCACACAAAAAATGGTATATAGTAGAAAATTCAATCAAAAAATTTGTATTGTGAAATCATTCATTTGTAGTAGTAATAAACAAGTGGGTGGATGATTCCAGAAATTTAATACAAGGATTTGATTATCAATGGTAACAATTTCACTAAAATTATGGAAGATTCAAGAAGTAACAAATAATCTAGGGGTGCGTGGATTAGAAATCAATGACACATAGGGGTAATTGTGTTTCTCTAATGTGATGAACATTCATTAATAGGCTTGGTCATCTTCAATGACACTAATCTTCTTTCGATCTCATAGCATCATTTCATAGATTCTCTTTTTGGTGTCATCGATGTGTTATACTAAAAACCTTATACCTTACTCTATTCTCTATTTCGATGAAATAATAGGGCAAATAGATCTAACCCATAACGTCTATTTTCAAGCAAGTTACTGACATCAAACCTAGATTTCTAGTGTCAGACTAATTACCCACTCTAATCAATCTCTTTTGAGCATCGACTGGAAATTGGAAGTAGGAATTAAGTTTGCAACCTTAACCCATAGGTTAACCCCATGCTAATTAGACCAAATTCATGTACGAAGAACAGCAAAACAGAGCATACACAATACCCACTACACTAAATCCACACCCACCCGCATAATTGCACCCCTAGATCTTAGAGTTTTAGCCACCCATCACAAAAAGCAAAGAAATTATTGATGTACCATGAACTTACAATATTTTTGATGCACAAAAATTAGAGTTTTACATCAATATTAGGTATTTTGTTATTAGATGTGATGTCTTTTTGCTTTAATTTTGCAGGAAATAGGTGTTGGAGAAGTTGGTGTTAAAGTATTGCAGCAGCAGGGATATTTTGTTATGTACGACTTGACTTATGAGATGTCAATTCCACTACGATCCGTAGGTCTAAGTCGCAGGTTGAAGTTGTGATAATTGGTGCTAAGTGTGAAACGACTAAGGCATCCTGACGTACCGTAGTTACTACTACGAGTCGTAGATAATGAGTCATAGAAAAGTTCAAAGAAGATGAGCTCCAATCCATGAATAATTGTTGAACATGACATGCTGCAGAAAGATCTATAAATCATGCCCCTAGAAAGCACTCCCTAGATGATGTACCAACTGTTGACTGAAGGAAGGTACCTACGATCCATAGGAACTACTACAAGCCGTAAGTTACCAATCGTAAAAGACACAACCCAAGCCAAATTTCCTTAGTCTTCATTTTCCTACTTGATTTAGGATTTAGTTTCTAATTAATATTAGTTGTATTTTTCATTTTTGGGTTGTAATACTTTTTGAGATGCTTACTTTTGGCTTTGAGAATCATTTTGCAAACACTTTTGGCATTTAATTCTTGAAGTGTTGGTTAATGGAATTTGTGGTTGTTCTTCAATTCAGGATATCAGAGTGCATCTATTATAATTGTAAGTTCATGATTTATATTATTAACCATATTATGAATTGTGATCACACAATCATGAGGAACTAAATCCACAACAAGGGTTGTGGGAACCATGAGTAACTAAGAATATAAAACTAATAATTAAGTAATTCTGAAATAGTGTTTATGCATGTATTGTTAATATCTATGTTTTTAATGCTTTTTAATTGTGCGGAAAGTTAGAACTCTCTTCATTCCTACTTGAGAGACCAAGGAAGTAATGAATGAGAAAGAGGTTAAACAATAGAGATTTAGCATGATAATCCGCTATCTAATAGCCTAATCTAAGTAAGTGAGGGCTAATCTGGGGTCAAGGGTAAAGGTTAGTTAAGCACACACCCATAGAACGACCAAGTTGCGTGGGGAAATTCCCTACTTGGACGACCAATCACTTAGGAGATACTTAACTTACGACTATGCATGTTAAACACTAGGAAAGAGTTTTTATTATTAGGATTACTGCATTAAGAACTTGTGGGGAACACATATACCCTAGTTTTATCTCATATTGATATTAGAAATTGAGAATTTGGTTACTTGTTACTTTTTAATTGTTACTACAAATTAATCAATCATTAATTTGTTTACAAATCCCCCTTTTTAAGGAAGTAATTTGACTAACTGTACAATTAACACTAAATTACCCTAAGTCTAGACCATATTCCTCTTGGGATTGATCCTAACCTCGCTTAGGTTCTTTATTTGTCACCGACCGCTTATACTTCTTTAGGAGGTGTAATTTGGACGTATCAAATTTTTTCTCCACTGCTATGGAAAAAGGATTTTAGATTAGACTAATTTCGTTATTGAAATTTAGTCAATGATTTCCTAATTTACGTTTGTTTTGTTTTAGTTTTATATGGGTCTTATTTCCAGTTTATGCAAAGTACATGGAGTTAAGAGAATCCCTTGACCCTTTACGGTCTTGAATTAAGAAGAACTTTGCGAAAAATGCTCTAAAGAGGCAAAAATTTGGTACTACATGATGAACCAATCAGAGAGGATCATGGGGATGTTGCTGAAGTACAACCCGCAAGAGTAGTAGGAGTGCCTAGACAAGTCCAGGAGAACCTTCAAGTTGAAAATGCTAAAAGAGTGCAAAATTAGCAAGCACCCGACGTGTGTGATTATTTCAATGTTCATCATGATGTTGTGGGACCAACATGTTCTATAGTGGTTCCTCCACTACCATCTGAGTTTCATTTTTTGGTTTATTCTAGCCTGATGCAAATACTTATTGTCACACCCCAAATCTACCCCTTTGACGTAAACACGAGACTTAGGATCACGAGTGACCTGAGATATACTGAATATGAACTAAACTGAATACAATGACCAAGTACATAACATGCAGAAACTGAATACTGAAATACAATTGGAACCTGGTGAATGAGCTAGAATCTGACTATGGGTGCTACTATTTATCGACATAAAATCACGTGAGCTAAATGTGGTGTCCAATGTATATGCCTCATCGAGAGGACCCAATATACCTTGCCAAGGGTATAGATGCATGAATGTCGTGATCACAAAATATGATGCGCACAGAGGGGAATTATAAACCTACGGGGGCATGTAGGTCTGGGACTATGAGGGTGACTAACCCTAGTCCAACTCGGTTAAGACTACTTCCCAACTAGAAATGTGTACCATACAACATAATTGAAATATACTGAATATCTTGATATTCTAACACGCTAAATGAAAATGCAACACTAAATACTGATAATGAAACATTTGAAAACTAAGGAATGTATATCTGTTTATCTCTCCTAGCTAGTATAATTCATAAACTAAACGAATCTACACAACTAGGGTTCTGAATTTTATGCAAGGAACTAAGCAACAGTGTTACAACAACATGAAAATTTGATTAGGAATACTATACAGTTAAATCACAATTTGTTTCTCTCGAACACCAATAAGCGGCAATGAAGCACAACCTTCGCTTTAGACCATTCATTTTCTCGAGCTGAACCCATGACAACCTAATTCCCATAGACCATCGAATCAGTAATTTTGGTTTTAAAACCTCTCTCTCGAGCAAGCCAAAAACATGAAGTTAAGATTGTATTTGCAACTACAACCCCATTAAATTCAACCACAATTACTGACCAAAATCACCTCTAAACAACATATAAACTATTAACTATTAGTAGTCAAAAGTCAAATCAACTCATCATCACATAATCACGTTCGTAGAATTGGGGTTTTAGATAGACATAATAAAAAGATAGAAATCGATACCGAAATGTGTTTCCATCAACTGGGTACGATTAATAATGTCTAAGATGAAGAATCTTCAACACCCACTTCCAATTTCTCAAAAATGAAAATCTTCAAAGCTAAGGAAAATGTCTCCCAAAAATAGTTCTAAGTGCTAAAACTAAATAATAAACTTGATATTCTAAAATTGCATGCTAAACTAAAAATTCAAACAAGTATTTATAGTTGTAAAAAGGTGTGCTGCGAAGCACCAATTGGTGCAGTTAGTCGGGATCGCCGATCCACCCGGCGATCCGCCCTTTGGTCATTTATATCGCCGTTACTCTTTTGCCTTCATCATCCTTGAGGTCCTGTAACTTTGGGAGATAAGGCACTGGATTGCGGAACTGTTCAGTGACTCGCCGACTACTCCTTTATATGTCGACTTGATTTTTTCCTTTAGGGCTTGGCACACTGGAACATTATGCGAGACCAAGGCCATTCGGCGACTTGCCCAATGGTTTAGGTGATCCTCAGGCCTTGTTTTCTTCATTCTTTCAGCTGCCTTGTTCCTTTTTGCTCAATAGTATCCATGTTTTTGTCCCTAAGTCCAAATACCTGAAATTCAAGGATTTACATCAGTTATTGAGGAAAAATATGAATTCGAGGACACTAAATCTATTAAAATAAAGCCCTAAATGAGTCCAAATCGTGGACTCAACAACACCCCCAACTTAAAATTTTGCTTCTCCTCAAGTAAAACTCAAGTTCAACAGTTCAAAAAAGATGTCTCAAATAGTGCTACACAAGA
Source organism: Solanum commersonii (assembly GCA_029007595.1). NCBI lineage: Eukaryota > Viridiplantae > Streptophyta > Magnoliopsida > Solanales > Solanaceae > Solanum > Solanum commersonii. Next base: position 142,868 of record JAJTWQ010000346.1, on the reverse strand, counting down.
ATTAATCATGAATGCATACAAAAAGACTCAACTTACTCATGCAAAGATCAATTGTGCACTCAAAGAGTCAAGTTGTGACTCACCAATTATAAAAGAATCTCAAGCTCACAATACTTACTTCAAATGCAAGTTCAAGCTCAACAAAGGTGAGCAAATGCCCTTACACAAAGAATGATTCCATATTTAGAGACAATGGTTCATAATATAAAGCTCCGTAATCAAATGTAACGCTCACACTCACAAAGATGAACAGAATGTATGATTTCACCCATAAGTTTTCCTGTATTTTCCAATTGACTTTTGGTTCAGCTCATTCAAGATCAAAAAGTTCTTTTCAAGGCTTGTAATGGGGCTGAGTGCAAAGGTATGGTCATTTAGGCTCATACGTTGTAATCCTCATGAAATGTGATGTGAACAACACCTTCTTTCCTTTTTTTGCATCATTTTTATTCGAGTTCAAAAGTCACCTCTTATTCATCTTCCATGGACTGTTGAAAACCCCATTTTCTTTGTATTTTCACAACTTTTTCTTTCTTTTTCTTTTTCATTATTTTCTTCTTCTTTTTTTTTTTATATGGAGGGGTTCCATTTTTCTTAAAACATGGGTAAAAGGGACTTCGTTGCATTTTCTTGATTTTCCTTTTCTTTTCACCACACCCCTTTTGGCCTAAGTTGGCCATTTCAAACAGACCACAAATCATGAGGATTATGGGTAATGGATCAAGAATGGTTATGTTTTTTCATCAAGTTTCTTCCAAGAAAAGGGTAAGGTTCAAGGGGTGTTCAAAAGGAGTTCACACACTCACAAGGTAGGCCACAAAAGGAGGTATAATGTCAAATTGGCTCACACTCTTTAAAGTTGCCTAAGATTATCTCATGAAATTGCATCACTTAGTCAGCCGGACCAATGGGGCAAAATCTAGGTGTCATCATACATGATTCACGGTAAGCTCATCACACAAGGCATTGACACCAAAGTCAAAAAAGACTCCACACTTTCGCTAGTGTGCAATGTTCATCACAAGAGACTCAATTCGATATTTGGCTAGTCACAATGAGATGTAAAGAGTTCACATATTGTCTATGCAACTTCATTTGGCCTCATCGTAGCCGCACATTCATGTTTGTTCGGTTATAAGCACTATTCAAATTATCGGTATTGATCAAAACTGATACTCAAATTTGCATAAGAACAACCACATTCAACATAAACTAAAGGTGGCAATTTTTTTTCTAAAGGGTAAAAAAAATCATTTGCAATTATAAACACAAAGCTACAAGCTCAAACCTTCCACAAAAAGCAGTGAATAACACATATTCAGCTCAAAACCCAAATATATAAACAAAACATCAATAATCACAAAAGGTCACAAAAAAGGTGGGCCTTACCCCACCATAAATAAAGCATTTGTCCTCAAATGCAAACAAAATTATCCAAAAGTCGAAATAAAAGTAAGACAGAGTGGGAGGTAAAGAAGGGTCCTATCTAAGCATTCACTTCATCTATCTAGGCATTAGTGCCTGGGGTCACCTCAGGAAGATCAGTAGTACCAAATCCATCAGGAGCTGCCACAAGTGTATCCGCCAAAAAGTTCCTCATAACTGAATAGAATCCCCAGGCCCATGAAGGATTAGAGGGGCCTCAAGGAGTAGCCTCCCTGTAAGAAATGGGCCTCTTTCCCTTGCCTTTGTCTCCAGGTGGAGGTTCTTGTCTTCCCTTTTTGGGAGGATTTGACCTCCCTTCATTCATTATGAAATTCCGTGCTCTTATCTTTTGGGGTGGCATGTTTCTTCTTGCAACTTCAGGTCTGGCCATGTCTACAAAACATTGAGAAAAAGTTAGAAAATATTCAAACAAAAACACAGAAAATCAGTTGTAGACAGATTCGCCGAATTGCTATAGTGAGCAAGGGTTAGATCGCTGAAAGTTTAAGTGCAAAAAAGTTTCAGGGTTGCAAACAAAGAGCGATGAAACAGACTTTCGGTGAGTCGTCGAGTGCCATCGGGACCTCATACTTCTCACCAAAAGTTATAGAACCCAACATCAAATGAAGCATGAAATTAAAGGCAGTATGGGGACATTCAACGGACCGCTACGTGGTTCGGCGAGCTTGACCCAGCTCGCCAAATGACCCAACGTGCCTACTTTCAACCCAACTTCTCGAATTCAACCCCGCAACCTCCGAAAACAAAATCAAAGCAAGCACTGGCTTAATTAAAGCAAGAGCCATTATACCTATTACCCTGGGATACTCAGACTTCTCCCGGCTAAACTAGGCATCATGCAAGCACAACCCCACAAAATTTCATCTATTTCAAGGCGCCAAATTATGGGATTTCAACATTCAAAACAATACTGGAAAGATATTCAAATTAAAATAGGCAATCAAACAAATTAATCTTAACATAGAGGCCCAACACATGACAACACGATAAGATCATTAGTATAAAAGTTCAAAATGCCAAAAATAAACCTCGGGTTCGGAAAACCAACCTTTAATGCTAATTAAGGTAAGATTGAATTGCTAGGCGGCAATGTAATCCAAATTTGGAGCACAGATCAATGACTAAAACACTTAGAGAATGCAAAAATATAGAGAATAACGTGTGGGTGTGAGTTTGTGAAGCTTCAAAGACAGGGACAATGAAGGAATTTGGAAAGTATAACCTTTGACCATTTAATGAACCGTCTAGTTCTCGCCTGCTCGGTGACGTTAGTCGAGTTCGTCGAACTACTAGGTGATACATCGAGTGATCACTTACCTTGCCATATTTTACAGGACCTCGAGTTAAACTAGGGTCCAACGGCAGACTAGATTGCGATAGTCGATCAGGTTGGCACTTTGTCAATAATTTCCTAGGGTCACCGAGTTTTCCAGACACCACTTTCAAGTTGTCTTGGGTCTAACAACGGTCTAGGTCAGGGTCGCCGACCACTTCGATGATTCGCCAATTGGACCTTTAGCCCGCCAATCTGCACTTTTCAAACACTTTCCACACTTTAACTTGCAGGATCAACACACCACTATTCTAAAAGTAAAAAGAAAGATAATAATAAAGCTTGGGTTGCCTCCCAAGCGGCGTCTTAGTTAAAGTCGTGGCACGACGCAAGTCCACCTTCAACCCTCATTCTTAGGGTTGACCATAGTATTACTAGGCAAACCCTCCTTAGACTGTGAGTTGACATATGACATCACTTGGTCTATTTGAGCATTTTGCAGCTAATTAATCATGGAATGAGAGGTTATAATATGATTAATCATTAGGACATTTTTTTCCAGTTCATTCAACACTCTATCTTGTTCTTTGATTTTTTGTAGAATGAGTGAGAGAGCCTCTTGATTTTGTTCAGTCTCCTGCTGCTTCATCTTTTGAAGCTTGTGATGAGGAAGGTACTTGTTCTTTTTATTGGACCTTGCCTCTAACTGCATAACTTTCTTAAACAAGACATCCAGTTGTGTCAACAATGTTGCCCATTCTGGGTCTTTCTCTGTTTCCTTGTTGGTTTTAACCATGCCATCAAGGAGTTGGGCTACTACTTCATAAGGTTGTTGTATCAAACAGCCTGCAAAAAGTGAATCAACAACGCTTCTGTTTTTGGGAATAAGACCTCTATAGAAGCACTCTAGTAGCAATTTAGTTGGCATTCCATGAGTTGGGCACTGCTGCAGTATTGCTTTAAATCTTGACCACATCTCATGGATAGTCTCACCTCCCAATTGTTTGAACATTAGGAGATTATCCCTAAGATTCAACTGTCTCAAAAGAGGATGGTCCATTCTGTAACCTTTGTCACCATTCACACTCATTCTTCCTGTTTCAACACACAAACAAGCAAAACAATACTAAAAATAAAGTAAGTATCACTATAACTAACAAGAACAAAATTTAACTTAGCTAAAAATTCTCAAGTAACACCACTCCCCAGCAGCGGCGCCATTTTTGATTTCATATATCAAGACACTACTTCCAGTTCAAGTGCCAACGACCGTGAGTAGTAATATAACCCAACTAGTGAGTTGGGGCCGAGTCCCAAGGGAGCGGTTCGTACTCAAGAATCAATAGTAAAGAATAAATATGGTCAAGTCAATTATAGCTAAAAATATTTACGAAGAAAAACATGATAAATTAAAGGTTGACTCAAGTGTCAAATATCAATAGGGGGGAGGGGGTTGTAGTCAACTAGCAACTAAAAACAACAAATAATACAAAATTACGAGTATGGAAACGGGATTCTTGGGATGTGATACGCTTATGGGCTAAGGTAAACAGCCGGGTAATTTCAATTAATAGTAAACCACTGCAAATTAGTGAATAAGCTAGACTTTAGTGGAGGTAAACTTTCTCTCGAATAATTTACCTCAAAATCAAATTGGTTTCTCTCAAACACCAATAAGAGGCAATGAAGCACAACCTTCGCTTTAGTACCTTCACTCTCTCTAGCTGAATGTGTGAAAAAGGATTTAGGATTCACTCTCTCGAGCTGAGCCCACGACAACCCAATACCCACAGACCATCGAATCAGTAATTTTGGTTTTAAAACCTCTCTCTCAAGCAAGCCAAAAATACAAAGTTAAGATTATATTTGTAAATACAGCCCCATTAGATCCAACCACAATTACCGATGAAAATCACCTTTGAACAACAAATAAACTATTAACTAACAATACCCAAGAGTTAAATCAACCCATAATTACATAATCACGCCCTAAGAATTAGGTTTTAGCTAGACATAGAAATCGATATCGAAATGTGTTTCCATCAATTGGGTATGATTAATATTGTCTTTACAAATGTCTAAGATGAAGAATCTTCAACACTCACTTTCAATTTCTCAAAAATGGAAATCTTGAAATCTTCAAAGCTAAGGAAAATGTCTCCCAAAAACAGTTATAAGTGGTAAAATTGAATAATAAACTTGATATTCCAAAATTGCATGCTAAACTAAAAATGCAAACAAGTATTTATAGTTGTCAAAAAGTGTGTTGTGAAGGACCAATCGATGCTGTTAGTCAGGATCGCCGATCTACTCGATGATCCGCCCTTTGGAGTCACATGTATGTTAGGTAGCCTCCTCACTAAACACAAGTAATATCTAGATTGCATTGAGAATGAGGGCCCTCATAAGGACATTTGTATTGCCGTTTTCCTTTTGCCTTCAGCATCTTTGAGGTCCTGTAACTTTGGGCGATAAGGCACTGCAATGTAGAACTGTTCGGCTACTCGTTGACTACTCCTTTCTGTCGCCGACTTGATTTTCTCCTTAGGGGCTTGGCACACTGGAACATTAGGCGGGACCAAGACAATTTGGCGACCTGCCCAATGGTTTAGGCGTTCCTCAGGCCCTTTTTTCTTCATTCTTTAAGCTGCCTTGTTCCTTTATTGCTCAATAGTGTCCATGCTTTTGTCCTTAAGTCCAAATACCTAAAATTCAAGGATTTACATCAGTTTTTGAGGCAAAATATGCATTCGAGGACAATAAATCTATTAAAATAAAGCCCTAAATGAGGCCAAATCATGGACTCATCAGTAGGTCAAGACTTAAATAGATTTTTTTGGGGTTCTTGGGAGGGGGTTGTAGGTGACCAACCACGGACCCCACCTACATTCCATGCTTCACCCTACGGTCTGTAAGTGCTTTTCGTTGGTGGTGCCTGCAACTTTAGAAAATCTGCATTTTAGTCTTTCTATCATATGGGGTGTTACATTATTTCCCCGTTGGGAACATTCGTCCTCGAATGAAGTCAAAATTAGCTGAGTATGGAGGGAAAGAGCTGCAAACCCTACCACTAAGTACTGGAAACTGAAATCTGACTGAACTAATTTCCAAGAACATGTAAATACGTTGAAAATGCAAGTATAACTGAAGGAACATGATACTAAGACTGAATTTACGTAAGCGTAACTGAAAGACTACAGAGGAACTATTACCTCAAGCTGTAATGGAATCAGAAGGAAAGAGATGAGGATACTTGGCCTTCATGGCTACTTCTGCTTCCCAAGTAGCTCCCTCTATAGACTGACTCCTCCACAAAAACTTTAACGAAGCGACTTCTTTATTACTCAACCTTCGAACCTGACGATCAAGAATTTGAACTAGCACCTCCTCATAAGTGAGACTATCCTTCACCGCCACACTATCTAAATGTATTATGGATCCTAGTTCACCCACACGCTACTTCAAAAAGGAAATGTGAAAGACTGGATGCACTACTGCTAGTTCTCGCAACTAACTATAACTCATAAGCCACTTTACCAACCCTATTCAAGATCCTGTAAGGCCCTACATATCTAGGATTGAGCTTCGCTTTCTTGTCGACCCTCATCACCCTTCATAGGTGACACTCTCAGTCTTCTCCTTACATTTGCATATTATTTTTGACGACTCTAGGCTGTCTTAAGTCTATCCTTGATGAGCGTAACTTTTTCCATAGCATCATGAACCGAATCGGCCTTATCAATGCTACTTCACCTACTTTGAACCAACCAACTGGAGATCTACATCTACGGCCATACAATGCCTCATAAGGGGCCATTTAAATAATTGAATGGTTGTTGTTATTGTAGGCACACTCTATAAGAGGAAGGTGATTATCCCAACTACCCTTGAAGTTGATCACACAAGCTCTCAACATGTCTTCTAAGGTATGAATGGTACGCTTTGCCTTACCATCCATATGTGGATGAAATGTTGTGTAGAGATTAACCCGGGTACCAAGCCCTTTCTGAAATGACTTCTAAAAATGAGAGGTAAATTGAGGACCTCTATCTGAGATAATAGACAAAGGAACCCCATACAATCTGACTATCTGATTAATGTAGAGTTTAGCGTAGTCCTCTACCGAATCTATAGTCTTAACAACCAAAAAGTGAGCGGACTTAGTAACTTTGTCTACTATCACCCAAATGGAGTCATATACTGTCTGTGAGTATGAGGTAAACCTGTAATGACGTCCATGTTGATCACTTCTCACTTTCATGTAGGAATGTTAATCTCTTGAGTTATACCTCATGGTTTCTGATGTTCTACCTTCAGATGTTGACAATTGGGGCACTTAGCCACAAAATTTGTTTTATCACTCTTCATGCCATTCCACCAAAAGACTTCCTGCAGATCACAGTACATCTTAGTTGCACTTAGATGAATAGAATACCTGGAGTTATGGGCTTATGTAAGGATATGTTGTCTCAACTCACCCACCTTGGGAACATATAAATGAACCTGGTAGCGAAGCACACCATCTCCCTGGGAGAAAACCTCAACTTTATGTTGATGAACTGCACCATTCAATTGAAGCAATATATAATCACTGTCTTATTTTTTCCTTAACCTCTGCTACCAATTCAGATTTTGAACCATTTTTAATTGTTACACCATCATCTGATGTGTTCATAAGGCAAACTTCTAAGCTAGCTAGCCGGTGAACATCCTTCGCTAATTCCTTCCTTTCTTCCTCAACATGTGCTACACTACCCTTAGATAGTATGCTAAGAGCATCAATTACTACATTGTCCTTACGAGGATGCTAAACCACATTCATGTCATAGTCCTTGAGAAATTCAAGCCATCTCCTCTGGCGAAAATTCAACTCCTTTAGGGTGAACACATAATGAAGTCACGTATGGTCTGTGAACACATCTACATGAACACCATACAATCTTTAGGGAAAATACTACGGCTGCAAGGTCTAGGTCATGAGTCGGATAGTTCTTCTCATGTTCCTTAAGTTGTCTAAAAGCATAAGTTATAACCTTACATCACTACATCAACACACAACTCAGGCCAACTCTGGATGCATCTCAATAAATCATATAATCGCCTGAATCCTCTAGTAGAATCAAAATAGGAGTTGTAGTCAACCTAGTTTTCAGTTCTGAGAAGCTCTTCTCATACTGATCTGACCACTGAAACTTAACCTTTTTCGGAGTCAACTTAGTCAACGGAGAAGCTATGGATGAAAATCCTTCCACAAACCTTCTATAATAACCAATTAAACCCAAGAAACTTCTGATATATGTAGGAGAGGTGGGTCTGGGCCATTGCTTCACCACCTCTATTTTCTGAGAATCTACTTGTATCCCTTCGCTAGATACTATATGCCCAAGGAAAGCAACAAATTGTAACCAAAACTCACATTTGCTAAACTTAGTGAATAACAGGTGATCTTTGAGAGTTTGTAGAAAAACCCTTAAATGAGTTGCATGTTCTTCCTCATTCCTAGAGTAAATGAGGATATCATCAATAAAGACGATAATGAACAAGTTCAAATACTACTTGAACACCATGTTCATCAAATCTATGAAAGTTGTAGGAGAATTAGTTAGTCCAAAAGACATAACTACAAATTCATAATGTCCATCCAAGTTCTGAAGGATGTTTTTGGGATGTCACTATCTCTAACTATGAGTTGATGATAACCGGATCTGAGGTCTATTTTTGAAAAATGACTAGCACCTTGAAGTTGGTCGAGCATGTCATCAATATTAGGGAAAGGGTATTTATTCTTGAATGTGACTTTGTTCACTGCCGATAGTCAATGCACATCCTGAGAGAACCATCTTTCTCTTTCACGAACAACACTAGTGCACCCCATGTGGAAATACTGGGTCTGATGAAGCCATTGTCTAGAAGGTCTTTCAACTGCTCTTCCATTTCCTTAAGCTAAGTTGGAGTCATTCTGTAAGGATGAATAGAAATAGGCTGGGTATCTGGAAGGAGATCAATTCCAAGTTGATCTTCTTTTTGGGAGGAACTCCAGAAAGATCTTCTGGAAACACTTCTGGAAATTCATTTACTGCTGGAACTGACTCAAGAGTTAGGGTTTCGGAGCTGGAATTCGCAACCCAAACTAGATGATAGATATACCCCTTGGAAATCATGTTTCTGGCCTTAAGGTAGGAAATTAATCGACCCAAAGGCACTAAGCTACTACCCTTCCATTCTAAGATTGGTTCACTGCGAAACTAAAAATGAATGATCCTAGTTCTACAATCGACTGAGGCATAACAGGAATGTAACCAATCCATGCCTAGAATGACATCAAAATCTAGCATTTCTAACTCTACGAGATCTTCTGAGGTGACTGTCTGAGAGACTATGACAGGGTAATTTCTTTATACCCGTCTAGCTATAACTGGGTCGCCAAATAGAGTAGAGACTGAGAAGGTTTTTGAGAGAGTTTCTAGACTGACATTGAAGTTCACTGTTATATATATGGAGTTACAAAATAAAAACTAACCCATGGATCTAACAAAGCATAAACATCTGAATGAAAGATTAATAACGTACCACTAACCACATCAGGTGAATCTTCATGGTCCTGGCTAGCCTGGAGAGCATACAACCTATTATGGCACTGACCGCCACCTGTACCGGTTGAAGTACCCTGCTTAGTTGGGCGACCTGCTGGTGCTGCTGAAGTTTTAGACTGAGCCCTACATTTGTTACCTCTTTGTCTCTGCTTAGAAGAAGGGTAATCTCTTAGCATGTGACAAGTCTGACTACAACCAAATCATCTTTCCTTGCCTGCAAGACACACGCCTGGATGGCTCTTACAACACTTTGGACAAGTTGGGTTGGTCTTGTTACTTGAAACACTCCTCTGAGATTTAGAGCCTGATGCCCTACCTTTCTGATCCTGTCGAAACCTAGGGGATGGAGCTCTAGCTAAAGAAGGAGCTGGAGTTGAAGACCTTTTTTGAAACTGCGAGTAATTTTTACTACACAATTTATGTTGGGAGTACTCATAGTTCCCTTTTCTCGCCTATTTGTTGTCCTTAGCTAGTTCTCTAAGCTTATCTCCCTCAACCTGCTGAGCATGAGTCATGAGCCTAGAGATACTCATATCCTCCAATGACATAGCATTTCTACACTCGGTTTTCACCAAATTAGATACCCCAAATAGGAACTTACTCATTTGTGCCCTGGGATCAATAGCCATATATGGAGCACACTTAGAGAGATTGGTTTATTTATGTCAGTACTCTTGGACTGACATAGAACCTTGTCTCAAATTCATAAATTCTTGAGCCTTAGCCTCCCTCAACTCTCTCGGGAAGAACCTGTCAAGAAAAGCTTTGGTAAAACACTCCCAATTCAAAGGAGCTGCATTCCCACTCCCTTTTTCCTTCCAGTGCGTGAACCAAATGTGAGCCACATCCTTAAGCTGGTAGGACACCAACTCTACCCTATCATTTCCAGTTACTTGCATCACTCCAAATATTTTTATTGACCTCATCAATGAAGTTTTGGGGGTCTTCACCAACTTGTGACCCTAAAAACTTAGGCGAATTCATCAGAACAAAATCTCGAACCTTAGCTACCACTGATCCACCACTAGTATTTGCTGGAACTGGAACCTGCTGATTGTTCTGATTGGCCACATTCTGAGCCAAAAGTTGGATAACATTTCAAAACTCTGCATTCGAAACCTCATTATTGGGACTGGAGGAACTCCGTTAGCATTGCGGGCATTAGCATTCCTTGCGTAAGCTCTATGAGGAGGCATGATCTGAAACACATAACATCGAGTTAGAAAGGGGATCATATCCACGCATGATAAAAATAACAAGAAAGTGACATTTTTCCTAAAACACTTCGTAGCCTCCCCCTCATAGGTGTGGCACGCTTCACACTGATGAGGGGGACCTCTACTTAGTGCAGATTTTCAGACATCCTAGGACACTTAAACCTAAGGCTCTGATAACAACTTGGTCACTCCACGGGGCTACCCCCTTGATGTAAACACAGGACGTATTATCACGGTGACCCCAAGCTAACCCTAATCTGGCATATCATAAGCATACTTAAACAACTGAACCAAAGATACTATGTGGAAGCTTAAAACATGAGATAAACTGAAATGATGGAGAATACTCAATCTATGAGCTTAAGATACTGAACTATAACTCAAATACTAAAGCTAAATCTGTCTGTGCCAGAAATAAGCCTCTAACTCACTAGAGATGCTGGGACATCCTCCCAATTAACTCTAGTAAAACTGAAATTAAAATTAAAGACTGGAATATAAAGAACACGTGTATCTTCCTAGAAGAATGAGGACTCACCACTAATACTACTGAATACGAATTGGGAATCGATCTACACATGATCTGAATGCTAAGGACCTAAACCTACATCACCAAAAGATGTAGCGCAGAGTATGCATCAGTACTTGAAAGGTACTGAGAATGCATGATAGGATAAAGCTGAACAAACATATAACTGAACAAGGCATACTGAACAATGATATAATCTGAACATGATAGAGATACTGATATATACTAAATGTGAACTAAATTGAATACAATGTCCAAGTACATGACATGTTGAAACTGAATACTGAAATACAACTGGGAACCTGGTTAATGAACTAGAATTTGACTATGGGAACTACTTTTTACCGACATAAAACTGATGCTTATCGTGACCAATAACACTAACCTACGATATGAGTGTCTACGATCATCGAAAGTATAGTAATCTAACTAAAGTTTAGGGTCGTGTCCCAACGGAGTGGTTTTGAGAATTGATAGAAAAATAAAATTAAGCTCTAACTAGTCATAGCTAAAGATATTAACGAGTAAAAACATAGTAAATTAAAGGGAGTGACATGAAAGTGTCGAATATCAATTTGGGGGTTTTGTCACAAGTAGTAAAAATAGCAAAAATTTACAAGAAAATCAAGTATGGGGAAATGTTCTGGGAGTGTGACCGCAATACAACTTGAGATAAGTAGTTGGGTACATGCTTTTTGAATGAAATTTGTATGATAATAGTGACTAGGCTATACTTTAAATGGAAATAAGTTCCCTCTCGGGCAACATACCCCGTTTCAAATGCATTCCTCTTGGACACCCATTTTTCGAATGCAGACCAGCCTATGCCTTACCCCACTCACTCTTTCGAGCTGAGTGTTAGGATATGGGACTAGGGCTCACCCTCTCGGGCTGAACCTCATTTCTACCCACTCCTTAGACCATCAACCTAGTTGTCTTGGTTTCGCGACCTCCCTCTCGGGCAAGCCAAAAATACATGGGTGGGTTTATATTTGCAACTACAAACCCTTCAGATTAAACCACAACCACTAGGTGAAATCACCATTAAACTACATCTAACCTATCAGTAAGCAAGACCCAACAATAATATCAACACATACTTGCTAAATCACACCCCAAGAATGGGGGTTTTAGCCACACATCAAGAAATAACAAAATACACCTAAAATGACAGTAAAATCAAATGGGTATAAGAAATTAAACCTTGATTTAAGCAAAGGAAGAAGAATGGAGAAGACCCACTTTCAATTTGGTTTAGTAAAAAGTTTAGTATTTATAGACTTCAAAAAATAGCACTGGTGGATCTTTTGGTGAAGTTAGTTGATATTGCCCATTGACATCGACAATTCGCCTTCCGTCTGTCTCATCATCGTTTCTTTCTTGCCTTCTGCATCTTCACGTTCTGGACCATTGTACGGTATAGTATTGCTTCGTAGAACTATTCGGTGAAGCGCCAACTGCTTCTTTCATTACCTTTTTGATCCTTCTCCTTCAGGGTTTCGCGTACTAGAACAAAGGGCGGAGTAAATCCCTTCGGTGAATCACCAAGTGTGCTTGGCAATGCTCGGGCTTCAGCTTTTTCATTTTTTCCAGCTTTTTTGTTCCTTTTTTCGCCTAAGTGTCCATGCTTTCACTAAAACTTCAAATACCTTTAACTTAAGAATTTTCATCAGATATTTAGATAAAATAAGCATTCGAGGACACTATTCTTATCAAAATAAAGCCCATAATGAGTCCAATTTGTGGACTCATCAACACCCCTAACTTAAACTTTTGCTTGTCCTCAAGCAAACTCAAGTTCGGCCGTTCAAAAAGGGTGTCTCGAATAGTGCTACACAAGCCTCAATAATGAATATACACAACAAGATTCAAATTACTTATGCAAAAATCAACTGTGTACTCAAAGATTCAAGTTGTGACACACCATTACCAGAGATTCTCATGGTCGCAATACTTGCTACTTGTGCGAGTTCAAGCTCGACAAAAAGTATCTAAATGCCCTCACATGAAGAATGATTCCATATTCACACACAAAAGTTAATCAATTCAAGATCATGAATCATATGAAATGCTCACACTTAAAAAAAGGAACACAATGCATGCTTGCACCCATATGTTTGCCCTTATTTTCCAATCAACTTTTGATTCGGCTTACTCAAGATCAAAAAGTTCTTTCTAAGGCTTGTAATGGGGCTGAGTGTAAAGGTATGGTCATTTAGGCTCAGTGACTTTTTCATCCTCGTGAGATGCGGTATTCTCAAGCCATTTCCTTCTCCTTCTTTATCAATTCTTTTTCTAATGCTTCTAAGTCACCTGTTTATTCATCTTCATGGATTGGTTGGAAACCCGATTTCCTTAGTACCTTATTCCACAATTTTTTTTTGCATGGAATGGGTTTCCACTTATGCAATAACATGGGTTAGGGGGGACTTTTTCTTGCACTTCTTGACTTCTCCTTTTCCTTTTCACCACAACCCCAACTTTTGCTTTGGGATTAAGTTGGCTATTCACTAAATCACAAATTAAGAGGATTGTATGTAGTGGGTCATGTGAGGTCTAGGGTTCATCAAGGTTCTTCCAAAGAAAGGTAAGGCTCAAAGGGTGTTCAAAAGAGTTTCACACACTCACAGGTAGGCCATAAAAGAGGTATATGTCAAATTTGGCTCACACTCTTTAAAGTTGCCTAAGATCATTTCAACAGGACACCTTTCTAAATCAATCAGACTAACAGGGAAAATTCTAGTTTTATTCATGCATGGTTCGAAGCAAGCTAATCACACAAGGCATCAACACTTAAGTTAAAAAAGACTACACAATTTTGCTAGTGTGCAATGGTCATAACAAGAGAATCAATTCGATAAATGGCTAATCACAACGAGATGCAAAGAGTTCACATATTGTCTATGCAGCTTCATTTGGCCTCATTGTAGCCATACATTCATTTTTGTTCAATTGAGAGCATTATTCAAGTCATCGATATTGATCAAAACCGAGACTTAATTTTTTGCAAAAGAACGGCCACATTCAACTCATGAAGGGTGGGCAAAATGTGCAAAAATTTCAAAATTTTTTGGAAGGGTCAAAATCGCTTGCAATTAGAAACAAAAGAGTCCCATGAGCTCAAACATCCACAAAAGCAGTGTAAAAACAATTATAAATAGAACAGCCCAAATATATACAAAGCAACAAAAACACCAACACACAAAGTGTTGGCCTCACCCCACCACAAATAAAATCATTTGTCCTTAAATGCAAGTAATAAGAATCCAAAAGTAGATTCAAGCATGATAGAGATGAGGGTAGAGAAAGGTCCTGGCTACGCAGTCTCTCTATCTGCTGGGGCATTAGTGCCCGGAGTAGTCTCAGATGGAAAAGCAGTGCCAGACCCACTAGGAGTTGCTGTGGACATAATTGTTCTACTAGATCTGGCAGATCTCTGAATATGCTCGCATCTTGGCTCACTCTTATCACCTTCACCTGTGCTGCTATTAACTCCTCGTGGATTTTTGCATCTGACTCTACCTTTGCTGCACCATCCCCTAGCACATCTCTGGTGGTCACATGAACATCCTTATCATCTGCTCTCTCTATGAGTGAAGTAAAGTCGGTAGACTTATGGTAATCTACGTCCTTCCTCAAACTTGCAATCTCAGCTTTTAGGGCCGTCACCTCAGAGGTTTTCCGCTGTCTACTCTCACAAGCCATAACTCTCACTGTCAAGGCATTAGCAGAAGTCTGAATGGGAGTAATTGCTGCTAGTATGGCCCTGTCAATCATCTCAGGAACAGACCTTTCCAGTCTAGTAGCTCTCACATCATCTGAATAGGCCAACTGTCTCATCTTCAGGATCATGGCCTGAGTGATTCTAGCAGGATGGGAGGATTAAGAAGCACCTGAAGCCTGTGAGGAAGAAGAAGAAGGAGTTGGTATACATGAGGGCTCAGAGGCCGGGGTGGACGAAGGTGTCTCTATTGATAATGAGTCAATATTGACCTCTGGAAAAGTATCTGTTGGGGCTACTCTTCTCCTGTCATCCTCTTCTTGTGTAAATTTTACCTCTATACGCCGGATATCAGTGGAGGAAGATGGAGTGACTTCTATATCGCTAGCAGGCTGTTGCGGTACTCCAGCACGCCGACATAACTCAGTAATTAGAACAGGAAATGGCAGGGATGCATGTGTCTGTTTGGTTCTCAAAGCCATCTCCTGTGAAACTAGCCGTTGACCTAATACAACATTAATATGCTCGCTATGACACTCCACCTCCTTGCCTCTAACCAGAACCGACTTTACTGGTCGAAACTCACTAGCCTTTTTCTTATTTCTTGGGACCAACTCCCCATAGGATAAGTAGAATTCCCGGACATAGGAAGGAATGTAAGAGCCCCGCAACCTGGTGAACTGTTCAAACTCATGATATTTGAGCGTGTGAAGCACCTCAACACGCTTACCCTCCAAACCCTCTACATATAGTAACTTTTCTTCTAGAATGGTTCGTAAACCATCGCCATTTTGTCTGTTCAACAACCTGGGTGGAGATGCAGCTATAGGGAGTGTAGGAGCCACTGGAGGTGGTGCTAGAGTTGGCACTGATTCGGTAGTCGGGGGAATGGCAACTGAAGGAGTTCTGGTAGTTGTGGGCTGATTTCTAGCCCTAAGTTCCTCCCTTCGATTTATCAAAGATTGCTCATCCTGCAGCTCAAAAATAGCTGGTTCAACATTTGTGCCCTTTGTAGCGATGTGCTTTTTTCATTTGCCTTTATCTCTCGGTGGGAGATCTGGCTTTCTTTTTTGTGAAGGTCGTGATCCTCCTTCATTGATTGTAATTCCCGTTGCCATTTTCTGAGGTGGTGCATTTAGGTTTGTGCGTATCATATCTGCAAAGGTTTTTGATTAGTCAGAAGAACAATCACACTAAAACACAGAAAATCTGAAGCAAAAAGGTTCACCGATCAGTCGGTGAATTGCCAAATCTCTTTAGCGAGCGAGGTCGAACTCGCCAAAGGGATTAGCTTGAAATCTAGGTAAATAAGTGATGAAAAAGTCTATATGGTGAGACGTCGACTACTTTCGGTGATGACGAAGTAGTCTGCCGAAACTTACAGATCTGTCAGCACTATAGACATGAATGAAGGGCGATCTAAGGTCAGTAGGCGAACCGTTGAATCGTTTGGCGAGCATGATGCAGCTCGCCGAATGATTCACCGTGCCTATTTTTCAACCCACTTCTTAGAATCGACCTTACAAGCACTAAAAACGAAATTAAAGCATGCAGACACAAAATTCACATAAGACCCAAACTTCCCATCATTCTGGAATACTCAGACTTCTTCCGATCCTGCCAAATTTTAGCCGTTTAACTACGATCACTCTTAAGAATGTCGTCACCATTCCTTCATTGAGAAACTTTTGTTATTTAGCACAAATGTGGGCTCTTTAGGTGTTACCCAACTAGTACAATGACAATCAAGTAGGACCCATTTCCATGGCAATCAAATTAAAGCACAAACAACAAGGCATTTGACTATTAAAATATTTTAGGCAACTAAGTTCAGATTACACATAGCATATCAACTAATATATATCAAATAAGTCCAACACACATCATCCTTATACTATAATTGCAAAATAGTGCAAAAACTTTTAAGATAAATTCAGGGTTTTATAGGCTAACATTTAATGACGATCAAATTGCTTTTTGAAATGCTAGGAAGCAAAGAGATCCAAACCCAAGCACTATTTACCAATTGAAATACTAATGGAAAGGTAAAAATCTAAGAAAAAGTACCTTTGGTGTGATTTTGAGGAGTTTGAGATGAGGGAAAGTGAGAGATTCAAACATATTGACCTTCTGCCCTTATATAACCGTTCAATTCTCTGTTATTCGGCGACGCTAGTCTTATTGTTGATAAAATTGGTGGCGTGCCGAACGCATACTTACCCCACCGAGTTTCACAAGACATCCCTTATTTTGTGGTCCCAATGGCGGATTAAGTCGGAGCCGCCGATAGATTCGGCGACTCGCCCACTAGGTCCTTGGCTCGCCAACTTGCATTTCTCAACACCTTTATCATTTTACCCTATAAAATCAGCATACCATTATTCGAAAAGAATAATTAAAAGCAGTAAAACCTTGGGTTGCCTCCCAAGAAGCGCCTATTTTACGTCGTGGCACGCGTAAGTTCTGTCACACTCTCCGTTATTGGGATTAGCCCCAGTGTCACTAGGTGACATCAATATGTCATTTGGGTGGAGATGAGGTACTGCAAAACACAGGAATGACCTGATTAGCTGGATTGATCTAGTGTGAGATCCACACATTTGATTCAACACTTCAACATTCTCCTTCATTTCTTCCAACACCCGATCTTGATTGATGATCTTTTGGAGAATGATTTAAAGTGTGTCCTCGACACGATTTTTCTCCCCATTTCTAGACTTCCTCCACTTATGAGGGGGTGTATACCTCCCCCTGCTATGGCATTGGTCTTCCACCTTTGAGATTTTGGTGGTGAAGTCATTTAGTTGAGATGCCAGTTCGGTCAGCATGAGGTCCTTTTGGACTCCTTGACTTATTTCGATCGATTTGCAATTACTCTGCTCAGCCATGCTCATCTAAATGGACAACTCAACGAAAATAAAAACTAAACATAAAGTTAGTAAATTACAACTAAGAAGAACAAAAATTCTACTAATCTAAAAATTCTAAAATAACACCACTTCCCAGCAGCAGCGCCATTTTAATGCCTATCGTGACCAACGACACTAACCTACGGTATGAGTGTCTGTGATCGTCGATAGTATAGTAACCCAACTAAAGGTTTGGGTCATGTCCCAAGGGAGTGGTTTTTAGAATTGATAGAAAAATAAAATTAAGATCTAACTAGTCGTAGCTAAATATATTAACTAGTAAAAACATAGTAAATTAAAGGGTGTGCCACGAAAGTGTCAAATATCGATTTGGGGGGTTTTGTCACAAGTAGTAAAAATAGCAAAAATTTACAAGAAAATCAAGTATAGGGAAATGTTCTTGGGGTCTGACCGCAATACAAGTTGAGATAATTAGTTGGGTACATACTTTTGAAAGGAAATTTGTAAGATAATAAGACTATGCTAAGCTTTAAATGGAAATAAGTTCCCTCTTGGGCAACTTAACCTGTTTCAAATGCGTTCCTCTCGGACAACCATTTTCTGCATGAAGACTATCCTATGCCTTACCCCACTCACTCTCTCGAGCTGAGTGTTAGGGTATGGGACTGGGGCTCACCCTCTCGGGCTGAACCTCATGTCGACCCACTCCTTAGGCCATCAGTCTAGTGGTCTTGGTTTCACGACTTCCTTCTTGGGCAAACCAAAAACATATGGGTGTCTTGATATTTGAAACTAAAAACCCTTTAGATTAAACCACAACCACTAGGTGAAATCACCATTAAACTACATCTAACCTATCAACAAGCACGACCCAATAATAATATCAACATATACTTGCTAACTCACACCCCAAGAATAGGGGGTTTTAGCCACATATCAAGAAATAACAAAATACACCTAAATAATAGTAAAATCAAATGGATATAAGAAATTAAACCTAGATTTAAGCAAAGGAAGAAGAATGGAGAAGACCCATTTCCAATTTGGGAAAGATGCAATTCTTTTTTCCTTAAGTCTCCCAAAAACCCTCACCAAACTTGAGAGAAAAATATCCAAAAAGAACTATTCTATTTTGGAAATTAAAATAAATGTTCGACTCTCTAAAATTAATAATAAGTTCAGTATTTATAGACTTCAAAAGATAGCGCTGGCAGATCTTTCAGCAAAGTTAGTCGATATTTTCGAATGACTTTGGCGATTCGTCCTTCGTCTGTCTCATTGTCATTTAGTGATTTCCTTCCGTATCTTCACATTCTGGACCATTGGGCGGTATAGTACTTCTTTGCGAAACTTTTCGACAAAGCATTGATTGCTCCTTTCAACGCCTTTTTAATTCTTCTCTTTCAGGGCTTCTCGTACTGGAACAAAGGGAGGAGTAAATCCCTTCGGTGAATTGCCAAGTTTGCTTGGCGATGCTCGGGCTTCAGCTTCTTTGTTCTTTTCAGCTTCTTTGTTCCTTTTTGTACCTAATTGTCCATGCTTTCACTAAAATGTCAAATAATTGAAACTTAAGAGTTTTCATCAGATATTTAGACAAAATAAGCATTCAAGGACACTATTCTTATCAAAATAAAGCCCTAAATGAGCTAATTTGTGGACTCATGAAAAACCACGTGAGCTAAATGTGGAGTCATCATATATGCCCCATCGAAAGGACCCAATATACCTTACAAAGGGTATAGAGGCATGACTGGCGTGATCACTAAATATGATTCCCACAAAGGGGACTTCTAAACCTATGGGTGCACGTAATTCTAGGACTATGAGGGTGACTGACCCTAGCAAAACTCGATGTTAAGCCTACTCCAACTTGGAAATATTTACAATACAACATAACTGAAAAATATTGAATAGCTCGATATTCTGACATGTTAGCTAAAAATACAACAATAAATACTGATAACGAAACATTTGAACACTGAGGCATGTATATCTGCTTATCTGTCCTAGCTAGTGTAATTCATGAACTGAACGAATCTACAGAAGTAGGGTTCTGAATTTCATGCAAGGAACTAAGCGACAGTGTTACAACAGCATGAAATTTTGATTAGGAATACTATACAACTAAATCACAACA
Source organism: Solanum commersonii (assembly GCA_029007595.1). Classification (NCBI taxonomy): domain Eukaryota; kingdom Viridiplantae; phylum Streptophyta; class Magnoliopsida; order Solanales; family Solanaceae; genus Solanum; species Solanum commersonii. The sequence goes on along the minus strand of JAJTWQ010000346.1, from coordinate 123,082 downwards.
ATTAACTAAAGTTTCTAGAAACCCTAGGTCTAAACAATATGTAAGGAATCAGGAATCTGACTGAATTCTAGGGACCCAATGGGTGAAAGGAACCCACTAGTGAAATCCCATGTACCTGGTGATGAATTCCACGGAGAAATCTTTTGATTTCGGGGCTGGAACTGAAGAAAACCTGTTGCGTTCTTGGGGAGGGTTTAGTCGATTGTTTCTTTTCATTTTGCACTTATTTGATTGATATTTGGAGAATGATTTGACAAGGGTAAGTTCTGATGTAGTTATTAGGCTTTAACTAACAAAAATGACGTAGTTTAGGGATTAAACGACGTAGTTTAGGTGTCCAAACCATAGGGGAAAAGACCAAATGAGCCCTAACTTAAAAACTGTCAGGGCCAATGACGGGCCTGACCGACAACCCATCGACTGACCTATTGTCCATCTTGGTCGGTCATCGATTGGCTTCAGAGACTAGGATCTGGGGGGCCTTAACCACGGCATGGACCACGAACCGTTGTTGCACCTACGGTTCATAGGTCCTGCGTAGTTCAAGACTTCGTTGGAATTTTCTGGGGTTCTGGGGAGGGTATTGTAGGTGGCCAACCACGGACCCCACCCACGGTCCATGGGTCACCCTACGGTCCATAGGTGAACTCCGTTGGTGGCGCTTGCAACTTCAAAAACTATTTATTTTGGTCTTTCTAGCATACGGGGAGTTACACTTACATTTAGAGGGTTGTTTATGGGGTGACCATCTGAGGATCCATATGCTCATCCGAGCAAAGTCAAGAGTGTCTATATGAGTAGTGTGGGGCGAACAGATTTAGACATGGATGTGATCAGTTTAACGGTGTTTCCATTATCGTTGACAGGTGACGCTACTATTTGGCTATCTTAGCTACTATATGACTCAATTACCACATGGGATGAGCTACAAAATTTGTTCTAAGATAAATATTTCCCATTTTCAAAGAAGTTGAACCTTAAAGATAAACTTAACAACTTTCTGGCTTTAGATGGAGAGTCGGTTTGATGATGAGTAACTAAAGGAGTACTTCTACAGAGGGTTGAATGACAATGGGAAAGCAGTTTTGGAAATAATTTCTAAAGGTTCCTATAGGGCTAATACATTTCATAGGATTGCTGCGAAACTTGAAAACATCTCCAAGAATAATTAGGCATGGAACACAAGAACTTCGGCTATAATAAAAATCACTTTTTCGATAAAAGAAACACAAAATCAGGCTCATAATGATATTCATGAGGAGATGGCACTGTTGAGGACAAAGGTTGGCTTGGTATTAAAGCATGTGACTGGAAGCACTGAGAAAATGAATCCAGTGAATTATCAGATAGAGCACCATCGACTGATAAGTATATCTATTAGGAGGATGTGAATCTTGTGAATGATCATATAGGGGGTTCTGCACAAATGTCCAAGAATCCAATCATGATAATTTATGCCAAGTTCAAGAAAATCAAGGTCGGAACTACAATAACTACAATCGCAAAGGGAACTATATTCCTGATGGGAACTATAATCATGAAAACAACTATAATATGAATGGGTATAATATTGAGGAAATAATAAGAGTGGCCCTTATTTTCTACCAGGGATATGAGATGGAGGATCGAGTTTGAATCGCATTGAGGATATGATGAACAAGATGGTAAAAAGGTTAGACTCAACTGATGATAATGTGAAAGAGATGAATATCGATTTATTGGGTATTGGTCAAAAAGTTGAGTCACAGGTAGTATCGATTAGATAGATTGAGTAGCAATTGAGCCAGCTATCTTCAAGTCTAAATTTGCGCCAACAAAGAGAACTTCCCAACAAACTATTCAGAACCCGAATAATGACAAACATTGTGTGGCAGTTACTACTAGGGGTGGAAAGCAGACTTTTGACCCTCCTATACGGACTGGAGTAGAAAGTGCGAAAAAGCAGGAAGAATAGAAGTTGAAGTACTTGAGGAGACTAAATATCATAATGAAAAAGAATCTAAGGTTATGCAAAAGATCATCCTTATTCCGAGACATGCACCTCCCTTCCCACAAAGGTTGGTTAAGAAGACTATAAAAGTAAAGTATCGCAGGTTCATATCCATGTTAAAGAAGTTATCGATAAATGTTCATTTGATTGAAGCACTAGAATAAATGCCCAGTTATGCTAAGTTCATGAAAGATCTTGTGACTAAAAAAAGGGTTGTTAGTTTTGAAGGTAATGATAAGTTGCAGCATTGTAGATTGATTACTACTAGATCGGTAGTGTAAAACAAAGAGGATCCCAGAACTTTTACCATTCTATGTAGAATTGGTATGTTACACTTTTCTAAGGCCATATATGACTTAGGTGCTAGTATAAATCTGATGTCACTGTCTATGTACAATAAGTTGGGCTTAGGAGCCCCCAACCCGTCTACCTTGCGACTACTTATGGATGATTAAACTACGAAGAAATTGATTAGTGTGCTATAAGATGTCCTTGTGAAAGTTGAGGTGTGCATATTTCTTGTGAAATTTGTGATACTAGACTGTTAGGTTGACTTTGAAGTACCCATCACCTTAGGGCGACCATTCCTTTATACTGTGTGGTTTAGTTGACATAGAAAAAGGGTAAATGAAGTTCTAATTTTATAATAAAAAGGGGACCTTTAATATCTTCAAATCGATGAAGCATCAAAGTGATCTTAAGTCAGTGTCTGTGGTGAACTATATTGTTGAGGAGAAACCAGAGGTGTCCATTGAGGAGAGATTGGGTGTTGAAGACCTAGTTGTTGTGATCATGAAATTTGACGGAGAGGGTAATGCTGAATATGATGAGTTAGTTGCTGCCATTTGATGGGGGTAAATTTCCCTCATCACCAACCAAAGTTGATGGCTTTGGATTTGGATTTGGAAAATTCAAACACTCTGCCTGCAAAACCATCTATTGATGAGCCGGTCAAATTTGAGTTAAAGGCTCTTTAATCTCATGTGAGGTATGTGTTCTTAGGAAAAAAATAGTGTTTTGCATGTCATTATTGCTGCTGATTTTAACAAAGGGAAAGTAAAGGCACTGATATCGGTATTCAAATGGGTCAAAAGGGCTATATCATGGACTATTGCTAACATTATTGGTATTACACCGTCTATACGCTCTAACAAGATTCAACTCATGCCACATAGTAAACCAAGTATTGATAACCAAAGGAGATTGAATCTGTCAATGCAAGAGGTCGTGAAGAAATATATTATCAAGTTGTTAGATACTAATTGAGTGTGTGAGGTTCAATGTTTGCCAAAATGGGAGGAATCATTGGGGTTCCCAACGTGAATAATGAGCTTATCCCAATGAGGTCTATCATTGGTTGGAGGGTTTGCATGGATTACCACAAGATGAATACATGCACTAAGAAAGATGTAACACCCCAAAAATTCTATGACTTAAGTTAGAGCCTCACCTTATGAATAATGACTTAAAAATAGTTAAAATGATGTTTATAAACCTAAACTAATGTAATTGACTTGGTTTGGAAGAGTAAAAGTCTAAACGTCAAGAAACGACCACGACATCCGGAAACTAGAGAAGAATGTGTTCAAGTGTGTCCTTAGGTTTTAGGCAGGTTTGGCAGTGTCGTATGAAGGTATAATCTGGTGAAAATGTTTACAATAGGTCAATATATGTTCCTAGGGTCAAAAAGTTCGAATATGACTCCCTGGGGCCACCCTAAGGGGCCCCGAGGAAGACCCCAACCTTAGCCAAGCAAGCTCCCAAGGCAGCTTGCAAATTGCACTTAAAGGGAATAGAGGCGCGTCGCACACTTGATTCCCCAAGGAGAAAAATATTCAGTTCACGATGCGGTCGTGTCACGGACTCTACTATCTCAAAATTTAATTCTAAATATCTTCAGGGAATAGCTCAAGTCCGCGACGAAAATGCAGAAATTCAGAAATCTATTTTTACTTCATTAAAGAGTCCATTTAAGTGAAGGGTATTGAGGGTACTTTAGGGGACGTGTATAGAATGATTTTTAAGTCAATTTACCTAACTTTTATCACTCAAACACAAAACCCCAAAGATCTAAACCTACAATTTCTCCTTCTCTCTACTCTCTCTTTTTTCTCAAGAACTCCATTTAAGAAGATTGGAGCTTCAAGAAGAAGACCAACTCTCCAAGGTTTCAACTTGGATTTTTGTGGTTAATTCTTCAATAAGGTATGGTTGCTTATCACTCTTGGGATTCCTTTCCCCAAGAGGCCCCTTCAAGATGAATTTCAAAATCTCCAATTTCTAGGTTTCAATCCAAAAATGTGGGTCTTCTTTCTAATGTGAAATTGATGTTATAAACTGACTTTGATTGATGTTATATGAACAATTATGGATGAATTTATGTCGTATTGGTGGTTTCTTGAAGAATTCCCCATGAGACCCATGTTTCTCCTTCTATTCCTAATTCTAACCCTAGTTTGTCTTGGGTATTGATTGAAGGCTATGAATTTGAATGTGATGTCATGCAATTCATTTTTGTATGATGATTCTACCCTAGGTTATGTATAATTTCTATGAAATTAGGGTTGAGTCTTTGAATGAAACCTTGAATGGTATGAAGGGAATAAGTCAATTGCTTATATTGATGTTGATTATGTTATTACTTCATGAATTACCTAGTATTATGTATTGGTTATGAATTGCTTGGTAATTGAAGTATGGATGTCCCACAAAGGACAAGAAGGTATGAAGGTTGGTTCTTCTTTGAACTCAAGTATGAAAGGTGAATTACTTAGATTGTAGTGATGCTACACCTAATGTGTTATTGTGGTGTTGATGACCTAGTTCCCTCATCCTTAACCCTCTACACTTGAATTAGCTATGAAGTATGCATGTATATTATGGTATGATTGCTATATGATTGAAAGGTAGTTCTCATGATTATAGTATAATGTAAAGTGAAAGGTTTACTCACTTGCTAAGTGTCTCTAAAGTGAAAGGATTGTTACTCACTTATGAACACATATGAGCTATTATGGTAAGATGTCTACATAAGAGTGTAGTAAAGGCTAATGTGAAATTATGTGATGACTAAAGATGATTACTAAAGGGAATTAGATGCTTAGCACCGAAAGGGCATGTAAATGAGATGGGGGTCTAACGTTTAGTAAGTCCGGCTCCCCACATGGGTTTCCTCACATTTAGCAAGTCCAGATTACCTACAGTATGTGTTGTTTCATGAGATGGAAACCCCCACGTTTAGTAAGTTAGGGTTTGTAGAAGCAATCTCCTTGACCTATAACTATGTGCCCAAATAGGACTCTAGCTTAGTTGATCCACCTAGATAGCTATGTAGGAATGGTTACACCTTAGGCAAGTGTTAACCCTCTCTTTTAGGTGTAGGAGTAGAACACCGGATTCCACGTAGCTTTCATGGTCTGTGTCAGTTATTGCAATATTTCCCTAATGTAAAAGTAAATGAAGGTATGAAAGGTGTGAACACTTACTAGGGCTTTCTTAAGGGTTTCTACATAGTATAAGAGAGGGTATGGGACTTCTCTTGCACATTGCACTTGTGGGTTCCTAATACATGGTTGTAGTAGTGTTCTCTTATGATTATGATTATTATGACTTATGTATGTTGAAGCTATGTTATGTATGATCATTATGAATGTGGTAAGTTATGATGAAATATGATCTTATGAATGTATGCATGAAGTAGGTTGCTTAATGTGATACTTGGCTTTGAATAGGGTTATGGGGTTCTATTCTTTGCATTGCTTAGTATTGCTTGGGCTGTATACATATTGGGATGATATTATGTTGGTTTGGACTATGATACTTAATTTGTGTGCATATTTGATTTACTTGGCAAAAAGCATGTTTTTAATAAAATGTTCTTTTATGCATGTTTTAGTGGTTTTTATGCATAGTAGCCATACTTAGTACGTGTTGTACTAACCCATATCTTCTCCCTTTTCCCAACCATTTAGGTTTGGGCCATTGAGGATTCGAGCTTACTTCTTAAGACACTTGGAGTTGCTTCCCCAAGTTGGTGAGTCCTCAAGTCCGAGGACAAGACCCTATGATCTAGCTTCTATGTTTAGTTCTTTGCTTATGTTGAAAGACATTGTTGTAGTTCCTATTTGCAAGACTTCTTATTGATGTAAGGGCTAAGTTCCATTTTCGATACTTCTATTTCTAGATGGTGCATTGTGACAAAGTTAGATTCTATTTTTCATATATGAAGTGAAGTTGAACTTCCAAAGTAAAAGTTTTAAATTTTCCGTGATTTTATTCTATGATACATGTTATGATGAATGCTAAGGGCTTGTATAAGGCCTCTTCAAGGTCGAATACGCCGGTAACGACTAGGGGGTGCTCTCGGGTCGTTACAAAAAATCACTTCAAAATGTTGTCGATGGATCAAATGTTAGATTATCTTGCTGGAAAGGGTTGGTATAGTTTTCTAGATGGTTATTTAGCTACAATCAGATCTCTATAGCTCCGACAGACCAAGAGAAAACTACTTTCACTTTTCCTTATGTGATGTTTGCTTTCAAGAGGATGTCATTCAGGTTGTGTAATGCACCAATGACTTTTCAACATTTCATGATGTCTATATTTTACGATATGGTGAAAAATAGGACAGAGGTATTTATGGATGAATTTTGGTGGTTGGTGAAAAGTTTTGTTATTGCCACACACATTTGAGTGATGTTCTGTAAAGATGTTAAGAATATAATGTTTACTCAACTGGGAGAAGTGTCACTTCATGCTCAAGGAGGGTGTAGTTCTGGGCCACCAAATTTCAAAAAAAGGTATTAAGGATGATAGAGACAAGATCGGGGTGATTGAAAAGTTACCACAACCCAACTCTGAGAAAGGTGTTAGAAGTTTTCAAGGGCATGCAGGATTCTATAGGAGGTTTATCAAAGATTTCTCAAAAATTGCACACCCATTGTGGAAAGTGCTCGAAAAGGAGATGTAGTTTGAGTTTTATGATGCTTGTCTGAGAGCATTTGAGGGGCACAAAGAGAAGTGGACTTTTGCACCAATCATAATTTCACAAGATTAGGGACAACAATTTAAATTTATGTGTGATGTGAATAGGATAGCACTTGGCTTAGTATTTGGGTAAAGGCAAGAGAAGATTTTTCATCCCATATACTATGCCAGAAAGGCTTTGATTGTTACTCAAAGGAATTATACAGTCACTGAACATGAATTTCTTGATATAGTCTTTACCTTATAGAAGTTTATATCTTATTTTCTTGGCACTAAAGTCATTGTGCACACTGATCAATCTGCATTGGGGTATCTTATGGCAAAGAAGAATGCAAAACTGAGATTAATTGAATGGGTACTATTGTTGCAAGAATTCAACTTTGAGGTAAAAGATAGAAAGGGAAAAGAAAACAAACTGGCTGATCACATGTCCACATTAGAGGAAGAGGCTATGTTGAGGTTAGCTGATGGAGTTGAGATAGATGATATGTTCCCAGGCAAACAAGTTTTGGCTGCTTCTTTTGATCTTATCCCTTGGTTCGTAAATTTAGCTCATTATTTGGTAAGAGATGTTGTGCCTTTGAACTTATCATTCCACCAATGAAGAAAATTCATTTCTGATGTGTAGGAGTTTTTTCTAGGAAGAGCCTTATTTGTTTCATGTCTGTGTTGATGGGATTATTCATCGATGTGTGCCTGAGGTTGAGAGGATGAGTACATTGGAAGCTTGCCATTTTTCTCCTATTGGTGGCAATCATAGTGGTATCTGGACTGCTCATAAAATCTTGCAATGTGGGTAGTATAGGCCGACTATCAACTAAGATGCTCATGATTTCACCAAGTCTTGTGATCATTGCGAAAGAGAAGGAGCTATTTCAAGGAAACAAGAACCGCTAATGACTCATATTATGGTGATTGATCTATTTGATATTTGGGGCCTTGACTTTATAGGTCCGTTTGTGAGTTCGAATGGGATGAAGTACATACTTGTAGCAGTTGACTATATGTCTAAAAGGGTGGAAGCTATTACGCTTTCAAACAATAAATCAAAAAGTTTCACCACATTCCTGGAAAAAAAAATATTTTCCCTATTTGGTACACCAGGGGATATTATTAGAGATGGAGGTTCCCACTTTTGTAATAAGTTATTCAAGGTGTTGCTTGAGAAGTATGGTGTTTTTCACAGCATAGCAACTCTTTATCATCCACAGTTTAGTGGGGAAGTTGAAGTGTCAAATAGAGAAATTAAGCAAATCCTTACGAAGACTATGAATGCAAACATAACTAATTGGTCGAGAAAGCTTGATGATGCTCTATAGGCCTATCGCACTACATTCAGGACTCCCATAGGTAAATCTCCCTACCAACTTATGTTTGGGAAGTCTTGTCACTTGCCTCTAGAGTTAGAGTATAAAGTTATGTGGGCACTGAAGAAGCTGAATCAAGATTGTGATGCCGCATTAAGTCAAAGATTGAATGAGTTGAATGAGCTCGATGAGTTTCACCTAAAACATATAAAAGCTTAGCCTTGTAGAAGGAAAATATGCAGAGGTAGAATGATAAAAAGATAAAAAAAAATGTGAATTTACTCCCATTTGTTTACTCGCAAACTCAAGTCTAAGTGGATGGAGCCATTAAGAGTGGTACAAGTATTTCACAAGGAGCGGTTGAACTTGAGAATGAGGAAGGAAGAAGATTCAAGGTGAATGGTCAAAGGATCAAAGTATACTTGGGTCAATCAGAAGAAATCAAAGAAGTGAATGAAGAATGGGATCTTGATGAAGTCTTAGTAATCAAAGGGTCTGTGTCATGCTGTGACGTTGAATCAAGCTCTACTTGGGAGGCAATCCAACATGTAAATCTACCCAATTTAAAAGATTTTTACTGATTTTTATGTTTTGACAGATTTTGTATGGATTTTTATGTCTTATTGAGTTTTAGTCTTGGCTAGATTAGGGTAGTATAGGGTCCGTTTCCAAAAATAGTCAAGAAAATGTAACAAGTCCTAATGTTTTCTACTTGTGTAGGAAAGAAAGTTCAGTATGCTTATTAGGAAGTTTTGACAAAGTGAATTTTATTATTTCTCGTACGGGTTGCACAATTATGTTTTTACTCTATTTTGGTTCTATCTATGATTTTTGTATATGTTTTTTTGTGTCAAAATGTTCATAATGATGTTGTAGTTATGTTTTAATAGCATGGCAGCTTTTGGAGCCCGTTCGAAAGGGTAAAGCTCTAGAATTGTGAATTCGAAGCGCGCTTGATTTGAATTTAGGTAGGCTATGGTTTTCCAGTGTTTAGATTGAGTTCAGGAATGTAGATCGATATTGATTAGTTGGAATTTATGTTGGGTTAGTAGTTGATTCATGTTAGATATTTAGAAATCATGTTTTAGGTCATATGATTTTAGAGGATTTAGCATGTTTAATTCCCTTTCTGTGATCATCCTTACTTTGTGGCTTTCATGTATAATTTTTGTAGTTAATTGGAAGTTTGTTATTGGTCGCACCATAGGTGTAGGCTACTGGTGGCGAGAGTCCTTAGAATTTGCTCAGAAGTCGCTTCAGATGACTGAGCTTCGTGTAGACAAATGTAGTAGACTTAGGTTTGATAGAATGAACCTTAGCTAGGTGGTTACTGAGCTTTAATGACCTTGCATCCATAATTTCCCTCATACCTCCATTCTTGTGATTCTCAGTGGCAATATTTTCTTCACTTAATCATTCATTATTGAGAGTTGTTTAGGCTTTGAGTGATTCATTGGTGACTATCGAGTGGATGTCGAACTACAATGGCCTTATCATAATGACTTTTATATGAGACCCTTCTTCGATAGATTGTATAACCATTAATTAAGGTCTAGGCATACTTCTCGTATAGCCGCAAATTTAAGGTCTTGGAACACAACTCTTATCATCACAGATCTAAGGTCTAAACACTTGATGTTTAGCTGCAGTTCGAGTTTTGGGTATATTATCCTCTATTGAGTTGATACCTAGCAGAATAGTTTTATTGGTTTCTTTTGGTATCCTATCTGTTATTCGAGGTCTGAGCTATGCACTCTCCTGTACTAGACTCTTCGGATTTTGTCTTATTGGCTAAAGCTCTTCTATGTGCTTGTCAAGGTTATGGGGTCCATTTGAGTTAATTACGTAATCTTGCACATGAGTGCATCTTTTGGACAATGGGGTCTAGTTAGGTTATAGTTAATTACTAGGTTTTATTTCCATTCTTTCCTAGAATTGTGTGCATTCTTGTTAGATTTCCTTAATTTGTCCTCTGTAGTGTTAATTCCGTTTTTCGTATTGTCTTTACTTTTCAAGTTCAATCACCCTACGATTCCAATTGAGTACTTGTTGTTTTGGTACTTATACTACACTCTACATTTGGTTTTGTGATGCAGACCAGAGCACCAGTTACCCGTGTCGCTATCCTGCCAATTATAGGAAGGTTTCATTTAAGGGTGAACTTATGGCATTGTTGATCATAATTGTTTCCTTTTGTATAGTTTGAAATGTCTTTTTATTTTAAGAAACGTCTGTTTATTTCAGTTGTCATGACCCGATTCCTTGAGTCATGATGTCACCTACAATAACCCACCAATAGGTAAGAGAACTGTAACCCAGAATGACAAGTAATGGGTATAAGGGCAGTACCAAGCATAAATAACAATAGTAGTAAAAATATGATAGAAACAGAAGAAAATAAAAACTATATATAATTGAAACCTCCCAAAACCTCGAAGTCACAAGTATAGAGCTGTCTAATATGAATAAATACAAGTTCTAAAAGTGGACCACAACAAGCCGTCAAAGAGGCAAAAGACTAGCTAACATATATAGAAGGAGATAAGATGATCTAGGATGCCAAGTGCTCACCCTCGTCTTCGATATCCCAATGCTGCAAAGGATGGAACAACGATCACTATTGGTAGCTGGTACTTGAATTGGCATCACGAAAAGATGCAGAGTGTAGCACGAGTACCAAAACAAAGGTACCCAGTAAGCCTCACATATCGACTAAGCAAGAAAGGTAAAAACAATCTAAAAAGATAGAATCTAGACACATGTAGAGGTCAAAGTAGATATGAAAGAAATAATACAAACATACTGAAAGTAAATCTTAGTAAAGCTAAAATAAACCTAACTAGACCCCATAAGCCCAAAAGTTACACTCGTGCGCAGGATTAAATAAAACATGAATGGAACCCTATAAGACCGACAACTACATAGAATAGCAAAGTCTAATTAGAAAAGAGTACCACAAACCAAAAATTGGACTTGAAGCCTAAGTAACAATTAAATCCAGTCAACTCCTAGATTTTCTATCAAGAGTGATCTTGGGGTATGTCTACTTCGAAAAGGGATCTCAAGTAGGCTCCAAGCTACCGTGGATCGACGTCTACTCAAAAGCATCACAAATGTCTCTAAGCCTGAAACACCGAAAATTTTGGGACCGCACAAAAATTTCAGAAATTTATTCAACAAGAGGTCCTAAACTATGCCACGAACTTGTGTTGGAAAATTGAACACAATCCGGGGCCTGAAATAGCGAAACCAAACAACCATGAAATAACCACAATAAATAGGTCAAGGTAGCCTAAAAACAAATTCACCTCAAATGGAGGTTCTCCAAAAGCTCTAGATCACAAACCTAAATATTCATGCTTTGAATGATCACCCAGGACTTTGAATCTCTGAAATGGGAGTTCGAATGGAGAAGTAATCGCAAAAACAATATTCAATCAATCATGAATTTGCGACCAAAACTAAACTAAAATCACAAGCGACCTTCGCGTAAGGAGCCAATAATGTCCATTAAGCGACATGCCTCAAAAAAGCAGGCCTCGCTTTTGCATGCTCGTGGCCGCAAAAGTGAGACTTGCTTAAGCAAACCTAGTCCACAAAAGTGAACCCATGGTCACTTTAGAGACAACTGCCTGACTGGCCTCACTTACACAGAGCCTTGGTCATATAACCGACATTCTCTTAAGTGAACCCAGGGGAGAAAAAGCAATCGCACAAGAATTCAGGCACCATAAATTCTAGCAAAGTCCACCCATCTTTGCTTGGGGGCTCAGGATTAGTTTGGAACCCCAGACACACAAACAAGATATGTCAACCACTCAAATTCAACATTGCAAACTCAATGGAGTAGTCAAAACTTTCATACGACGTCATCTTGATAGAATATGGGTCCCACACCCAACCCCATTTTAAGCATAAATACACGAGGGCGATCAGAATCAGTCCAAAAGCCTCGAGAAATAAATGAAGGGTTAATCTAGACCAAAGTCAACATTTCAGAGCTAACCGGACTAACAAAATTATCATCTGATCTCATTTACTTAAAAGGTTGACTAAAGTCAAACATAGGCCTTAACTTGAAAGTTAAAATTTGTAATTGTATTGAATCACACTGACAGCCTTGAGAGTCATTCTAAACATGATAATAGCCTAAAATAGCCCTTGCAGAGCAAATGGAATCATGATAATTTGGTTATAAGGTCATCTTCTTGAACTTTTGATCAAAACTAACCGTTCAAGGTTCTAAAGGTCCAAAATACTAACACTCGCACAAAATCAAACAAATGACATGTGATCGAACTATCAATCCCAGGAATTCATAAATGACTTGAGGGTATAGAAATGTTATAAAGAACAAACAAGAAGCATAAATAGAGAACTAACCTAGAGGTTATCACATCGGTCAACTTTGGGGACTTGTACTCATTTATAATAGCTCTCAACATGTAACTACTAGATTAATGGTTTGATCTTTTATTTTTATATATATGTTGGTTTCCATTCTTATCTTCCCTTTTTTCCTTTAAATTATATGATGTGTTTCATTTAATTTATGTTATTTGATTATATCTACCTTATATGCTTGTTACTAAATGTCTGAGCTACGGGTTGACTTACCTATTGGTGGATTATAGTGGGTGCTATCATGACTCAAGCTTTAAGGTGAGATCTTCACAAATTATCTGGTTTTTCTGTACACTTTGAGACAAAAGGACTTTAATTCAAGGCAATATACATGGATTGAGCTTCTGAAGAACTATCACCTCTCTATCATATATGATACCATCCAAGAGAGGAAATTTTGGTAGCATATGCATTGAGCTAGATGGTACCCATATTGGTGGTCCAGCTTTCCTTTCAATTTTGGAGTGACCATTGGAATTGGACATGCAATCCTTAGCAAATAGGTTGGTTCTTCTTCATATCTTTGATCCCAAGAGGGTTCTAGCTTGCATTGAGGCTCGCTCCACTCTATTGGAGTAGATTTGTGATCCACAGTTTGATATTAAAAACATAGTTGTATTCGTAGAATCCTCTACTTGTGACATTTCCAAGCTCTTAGTTTCTTTATAATTCGACACTCGAATAACTTATGAAAATTTTCAAATCTTGTGTCAATCAAGCATTTTGAACTACATGTGACTTGAATATCATGTAATCTAATATATGTATGATATTGAATACTGGAGTTCATCCATAATTCCTTGAATTCACGCAACCTACGATTTCTCGAGATGAATTAAGTGGTCAGACAATTAGATTCATCAATTGTTTTCTTTGCCCATGCTCTCGTACATCAACCGTAGCTAAAGAAAGGGACAGTTGTTGACAAACCCAATTTTCACCCTTCATATGTCTAATTTATTGGTCAAGCTTATGAAATTCTTAACAAAGAGTGAAATAACCTTTTTTGGAAAGACAATGTTTTTAACTAGTTTTGATGAATTTTTCAACTTCATTTGGAAAAATATCAAAATAAATATAATATTTATACATACGTACTCTTTTCATTCATTAGAAAATGTGTTCGGTCAACTTAAAAATCATGTTATCTAAAAAAAATAATAGTTAAATAGGTACATATCCTTAATTTTCAATTCAAGGTATTTTACACCATATATTATCATAATTTATCTATTTTTGCAATTAATTTATTCGATTGTGTTGAAGTTATCTAGCCTAATTGATTCGTCTTAATATGTCTGAAAACTAATTCGTTTAAAATTCAATCAAAATGAAAGAGATTATTCTTTAAACCTAAAACTTGACACATTGCACTCTTAAATTAAACCTTGCAAAAGCATTTATTTTTGTCCTAAATCTTAGCCCAAAAAAATGCAGATCCAACCCAATTCTTATTAAGAAAAACAACCACCTTCTTCCCCTTGTTTTACACCTCTCACTCAACACCTTAGCCCTAATCCTAGAAGAACCTTGCCACCTCCCCAATTACCCCCATTAATCTCTCATTCCCCCCTCAAATGGCTATTTCAGATTCAAACCTTTATTTTCAAGTATACTTATATGGAATCTGTTGGAATATATCTTAGAGGAATTCGAAGTGGAAATCCATCCCATGAATAATTGAAAATTTCTCACATTTTTAACCACTGATTAATCTGAAAGAGACGGATTTTGGATCCAAAAATTAGGATTGCTTTTATTACCAAAAGAAAGGTGGAAAATCAATTACCCAACTGTGATTTTTTTTAACTCATTACAAAATTAAATTTCTTTTCTCTTGGTTTCTTGCGGAAACTTAATAGGCTAAAGCTCACTAAGTCATTCCTCAACTCATCTCAACTTCGTTAGTACTCAACAAAAGGTAATTTTCATCCCTATTATATTCAACCTTTAATTAATGCTCATGTGTTTATATTCTATGAAATAATAGATTATATGATGCTTGTTTATGGTATGATCATTTATAGGATTTTTTTGTTTGAATTCTTTTTAACTAAAGGAAATTTTTTGTTACAAAAGTTGAATTATACTCTTAGATATTTCTAATAATGTTCTTTTTGTTAATCGTGGAGTTGTTTGCCTATATGAAAGCCGATTTGTAGTAATTATCCATCATACTCATCTATTTATTATTGGTCACCCCGAAATCATCTTGAATTATCTCTTTAGTCATCATAGCTAAAATTTGATAATTGTTGATGTGGCCTCTTGATATATTATGTAATCCTTTTGAATATCAATGACATATGTTTTAGCGTTTCCCTCCTAGTTGAATAACTTGATATGAACATATATAGTAAAATATAAGAGTTAAGCACACTTTAAATTAATATCTGACAAACTCGGGGAATCAAAATAAATATATGAATGAGAAAAAAACTGATAATCAAGAATTGAAAATCCAATTAAATCTCTCTATTTTCCTTGACAATAAAGAGTAAAAGTTAAGTTATATATATATATATATATATATATAAACTCTAGTTTCACGGCACGTGCGTTGCACGTGTTTATCGTATCATATACTATACAATGTTGTAAAATGGAATTAATATTACTAAATTGAAGATTTTTAGTAAATGATTATTATTGAAAGAACACAAAAAAGTGATTTTAAATAATTATTACAGACTGTCATAAGGTTACTTGTCTTTTTTTATCAAAATGACCAGATATCATTAATTAGTACATTTCAAAATACATTCAAAGTTTAAATATGGGAGGAAAGTAACATTTCTTTAGCAGTATTATGTTTTGTTTCACTCAATTTTGCAAACAAATTTAACCAACATAATAGAAAAAAAAGTTCTATATAAAAAAGGTTATCAATAGTCTTTCATTTTAAGGTTATGACCATAAATTATGGTGTAATGACCCTTCAGGTCATTTTTAAATTAAAGAATTCTTTCCCTCGTATAGAGCATTCCTG
Organism: Solanum commersonii; assembly: GCA_029007595.1. Lineage (NCBI taxonomy): Eukaryota > Viridiplantae > Streptophyta > Magnoliopsida > Solanales > Solanaceae > Solanum > Solanum commersonii. Next base: position 107,406 of record JAJTWQ010000346.1, on the reverse strand, counting down.
TAGCGACCCCAAGTCATTTATGACTTGCTGGCACTGACCGTTCGGTCGCCTGGTCGTTCGTTTGGGTTTTAGGCCCATTTCCCGTTTTGGAGATTTTTATAACTTGAAAAGTTGACTTTGGTCAACCTTCTTGGGAGTCGTGCGCAGATGAAAATTCTGACAGCTAGGTTAGCTTCGGAAGATCGATTTTGGTCTAGAACGACCCTTCGTTCGCTTCCCGAGGCTTCAGATGACATTTGTGGAATCTGGCTCAAACGATACTGGGTGTGGGACCCACTTTTCATCGAAGCAATATCCAAATGGAAATTCTGCCTTCACCATTGAGTCCGAAATATCATTTCCAATTAGATTCCATATATGGTTTGTATTTTTCCGATTCCGAACGAGTCCGGAACATCGAAATTTAAGTTTGAAGGGTTGTAGAATTTTGACGCGGCGGTGACGTGGCAGAGCCACGTGACGCCACGTGGCAGCGGCTGGAATTCCAGATTTAAGAACAAGTTCATCCAAGTTTTTCCCTCAACTTCAACATAAGATTTCTCCTTCATTTTGAGTCCAAATTAGGTGCTTCAAGAGGCTAACTTCAAGAGAATTTCGTGGGGAATCTAGCGGTGATCTCGGAAACGCGAGAGGAGGCTTCGTTTGAGGTAAGGAATCGAATTTAGCCACTGCTAAGATGACTTTCGGATTGAATTGTTGTTGAATTTTGAAATGTGAGATCTTGATCATCTTAGGTCCGTTTTGAGTCATTCTTGAGGCTAACTTGTAGAGTTTCTCGCAAGGATCGTCGTGGTATAATTTGTTTGGGTTGAAAGGGTCTCGTTTTTCCAGAAATTGGTGATTAAGGGGCTGCCCATTTTAATTGTTGTGGCTGATTTACTGTGTTTTAGGCATCTGTTTGTGCTAAAATTTTGGGGTATTAGTTTAGTAAGGTATTTGGAACGTTTCCACGGATTCGATTTTGAGATTCCAATTGTGGGCCCCACAATCCCGTTTTAGACCCGATTTTGGGTCCGTCTCCGAAAAATACAATTTTAGTGTCAATATATTCGTAATGAGGAGGTGATTAACCTTTTTTTAGTGGGGAAGCGTTCGGAGACCGTTCGGAGGGGAAAAGATCAGGTACCGTAAGTTGGAGCACGCGTGGTCGGCTTTCAGGTAGGCTATGGCTTTCTCTCGTGAGATTGAGCATGTTTAGGCATTTGTTTATTGATTTGCTTGAGTATGGAGGGGTTCGGGTGTTGAGCATGCTAAATTTCTATAGTTCCTATATCTTGTGGTATATATGATAATATTGATTTGAAGTATGTTTGGCCTTAGTCTAGGCTTAGACTAGTGTTGCCATAGACTTGCGAGATTTCGGATGTCGTTGGGCAGTAGAACTTTTTCCGACGCCGTTTTGGACGGTCAGCTCCTTGTAGACTGATATAGCAGACTTGAGTCTGATAGTCGGTAACTCAGCTTATGACCTTGTATCCATAATGCCCTGCTTTTCTGTTAGCTACAGTACCCGGTTAGAGTCCGTGGTCCAGCTTACTTATGTCCGAGGCTTAACTACACGGCACCCGGTTCGAGTCCGTGGTCCGGCTTACTGTGATCCGGTTTTGGCTACGATGCCGGTTAGAGTCCGTGGTCCAGCCCACCCGTGCCCGACCTTTGGCTACGGCACCCGGTTCGAGTCCGTGGTCCAGTCCATATAGGTTGACTCATTAGCTATAGTACCCGGTTCGAGTCCGTGGTCCAGCTTGCACGTGGTGTATTCCCAATTTCTCACTAAAGCTTCAGTTAGTCTTGATTATTCTTATCTGTAGGATGAGGTTTTGGAGGTTGGAGAGATTCCGATTAAAGTCCGAGATATAATGAGATCCTGGAATATGATTGGGAACGGTTAAGTTAAAAGTCCGGAAATTGGTAATATTGTGATAGACCTTCTAGTTCCATTATTTTACTTTATCTGCCGATGCATCTGCCGGGCTTATGGGGGTCCGTGCAGGTGGTTTCTTTTATTGTGCACGAGCGTACCCGTCGGGTTTATGGGAGCCCGGCGGAGTTAGTTAGATTACTTGTCTTTGTTGCCTGTACGCTCGTGTACATACACCCATTTACTACTCTTTGCACTTGATGTGACCCTTTATTTGCATTTCAGTTCACTTTTGCTTATCTTGCTCAGTCGGCCTATGATGCCTACTGGGTACCTGTTGTTTGGTACTCATGCTACGCTCTGCATCTATTTTGTGATGCAGGTCCGAGCACTAGTAGCCAGCGTTGATCGAGCTTGGAGTAGACTTATCCGGAGACGGGGGTGAGCACACGGCGTTTTGTACTATTTCAGTCTCCATCTGTATATATAGACTTGTCTCTTTCCTTTCGAGACAGTCCGGTCTCTCGTTGTCTAGTTTTGGGACTTATACTCATTTTGTAGTAGCTCATCTTGGTGACTTCCGGGTTACGGGAGGGATCTTTATTTGTATATATGTTTTGGGTTGGTTCCGCCTGTTTATATTATTATTTTCCTACTTTTGTTTGATTTCTACCCTCAGACCCATTACTTGTTGTTCTGGGTTACGGGTTGGCTTACCTGCTGGTGGGTTATAGTAGGTGCCATCATGACTTGATAAATCGGGTCGTGACATCACTGTACATCTGGTGACAATGATTTTGGGCACAGATTCCCTAAGGTGGGAGATGATTTCAGATGGGGATTTTGCGGGAAGCCTAATACTTTATTTTTTTTGTCAGTTTTGGTGGGCTAATTATGATCAAATATTCGATGTATTTAATGATCTAGATTATTGCGTTCATGATGGATTTAATATTGTTCCACAGGGTACTACCAAATGCATATGGGATGTCAAGTATGATGGTATCTATCTGGGATATGTTAAAGGTGATAAAATTTATTCCCAAAAATACTGTGATTGGTAATTAATAAACATGTCTTTTATTCGTAAATTTGTAAAAGTTTATTAAAAGAATAATAATATATGGACTATCAAGTGCCAATATATTATATTGATTTGTCTTTTAATTTATTTATACTTGCATTCTTATATCAAAAACACATATGAGAACTCAGGCCTACACACCACACTCTTTTGGGAGATAGATTCTTTGAGATTGAGTACATTAAGTTACTTTAATATGTTTTCCTTTAATGTTACCGTGTTGGAACATGACACCCGATTCAAATATATGACGTGACACCCGATTCAAATATATGACGTGACACCCGATCTAATAATATTGTGCCGGCTCGAGGCACCCGATCCAAATATATCGTGTTGGAGCGTGACACCCGATCCAAATATATCGTGTTGGCTCGTGGCATTCGATCCAACAACATAGTTAATTTCTTATTCTTTATCATCACTTTACACTTCATTTACAATATTTCATCAAGTTTTATTTATTTAAGACATCACTTTAATAGAACAAATTCAACATTATAGCTTTCGTGGTCTTGAGATTTTAGACCAATCACAAACAACACATGAATTATCCAAACCACAAAAATCAAGTACATATAAAATTTCACAATATCAATCACTATTAAGAGTCTATCTATCACATAGAATAAACCATAACCTACCTCCACCGAAGAGCCGAAGTCAAGCAAGCTATATAATTCCCCAATGTTTTTCCCTTCTTGAATGCCTCAGGATTTCCAATCTATCAAGTATGCATAATTCATAAGTAAACGAGTCTATAGACACCCACATTACTATATGTCTAACCTAGATCCATTAACTTACCCAAATCTATAATCAATTTCCTAATGTTCAAGCCTAAGGGTAAGTCTCAATACCTCCAATTATCATAACTTTAATGGAATTCATATAATACGTACAATACACCTAATATTTAATTTCATATACTAATATATTAAAATTTTATTTATAATTTATAAAAGTACACAGGACGTAATCGCAACATATAAACTCACTATCCCCTGCCATTCACCATCTAATCTAATTAAGAATTCCTATCATCATTATGTAATCATTAGCTCTCAATTCTTGGCCAATGATTATGCCCTAATTATCCACTAACGTATTTTCATATATGGGTTAGACTTAGGGTAGTATATGGATCGTTAACCACGAACTAATAAAAATAATTATTTAATAAATATTCGTCAACTAAATCACCAAAGTTAAATAAATAGTTCAAAATTATCATTTTTTAAAAATTGTGGAAAGAGTCGAAATAGTTCTAGTACTCAAAAATACCTAACGGATCGTTATACCAATGATATATACAATGAAAAATCATAAAACAAATATACTATTAATAAGAGATGATATGAATGAGTGAACTTCGTTTGATTTGGATATTGCTTGAGTTACAAGACATCTATGATTTGTAATTCGACAACAAATTTAATTATTAAACCATTCAAAATAGTAAATTCAAATTCGAATAAGCCTTGTAGAGGCAATGCAAATATAGTCGGGGCTTCAATGCAAGCTGTGAACATCAAGTGGGAAATTTCAAAAAACACTACGTATTGTCGTATTTTCATGAGGATTTCGTCTTTCAAAGTTCTCATAGATAAAGGATTAAAGAGTAATGTGTTGCCCCATCCGTCCATTTTTACTTGTCTCAAGGAAAAAAATATAGCATAACAATTTTATTATATCATTATTTAAATATATTACCTTGATCCCATTTTACTTGTTGCGTTTAACTTCTCGAGAGTGAAACTGCATGAAGTTTGATTAACATTTAAGATGTATTTTTTTTTATTGTATTAAAATGAGAAGGAATGCAACTTATAGTATTTTTCATATAGTTTTTTGTCACGACCCAAAAATGGACGTGATGGCACTCATCTTATTCCACCAAGACAAGTCAGCCTAAAACTCAACCATTACGATAAAGTGCAAAAATAAAATATAAGTAATTTAATAAAACCCCCAAAACCTGGTTGTCACGTGTACAAGCCTCTAAAGTATTATAATTGATTCAAAAGAAAAAAAAACAAGTCTCAAATGACATTGTTTCTAGAATAGAAATATATCATAAATAGGAGTAAGAAGGTCCGCTGAGATGACAAACAACTACCTCACAAATCTCCAAGAAGCCTCGAAAAATAAGAGAATGGAAAGCATCACAAAATCTAGGCTCGTAACCTACAAAAATTGTAGAAGCAAGGGGTGAGTTCCAAATGACACGGTACTCAATAAGTAAACCTCTAAACACAAGCTAAGTGTAACGACCCGAGCCATCGTTATTAGGAAAAGAAAAACTTTGGGAAATTACTGGGCCACTGTCCCGCCAGGGAGGGCGAGATGCCGCTAGAGCGGTGGCGCCATGGCAGGGTAGGCTGGCGCTAGAGCGGGATAGGTGAGACACAATGTAAATAACGCGAAACCTTATTTCCTCGCTCTTCTTAAAACACCCAAATTAGATGCAAATCACCCAAAAAATCTCTAAAAAGCTGCTCGGAGCTTGGGAAAAAAGGAGGAAGAGATTTCTAGCGTGAGGATGGCGATATCATGCGGATTCTTGGTCAAATCCACCGTTCCGTCATTCGAAAAACCAAAAAATTATCTGCAATTCCTCCACAAATGCTTGGCGCCCAGGTAGGTTAGGTTTATTTAATTGAGTAGTTTCAAATCTGTTATTCACTGGATAGTATGTTGAAATTGACAATAAAGCGCATGTGTAAACTTGTGCACCAAAAAATAATTATTTATGCATACATTCATGAGTGTGACATTAGTCATATATCATAGGGTAAAACCCTAGTTGTAGGGTAGGACTGAGGCTATGATTGTGAATTCCTATTGTTGTGGGAAGTTATGGATTGGTGATTGTACAGTATGTAGGTGTACAAGCAAAGAATCACTGTAATAACAAATCCAATGAATTGATTTTGAATATGAATGCCATGAATCATGACTTGATTGTATGATTGTTGAGAATATACTTGTGATTGTGATTGTGGCTTGTTGAATGGATCGGGTGTTGCGTTCTGACACATTAACTTGGATTGGTTGCCACGTTCCAGCATAAACATGGGATCGGTTGCCACGTACTGGCATAACATTGGATCAGGTTCTACGTTCTGGCAAACTAACTTGCATTGGATCGGGTACCCCGTACCGGTACACTAATAGTTTGGGTTTGGATTCCGTGAGAGGATCATTGACTTGTGATATATGTGTAATGTTAGGATTGTGAATTATACATTATTCCTGAATTGATACGTGCTATGGTGACCTATATATGATTACTTCGTTATGTTGAGTAAACTGGGTGGGTGCCTCGTTTGTTGAATGATTTTAGAAGAGTTGAGTCCAAATCAGGTTATGATGCGGTAAGTGGAGATAAATACATAGGTAGATCCTATCTTGGGGAAGGGATTTAGGGTTAATCATTAGGAAGCTTTGATGTAGTGTACCATGTGGTCAAGGGCTGAGTGGTGACTTGGGGAAACCAAGGGTATGTCGAGAGCGGTAGTCGGAATGCTATAGTGGTAATTGTGGACTCGTCTATGAGTTATAATGTTTAAGCTATGATCAAGAACCTAGTAAGTAAGTTAACTGAGACGGTAGTTAGTGATAGTGTCTATAGTTTAGTTTCCCTGGATTGGGGTAGAAATCCTTGATGGGCGTAGTGCTGGGTTATAAGTTGAGCGGTGACGGGAATGAATTGTAAGCTTGTTGTGGATTGTTGATCGGGTTGGTATTAGTTATTCCCAAAATTTCTTTAAAAAAGGGTTAGAATGATTGGGTATGACCAAGAACGAAACAAGTATGGTTAGAGCTTGTAAGGCGGTTGGGAATATAACGGTGCATGAACAATTAGTCTTATTGCATATTTCACCAATTGATATCTTATATTATGCGATAGGTATTCGGGTTGACCGATGATGCCTACCAATACGTGTGTTTTGTACTAATACTACTCTTGCTATGTCTTTTGACATAGTCTGGATGCAGGATCAGTGATGTTGCGTAGGTGAAGTCGAAGATAATCTCTAGCAGCTTTCATATTTCCTTCCATGTGGTGGGAGCTGTGTCTTTTCATTATTATATCTTGCGTTGTACTCTTAGTAGCTTTTGTACCTTCTTAGACTATATCCTTAGGGGGCGGGAGGGAGGGAATGTTAATTACTTTACAAATCTTGACTCAGAGTCATTTAAAACTCCTATTTTTATAAAGATATTGCATGAATTTCTTTAATTCGTCCACTTCCTTAATTTTCCGCATGTTTTGACTATTAGGATATGAGGGTTCTCCTACTTAGGTGTTAGTATGTAGATGCCCGCACGGCTCGATGGGTTGGGTCATGAAAAATTTGTATCAGAGCCCAAGTTAGACTCCTGCAAATTGGTGTGTTTACGTCCACATCTAATCATCATGAAGCTATGAAGCATTCTAGGTAGTTATTTCATTTCTTTTCTCCTTTTGTGCAAGTTGTCGCTTGTGGTATGAGTTGAGTCCAATTGGTATCTCCCGATTCCAATTGGTATCTCGACAAAGTGAGCTAGACGTCGTAGTTACGATTGAAGGAGCACGAGCAAGGTAATTCGGAACTGAGAAGGTTCCAATTGGTATCTAGCCTTAGAGGTTGTACGGAAAACATAGATAACCAACTAGGGATGCAAATTAACTAATAATTTGAACTTGTCTGTGAAGGTGTGATTTTGTTGTCTGAACTAATTGATGATGTGAAAGTATTTTCGCTTGTATGTTGTGGTATGATTATGTGCACAGTGTTGCGTGTCTGAATTTGATATGTGTAATATGTTGGCTGAATTGTTGAAATTATGCAAGTTGTGACTGCTTGCGTATTATGAAACTCGTTGTGAAAAGAAAGTCATGACTAAGTTTGGTGCGAGGGTCTGGACAATCTACGATGTAATTCGTAAACGGAATTTGGACGTGCGTTGCAACCAACTAATAACCGTGAGAATATCTGGGTGTATCCTGGGGATGGGTGTGTTGTGGTGTTGAAGTAGTGTAAAGGACTTTGAGGCGTGTATCATTGGGTTGACTCGGGGTAGGCAACAATTATCCTAGCTAAGGGAATCATCCTAAATGCCTAGTTATAGTCAGGAAATCTAAGGGAGATTTGGAAAAGAGAAGAACCCCTGAAAATGATTGGCAGGGGTTTTATTTCCGTCAGGGCCGCTGGGGCGGGATTTTCCCGCCAAGGTGAGGCCGCCAGTGCGGGATTTCTCCCGCTAGAGCGGGACAGGGTGAGACAAAATCTTAGCCCTTTCTCCCCTATTTTCCCTAGTCACAATTATGGACCCCGAATCATACCCAAATTAATCCCTAGAATCCAATTAGTGTTCAGAAATCAATTATAGATTATAGAAAACTAGCAATTTAATTCTAGCCGCGAAAAACAGCAGCAATCAAGCATCCACATGCTTACAAAAAGGATAAGGAATACAAAGAGAATTTAATATTGTGCATTACAAGCCCAAGAAGGGCAAAAAACCAAATCAAGGACTTTGGGACCGGAAGGTATCAATATCAAAGTCTAGCTCTTCTGGGGGCACCAGGCCGTTCACGGCCTCATCCAAGAAAGTGAAGTGCTAGAAATCTCCTTTCTCTGTCTGGGGAATCTCCTGTCCAGGGGCAACATAGGTGAAAATGATCCTCATCGTCTTCCATATCCTGACCAACATACGATCGTTCTCCAGACCTTTCCTTCTCTCTGGCGTAGCTCACGACGGAGCATCTCGACCTCTAGGGCAGTGCTAGGTGGAATCATAGTGGTGTCAGCAAAGGAGCGCCCCAACCTCTTCCAGACGATCGCCAGGTCCTCATCGACTCGTGCATCTGAGAGTGGGGGTTGGACCGGGTGGAACGAGTGTCGTCGCTTCTGTCACGCCTCAGATCTGATTAAGACGGACAGGCACCCGATGCCTAAATGGTCGGGAGAACCAACTTACAACCTGCACTCACCATACATTTAACTATGATAACTATGAAGCTATGACAAGCTTATATGCACTATAGTGATAAAAGATCGACATAGACAGACCCAAAACTTATGTACAACACTTGGCCGTTGAGGCCACAATTGTTAAGAGACAAGATACAACCAAACTTTATACATTAGTCTACAAAGCCTCTACAAGATAGACAGCCTTAGTTTAGGTCGGGACAGGCCCCGCCTTACCCTTAACTACTATACGGTAACAAAATAGATGCCAAAGACTCGGTTAAGCCCCGAATCAACTTGGAGCTCACCAATAGCGGCTGAGTGTCTTGCGCTCCTACTGGGGATGTCTACTAGCTGGAGTGTAATCTTCTTTACATTGCAATCTCTGTAAAGCATGCGATACAATAACCAACTGATTAGTGGTAAAAGAGGATGACCCATGCTAGGCATTTTAACCCCTGGGATGCTGTCCTCAAATATAAATTTTGGGATCGACCCATGCTAGGCTTTCGCCCCTAGGCTGCCACCCTTACACATATACCGCTTCATAGTTTCTTTAATCTTTGAGATTGTTACTTTGGTGGTCATAATTATATTTGAGCGTCAGAACTATGGATCAATAGTAGGAAACATATGAATATGCACTTTAGGGCAGTAACAATAACACAAGACGGAAATGTAACACTAATGAATTACATAAGAGCTCAAATGACACAATGGACCTCATTTGATTGATAGGAGGAATCACAAAGCTACTGCTGCAATTACCCTTTCTCATACCAATACTTGGAAAAGTAAAGATGCATATATATTGAAGCAATTCGACACACTAAGGAGAGGGGAAATATTGTTAGCTGTGGTTGGGATTGTACGCTGCCACTATTTGTCTTTTACTTGAAAGAGCACTTAGGAAGCTCACTTGTTGGTAGTGACACAAGCGAGTTCATGCCAAAGAATATAGAATCGAATAGCCTTACATACCTTGCTGTACAACTCGGATAGTACAACGAATTAACCTCCTTCCTTTCGATTATTAATCTACAATGAAATAAGTAACACAACTAATATTAGTAGCTAACCAACAGATTGAGCTACTTGAACTTGGCAAACAAGTAATCGGGTAGCAAACCCATACTTATCAACCGATGGGATGCATTCCACCCCTTCTCCTTTAATAACGTCATATACAATACGACCTTCTAATAAGGTCCCCTGAAACTCCTTGGGCATTTGTAACATATGCAAAACAGTATACAAAGGGGTTGCAGGCAGCAAGCTCATGCAATGCCCAATTAGATGGTACGTTACTGCACCCTTACCGTTTTATCCTTTAACAAGTTCTCATGACTTCTACACATGCCTCCTTATATATATGAACTCACGGTTTCCGACCACTGTCCCTTGAGCATCCAACTAACATTACATTTAAAATGCTCAAATGAGCTAACAATTGAGTTAAAGGGGACTCCCCCTCCATGGCTGTCCCAACATGCACAATCAACCTGAACATTCTCCCATCTCACACCATGTAAAAGGAACAATTCTCAGCTCATTAACACATACCAAATCCCTTAACCAATTCAAGCACAAAAGAGGGATGAAAATTTCAGTAACTCACCTTGTTGGACAGCAACCTCACTTGCTAACTTCAATGTTTAGGTTGTCTTTTCCAAATTATCTTGAGAATAATGAAGGATTACTAAATCAGCAGACCATATTCTTACAAATCCAAACTTTTAAAAACAAAATTAACATATGGCGGTAGCCTTACCTTAGTTTCTGAAAATTTATCCTCTAAACTTGTACTTCAAGATTTGAAACTCTCCTTCAAACTTTTACTTGAAAGGGAGATAATACTCAAGAACCTAGGGTGTCTTAGGGCTGCTGATTGAAGCCAAGAGAGACCTTAGAGAAACTTAGGAAATCTGAAATTTTTGCAAGTGAAAAATTGAGCAAAAGATTTGATCTTTATCCCTTTAAAAAGGAGGTGTAATGGACGAATTTCTTGACTAATTTTGGCCATATATTATCAAGTAGGTGACCCACCTACTTGGCCCCACCTACTTAGCCTTCTAACTTGGGCTTTTGGGAACTTCAACACTTGTTGGGCCCTATTCCGAATTTTCCCTCTATTCATGTCAATTTGGGCCATAATTAATGCAAGTAGGTGGTAGTGCATTTGGCCCAATTACCACTTTACCACCTCTAGTTTAAATACTTCCGTCGGAGCTAACTTGCAGTACACATGCTAAAACGTGCAAGGTGTTACATAACCTTGCGAGCTAGTTTAAACCAACACTAATCATATAAAGAGCACGGTCCCTCACCTATATTATAAGGCTATGTCAAGTATCACATGAATAGAACTAGCATACGCATAATACAGGTTGTTACAGCTTCCCTCGTCGTCCGACTCTGCCACCACCTGACTGTTGTTGGCCCTGCCTGCCCTCCTCCTCTTGCTCGTAGAAGTAGAACCCTGCTTAATCAAAAGAGGGTGGAAAGGGGGATCCATGGGAGTACCTCGTCAGTGTCTAGGACTGGCACTCCCGCCAGTTTGCACAGTGCGGTCACCAGTCCATTTAGAAAGAAGGCTTTCTTGTTGCTCCGATAGAACATCTTCCACTCTAAGATAATCTATGCCCCCACATTTAGCTCGATACCTTGTATAGCGCACGCCACCACCAAGGCCTGGGAAATGTCACGTCAGTGCGATTATCTTACGGGCTGATCCTCTTAGTAACCAAGTGTCGCCACCTCTTACCATCCGGTGACAAGTCCGTGCTAGTAATACCCTCTGCAGTAGCCTAGTAGACTTGGTCCTGGCGCGCAGGCTTGATTAGGGTGTCCCTCGCCAACCCAGATCCATCTCTCTCAGCTTAGACTCGTACTCCGCATTTGAGACCTCAGGCACTTCTAGCGCTTTGTTGATAGCTGTGGCATTAAGGGATATGTCAACTCCTCGGATACGGATGACGGGGTAAGGATCCCATCGAACAGTAGGCAAGACGGCATAGAACTTCCTCACCTAAGTGGAACGTGCATTCGGGGAAGCCTCTGCCAAGGTAGCCTAACCAAACTCCATGAGTCGAGCATAAAAGGCAGGAGCCTTCTCCTCTAGTTTTAACAAATAGAAACCCCACTCGCAGTAGAACTTTATATCCCGGTTGTCGTGATACCTTTCCCGACTCACAAAATTGGGAAACCGGATGAAAGGCTGATTTTCCTCGTTAAGACCCGCCATTTAGATAAGCATGCAGGTTATGAAATATACCCGTTAGAACTCCATGGGACTGGACATTATCTGGGCAAGGGGGAATACAATTTCTAAACCTTAAAAAAAGGACTCAGGCTACTGTTTCCCCAGTCCCGCCAGAGCAGGATGATGGAGGTCGCCATAGCGGGATGAAGGTCGCCAGAGTGGCCTTTATTTGTGACGAACACTAGGCGCGATCATGGCGCCTCTTCGTCTCAAAATTCTAATTTTTGACAGAATTTCAGCATATCAGAGTATATTAACTACCCTAGAACCTAAATATGTAATTATTTTAGCAAAATAACCCCTAAATAGTGCCCAAATATGATTTTTCTATCAAGAGACCCTTCAACTCCCCCCCACTCGTTTTGTACTGATTCGATCGTATTTTTACGAAATCCTTACGTCCAAGATGTTGTGGAGACATTGGGGGATGTAAGGGAAGTACCCATGCTACATTTTCCTAACAAATCAAGCAACCTAGTTCATTTTTGAATAACTACCCGAAAAACCATTTTTAATCAATTAAATAACAGTATGCAATCGCTGTGAATCAAGTATAGAAGTACAGAGTGTAATGAATGACAAATTACCTTAGAAATGACGTTCAGAGCAAGTGAATCGGGAGGAAATTGGGAGAGTTTGAGTAAGGAAAGGGAGAAATGAGGAAACCATTCCCCATTCCCCCATATACTATTTTTCCGATCTCCCGCTATAGCGTCGCCTTAGAGGAAGGGCTGCCGCCCTAGCGGGGTTAAGCTGTGAAAATTGGACGCGTTGTTTCCTTGTATATTACCCCAAATTTATTCTGATCCCTTGGGTATAGTACCTTTCATGTTTCAAATATTCGAAATATCACCATCCATCGTGGTGCTATAACGGGCCAGGTCATTAGTTAAAGTACTTCGAGACAGGGCGTGTGACGATTTGTTCACTAGTCATTCGGGGACGAATGAGAGGTAATTGGTATATATTATAACGACCCGAGCCGTCGTTATTAGGAAAAGAAAAACTTTGGGAAATTAATAGGCCACTGTCCCGCCAGGGCGGGCCATATTCCACTAGAACGGTGGCGCCACAACGGGGTAAGCTGGTGCCAGAGCGGGATAGGTGAGACAGAATGTAAATAACGCGAAACCTTATTTCCTACCTCTTCCTAAAATAGCCAAATTTGACGCAAATCACCCAGAAACCCTCTAAAAAGCTACTCTAAGCTTGGGAAAGAAGGAGAAAGAGATTTCTAGCGTTGGGATGGCGATAGCTAGCGGATTCTTGGTAAAATCCACCGTTCCGTCGTCCAAAAAACCAGAAAATTATCTACAATTCCTCCACAAATGCTTGGCGCTTAGGTAGGCTAGGTTTATTAATTGAGTAGTTTCAAATATGTTATTCATTGCGTAATATGTTGAAATTGACGGTAGAATGCATGCGTACACTTATGCACCACGAAATAATTGTTTATGCATACATTCATGAGTGTGACTTTAGTCATATACCGTAGGGGAAAACCCTAGTTGTAGGGTAGGACTGAGGTGATGGTTGTGATTTCCTATTGTAACTTGATAGGCCGCAACTTGACTTAACATCCGAATAGCTTCACGGAATTCAGCCTTGGTGACCTCTTCTTGGGGTTGCACTTCTAGTGCATTAGGTACCCCTTGTTCCTTGACATTTCTTCTAGCAGGACGACCTCTAACTGCTCTTCGTGGAGGCATGATTATCTGGAAACATGTGCAAGCACGAATTAAAGGGAAACTTTTTAGATATCAAACTCTAACGCACGAAATGAGTGTGAGAAGTCTGAAATGTTCCTAAATGTTGCAGCCTCCTAATTATAGATGTGGCGTGCTTCACACTGATAAATTGGACTCTATAGACACGGTTTCATAGACTCCCTAGGACTCTAGAACTCTGGGATCTGATACCAAGTTTGTCATGACCCGAGTCTACACCCTGGGCAGGACTGACACTCGAGAACCATTGCTGGCCCCAAGAAAACCCTTGGACTGGCTTACTTACTTAGCGGAAGACTATATGCAATAAGATATGAATTCAAATGCTAAACAACTTAACTGTCTCAAACTGAACTCATAATGTTTTGAAAATAACCATTTAACTTATCCAAAATGGAAACTCAAATCTGAACATAAGTCAAAACAAAATGATGACGAATGTACTAACATCTGACTGACTATCTATGAAGCCTCTAGAACAACTGAGATGGATGTAGGAACAAGCCCACGAAGTCATAATGAACTAATAATAAAATTGAAAACAATAAAAGGAGTCCTCCCGAATGCAAGGAGGCTCACCAACAGACTCTGAAATGTCCACTGGATCAACGATGCACTGGATGCCAATCCTAGTTACCTGTGTCTGCATTATAATACAATGCAGGCCAACTGGCATCAGTACATTGAATGTACGAGTATGCGAGTTGGAATGCTAAAACAACAAAGGCTTGAAAAGAATCTGAAAGGAACTGAAGAACTTACCTGGCTCAACTCAACTAAACATAACTAAACTCATTTCGATATAAAGCAGTTTAAAACAAGTGCAATATAAAGAAAAATTGTTTAAAACATGATGTCAACTCTATGTGTATGAAAAGATACAAATAACTTTGAGATGTATGTAAAAATACAAATAAACTGATGTATATAAAAATACAAATTACTGTTGTGGGAGGTTCTCTAACCGACAACCATCACATAAGAGTTACTGTGATGATACAACGATCTCCCTCACGCTGCCAGCGTATCCTATACCTTGCCACATGATAGGACCTGAACTACTAAGTGGATCCACTAGTCTATGCGAAAAGGATTCATCTAAAAAGTATGATCTTTTTCTACCCATGATGGCTACATGGTTTATGGAAACGTGAGTTATCTGAACTCAAGCTCGTCCCCATATCGGTGCTCAATACTACTCCCAAAATATACTAGCTCTTTATGTTAAAAACATACTTCTTTCTATGATTTGAGATTAGTGCTCAAAAACTTAGCTCAAAGGCTATCTTGAAAATCAAAGTTTCCCCTCTTGCTTCATTTAAAAAGCGATTACTCTTTTCTGAAAACTAGCCCGGAGGCTCTTTGGAAATCTCAGTTTCCGTTCTTATTTAAGTGTGAAAACATTTTAAATTTCTTTGGGAATACTTAGTCCCCATATAATTTTGAAGAAATGAACTTCAACTTTACTCTTTACTGAACTCAAACCTTAAGTCTTAAAACAAGGTTAAAACTTTTGCAAAAGACTTTTGGAACACTTTATGAACTTCTCTTAACTTGACTTATGACTTCTCTTGACTTTAATCTTAACTGCTCTTGACTTGACTCTTAACTGGTCCTTGAATTGAATTATGGATTCAAGGATTGTGATTTGTGATTGGAAAGATCTCATGATATTTATAAATGAATTTAGATAGCTAAACATGAGAGAAGACCGAAAATCAATAATTGAAGGTGGGTCCATGATGCGGAGGAGCCTTTAAAAATTTAGTTTTGAAAATGAATTTTAAGGAAGAACGCTCTGTGACAGCTCCGCGACGTGAAACAAAAGTTCCCAAATCTGGGAACTAGCTCCATGATGCGGAGGCAATGTCGAATTTAGTCTGACGAAATCTACTTCTTCATTTTTCTGCTCTAAACCCTCTAAACTCCATGGGTTCCTTTACCCAACACTTCGAATCGATTAAATGTTCAAATTTCATCAGATTCTACTCAACATCGAACCTAAAATCACATATTAGGATCAAACAACCCCTCAACAAATTCAACGAAAGAAGAATCTAATGGAACTTCAACAAACCCATCAAGAACTCAATTTCTAAGCTTTCAATAACTTAAATTCGCTGGAATAAACCATGATTGGCATGTGGGTGAATTAACCCAATGCTATGTCATCTCACATACCTTGCAGGGATCACCCTCGACGAAATCCACAAGCCAAACTTGACGATCTTGACGAATCTTGGATGTTCTTCTCCTTTCTCCTCTTTTCTCTTTTCTCAAAACCCTAATTCTTTTTCCCAAAGCGTAAACTGACTAAGTTCAGTTTAGACCCCTAAGTAATTACCATAAACGAGTTAAAATAAAATGGTAAGGAAAAGACCAAACTACCCTTCAAAAATCCGGATTTGGACTTTCCTTAATCCAACAACCCAACTTTCAAAGGGAATAACTTACTCATACGAACTCGGAATCGTGCAAACTTGGCAGCGTTGGAAAGCTCATTCCAAGATCCTTCCAAAAATATCTATAAGTACGCATAACTGGTCCTGAGCTAGGAGTTATGGTTGTTTGAAGTTGACCAAAAACTCACTTTTTCCTAACTTAAACAAATTTCTAGATTTTCATTCTTTCCAAAAGAAATGACTATTTCCAGTTCTAAGGTTCTTCCTAGCTAGTTCAAATTGCGAGATGTTACACCATCATCTTAGGGAGACCATTCCTTTCTACAGGGTGTGCTTTAGTTGACATGGAAAGAGTGAAAATGAAGTTCTAATTGAATAATAAAGAGGAGACCTTTAATATCTTCAAATTGATGAAGCATTAAAGTGATCTTAAGTCTGTGTCCGTGGTGAACTATACTGTTGAGGAGAAACCAAAGGTGTCCATTGAGGAGAGATTGGGTGTTAAAGCGCTAGTTGTTGTGATCATGAAATTTGATGGAGAGGGTAATGCAAAATATGATGAGTTAATTGCTGCAATTTGATGGGGGTGAATTTCCCTCATCACCAACCAATGGAAATGGCTATAGATTTGGATTTAAAAATCAAGACACTTTGCCTGCAAAACCATCTATTGATGAGCCTGAAAAATTTGAGCTAAAGGCTCTTCCATCTCATGTCAGGTATGAGTTCTTAAGCAAAAGTAGTGTTTTGCATGTTATTATTGATGTTGATTTTAATAAAGGGCAAGTAGAGGCACTGATATTGGTATTAAAATGGGTCAAAAGGGCTATATCATGGACTATTGCTAACATTATTGGTATTCCACCATGTATATGTTCTAACAAGATTCAACTCATGCCACATAGTAAACCAAGATTGATAACCAAATGAGATTGAATCCACCAATGCAAGAGGTTGTGAAGAAATATATTATCAAGTTGTTAGATAGTAATTGAGTGTGTCAGGTTCAATGTTTGACAAATTGGGAGGAATGATTATTATTCCCAATGCGAAGAATGAGCTTTTCCCTGTGAGGCCTATCACTGGTTGGAGGGTTTGCATGGATTACCGCAAGATGAATGGATGCATTAAGAAATATTACTTCCCAATGTTGTTCATGGACCAAATAATAGATTATCTTGCTGGAAAGGGTTGGTATTGTTTTATAGATGGGTAATCGGCTACAATCAGATCTCCATAGCTCTGACAGACCAAAAGAAGACTACTTTCACTTTTCCTTACATGATGTTTGCTTTCAAGAGGATGTCATTCAGGTTGTGTAATGCACCGATGACTTTTCAACATTCCATGATGTCTATATTTTACGATATGGTGAAAAATATAACGGAGGTATTTATGGATGATTTTTGGTGGTTGGTGACAAGTTTTGTTATTGCTACACACATTTGAGTGATGTTTTGAAAAGCTGTTAAGAATGTAATCTTATACTCAATTGGGAGAAGTGTCACTTCATGCCAAAAGAGGGTATAGTTCTGGGCCACTAGATTTCAGAAAAAGGGATTAAGGATGATAGAGACAAGGTCGAGGTGATTGAAAAGTTGCCACCACCCATCTCTGAGAAAGGTGTCAGAAGTTTTCAAGGGCATGCAGGATTCTATAAGAGGTTTATAAAAGATTTCTCAAATTTTGTAGGGTTGCTCTCTTACGTGTCAACTGCAATGTGCTAAAGGAAATTGCACACCCATTGTGCAAACTGCTCGAAAATGAGATGTAGTTTGAGTTTGATGATGCTTGTCTGAGAGCATTTGAGGGGGACAAAGAAAAGTTGACTTATGCACCAATCATAATTTCACCAGATTGGGGACAAAGGTTTGAAGTTATGTATGATGTGAGCAGGATAGCACTTTGCATAGTGTTTTGGTAAAGGTGAGAGAATATTTTGTCATCCCATATACTAAGCCAGAAAAGCTTTGAATGTTACTCAAAGGAATTATACGGTCACTGAACAAGAATTGCTTGATGTAGTAGTCTTCACCTTATAGAAGTTTAGATCCTATTTTCTTGGAAGTAAATTCATTGTGCAAACTGATCATTCTGCATTTAGGTATCTCATGGCAAAGAAGGATGCAAAACTGAGATTGATTCGATGGGTACTATTGTTGCAAGTATTCAACTTTGAGGTAAAAGATAGAAAGGGAAAATAAAACTAAGTCACTAATCACATGTTGATATTAGAGGAAGAGGCTATGTTGAGGTTAGCTGATGGAGTTGAGATAGATGATACGTTCCCAGACAAATAAGTTTTGGCTGCTTCTTTTGATCTTATCCATTAGTTCACAGATTTTCCTCATTATTTGGCAAGTGATGTTGTGCCTTTGAACTTATCATTCCACCAACAAAGAAAATTCATGTCTGATGTGTAAGAGTTTTTTCTAAGAAGAGCCTTATTTGTTTCGTGTCTGTGTTGGTGGGATTATTCGTCGATGTGTGCTTGAGGTTGAGAGGATGAGTATATTGGAAGCTTGTCATTCATCTCCTATTGGTGGCAATCATAGTGTTATCCAGACTGCTAGTAAAATCTTGCACTGTGGGTAGTATTGGCCGACTATCAACCAAAATGCTAATGATTTCGCCATGTCTTCTGATCGTTGCCAAAGAGAAGGGGATATTTCAAGGAAACAAGAACCCCTAATGACTCATATTATAGTGATTGATCTATTTGATGTTTGGGGACTTGACTTTATAGGTCCGTTTGTGAGTTTGAATGGGATGAAGTACATACTTGTAGCAGTTGACTATGTGTCTAAAAGGGTGGAAGTTGTTGTGCTTTCAAACAATAAATCAAAGAGTTTCACCACATTCTTGAAAAATAATATCTTTTTCCTATTTAGTACACCATGGGAGATTATTAGCGATGGAGGTTCCCAATTTTGTAATAAGTTGTTCAAGGCGTTGCTTGAGAAGTATATATGGTGTTTTTCACAGCGTAGCAACTCTTTATCATCCACAGTCTAGTGGGGAAGTTGAAATGTCAAATAGAGAAATTAAGCAAATCTTTACGAAGACTATGAATGCGAATATAACTAATTGGCCGAGAAAGCATGATGATGCTCTATAGGCCTATCACACTACATTCAGGACTCCTATAGGTAAATCTCCCTACCAACTTGTGTTTGGGAAGTCTTGTCACTTGCCTCTAGAGTTAGAGTATAAAGTTATATGGGCACTGAAAAAGGTGAATCAAGATTGGGATGCCGCATCAAGTCAAAGGTTGAATGAGTTGAATGAGCTCGATGAGTTTCACCTAAAACATATAAAAGTTCAGCCCTGTACAAGAAAAAGATGTAGAGGTAGAATGATAAAAAGATCGAAAAATGTGAATTTACTCCAGGTGATTTGGTACTTCTATTCAATTCGATGTTGTGTTTGTTTCCTCACAAACTCAAGCCTAAGTGGATGGGCCATTTAGAGTGGTACAAGTGTTTTCACACGGAGCAGTTAAACTTGAGAATGATGAAGGAACAAGATTCAAGGTGAACGGTCAAAGGATCAAAGTCTACTTGGGTCAATCAGAAGAAATCAAAGAAGCTAATGAAGAATGGGATCTTGATGAAGTCTGAGTAATCAAAGGGTATGCGTCGTGCCGTGACGTTAAATCAAGCGCTACTTGGGAGGCAATCCAAGATGTA
Source organism: Solanum commersonii (assembly GCA_029007595.1). Lineage (NCBI taxonomy): Eukaryota > Viridiplantae > Streptophyta > Magnoliopsida > Solanales > Solanaceae > Solanum > Solanum commersonii. The sequence continues at coordinate 87,418 of JAJTWQ010000346.1, read as the reverse complement.
AATATAGCCAATTTAAAAGATTTTTACTGATTTTTATGTTTTGACAGATTTTGTATGGATTTTTATGTTTTATTGAGTTTTAGTCTTGGCTAGATTAGGGTAGTATAGGGTCTGTGTCCAAAAAAAGTCAAGACAATGTAACAAGAAAGTCCTAATGTTTTCTACTTGTGTAGGAAAGAAAGTTCAGCATGCTTATTAGGAAGTTTTGACAGAGTGAATTTTGTTATTTCTCATACAGGTTGCACAATTATGATTTTTACTTAATTTTGGTTCTATATATGATTTTTGTATTATTTTTTTGTGTCAAAATGTTCATAATGATGTTGTAGTTATGTTTTAATAGCATGGCAGCTTTTGAAGCCCGTTCGGAAGGGTAAAGCTCTAGAATTGTGAATTCAGAGCGCCCATGGTTTGAATTTAGGTAGGCTATGGTTTCCCAGTGTTTAGATTGAGTTTAGGAATGTGAATTGATATTTATTAGTTGGAATTTATGTTGGGTTAGTAGCTGATTCATGTTGCCTATTTAGAAATCATGTTTTCGGTCACATGTTTTTAGAGGTTTTAGCATGTTTAATTCCCTTTTTGTGATCATCCTTACCTTGTGGATTTCATGAATACTTTTTGTAGTTAATTGGAAGTTTGTTATTGGTCGCAGCATAGGTGTAGGCTACTGGTGTCGAGAGTCCTTAGAATTTGCTCAGAAGTCGCTCCAGATGACTTAGTTTCGTGTAGACAAATGTAGTAGACTTAGGTTTGAGAGAATGAGCCTTATCTAAGTGGTTATTGAGCTTCAATGGCCTTGCATCCATAATTCCCCTCATACCTTCATTCTTGTGATTCTCGGTAACAATATTTGCTTCACTTAATCAATCGTGATTGAGAGTTGTTTAGGCTCAGAATGATTCATTGGTGACTTTTGAGTGGATGTCGAACTACAATGGCCTTATCATAATGACTTTTATATGGGACCCTTCTTCGATAGATTGTATAACCATAAATTAAGGTCTAGGCGTATTTCTCGTATAGCCGCAAATTTAAGGTCTTGGCACACAACTCTTATCATCGCAGATCTAAGGTCTAGACACTTGATATTTAGCCACAGTCCGAGTTTCGGGCATATTATCCTCTATTAATTTGATACCTAGAGGAATAGTTTTATTAGTTTCTTTTGGTATACTATCCGTTATTCGAGGTCCGAGCTATGCACTCTTTTGTACTGGACTCTTCGGGTTTTGTTCTTATTGGTTAAAGCTCTTCTATGTACCTGTCGGGGTTATGGGGTCCATTTGAGTTATTTACGTAATGTTGCACATGAGTGTACCTTTTGGACAATGGAGGTCTAGTTAGGTTATAGTTACTTACTAGGTTTTATTTTCGTTATTTCCTAGAATCGTGTGCATTCCTGTTAGATTTCCTTAATTTGGCCTCTATAGTGTTAATTCCACCTTTCATATTGTCTTTACTTTTCAAGCTCAATCGCCCTATGATGCCTATTGAGTACTTGTTGTTTTGGTACTTATACTACACTCTACATTTGCTTTTGTGATGCACATGTCTGTTTATTTTAGTTGTCACGACCTGATTCCTTGAGTCATGATGTCACATACAATAACCCACCAGTAGGTAAGCCAACTATTACCTAGAATGACAAGTAATGGGTATAAGGGCAGTACCAAACATAAATAACAGTAGTAGTAAAACTATGATAGAAACAGAAGCAAATAAAAACTATATATAATTGAAACCCTCTCAAAACCTTGAAGTCACGAGTATAGAGTTGTCTAATATGAGCATACAAGTTCTAAAAGTGGACCAAAACAAGCCGTCGAAGAGGCAAAAGACTAGCTAACATATATAGAAGGAGATAAGATGATCCAAGATGCCAAGTGCTCACCCTCGTCTTCGATATCTCAATGCTGCAAAAGATGGAACAACGATAAATGTTGATAGCTGCTACTTGAACCGACATCACAAAAAGATGCAGAGTGTAGAACGAGTATCAAAACAAAGGTACCCAGTAGGCCTCACATGTCGACTAAGCAAGAAAGGTCAAAACAATAAAAAAATATGAATCTAGACATATGTAGAGGTCAAAGCGGATGTGAACGAAATCACACAAGCATATCGAAAGTAAATCTTAGTAAAGCTAAACTAAACCTAACTAGACCGCATAAGCCTAAAAGTTACACTCGTGTGGAAGATTAAATAAAACCCGAATGGAACCTATATGATCGACAAGTACATATAATAGCTAGGTCTAATTAGAAAAGAGTACCATGAACCAAACATTGGACTCCAAGCCTAAGTAACCATCAAATCCAGTCAACTTCTAGCCTTGTTATCAAGAGTGACCCTGGGGTACGTTGACTCCGAAGAGGATCTCAAGTAGGCTCCAAGCCACCGTGGATCGACGTCTACTAAAAATCATCACAAACGTCTCCAAGCCTAAAACACCGAGAATTGTGGGACCGCACCAAAATTTCAGATTTTGACTCAACAAGAGGTCCTAAACCATGCCACGAACTTGTGTTCAAAAATTGAACACAATTCGGAGCCCGAAATAGCCAAACCAAAAAATCATGAAATAACCACATTAAATAGGCCAAGGCAACTTAAAAATCAAATTCACCTCAAATAGAGGTTCTCCAAAAGCTCTAGATCACAAACCCAAATATTCATGCTGCCAATGATCACCCAGGACTTCGAATCTCTGAAATGGGAGCTCGGATGAAGGAGTAATCGCAAAAACAATATTCAATAAATGATGAATTTGCGACCAAAACTAGATTAAAACCACAAGAGACCTTCGCGTAAGCAGCCAATAATGTCCCTTGCGCGACATGCCTGAAAAAGGCAGGCCTCACTTTTGCATGCTCGTGGCCGCAAAAGTGAGACTCGCTTAAGCGAACCTAGTCTACAAAAGCGAACCCATGGTCACTTTAGTGACAACCGCCTGGCTGGCCTTGCTTACACGGAGCCTTGGTTGTATAAGAGACATTCTCTTAAGTGAACCCAAGGGAGAAAAAGCAGTTGCACAAGAACTCATGCACTAGAAATTTTAGAAAAGTCCCCCCAACTTTTCTTGGGGGCTCAAGATTAGTCCGGAACCCCATACACGCAAAGAAGATATGTCAACCACTCAAATTTGACATTGTAAACTCAATGTAGGTCAAAACTTTCATACGAGGTCATCTAGATAGAATATGGGTCCCACACCCAACCCTATTTTAAGAAAAAATCTATGAGGCAATCAGAATCAGCCCAAAAGCCTCGAGAGCCAAATGAAGGTTTAATTTAGACCTAAGTCAATATTTCAGAGCTAACCGCACTAATAAAATTCTCATCTGATCTTGTTTACTTAGAAGGTTGAGTAAAGTCAAACATAGGACTTAACTTGAAAGTTAAAATGCGTAATTGCATAGAATCATAGTGACAGCCTTGAGAATCATTCCAAACATGATAATAGCCTAAACTAACCTTGCAAAGCAAATATAATCATGAGAATTTGATTATGAGGTCATCTTCTTGAACTTTTGATCAAAACTAACTGTTTAAGGTTCTAAAGCTCCAAAATACTAACACTCGCACAAAACCAAACAAATGACACATGATCAACTATCAATCCCAGCAATTCATAAATGACTTTGGGGTATAGAAACACTATAAAGAACGAACAAGAAGCATAAATAGAGAACTAACCTAGAGGTTATTACATCGGTCCACTTTGGGGACTTGTAGTCATTTATAGTAGCTCTCAACAGGTAACTACTAGATTAATAGTTTGATCTTTTGTCTTTATATATATGTTGGTTTCCATTATTTTCTTCCCTTGTTTCTTTTAAATTATATGATATGTTTCATTTAATTTATGTTATTTAATTACATCTACCTTATATGCTTGTTACTAAATGTCTGAGCTATGGGTTGACTTACCTATTGGTGGATTATAGTGGGTACTATCATGACTCAAGCTTTAAGGTGAGATCTTCACAAATCATCTGGTTTTTCTGTACACTTTGAGACAAAAGGACTTTAATTCGAGGCAATATACATGGATTGAGCTTCTAAAGAACTATCACCTCTCTATCATATACCATCGAAGAAAGGCAATTTTGGTAGCAGATACATTGAGCTAAATGGTACCCATATTGGTAGTCTAGCTTTCCTTTCAATTTTGGAGTGACCTTTGGAATTGGACATACAGTCCTTAGCAAATAGGTTGGTTCTTCTTCATGTCTCTTATCCCAAGAGGGTTCTAGCTTGCATTGAGGTTGCTCCACTTTATTGGAGTAGATTCATGATCCATAGTTTGATATTAAAAACATAGTTGTATTCCTAGAATCCTCTACTTATGACATTTCCAAGCTCTTAGTTTCTTTATAATTCGACACTGGAATAACTTATGAAAATTTTCAAATCTTGTGTCAATCAAGCATTTTGAACTATATGTGGCTTGAATATCATGTAATCTAATAGATGTACCATATCCAATACTGGAGTTCATCCATAATTCCTTGAATTAACGCAACCTACGATTTCTAGAGATGAATTAAGTCATCAGATAAAATTGGATTCGTCAAATTTTTCTTTGCCCATGCTCTGTACATCAACCCTAGATAAAGTAAGGGACAATTGTTGATAAACCCAATTTTCATCCTTCATATGTCTAACTTATTGGTCAGCTTCGGAAATTCTTAACAAAGAGTGAAATAACCTTTTGAAAGACAATATTTTAAACTATTTTTGATGAAATTTTCAACTATCATTTGGCAAAATATCAAAATATCAAAATAAATATAATATTTATATATACGTACTCTTTTCATTCATTAGAAAATGTGTTCGGTCAACTTAAAAATCATGTTATCTAAAAAAATAAATATTTAAATAGGTACATATCTTTAATTTTCAGTTCAAGGTCATTTACAACTTATATTATCATAATTAATCTATTTTTGCAAATAATATATTGGATAGTGTTGAAGTTATCAAACCTAATTGATTAATAAGATAATTGATTCGTCTTAATATGTCTCAAAACTGATTCATTTCAACTTCAATCAAAATGAAAGAGATTATTCTTTAAACTTAAAACTTGACACATTTTACTCTTAAATTAAACCTTGCAAAAGTCTTTTATTTTTGTCCTAAATCTCAACCCAAAAAAATGCAAATCCAACCCAATTCTTATTAAGAAAAACAGCCACCTTCTTCCCCCTGTTTTATACCTCTCACTCAACACCTTAGCCCTAACCCTAGCAGAACCTAGCCACCTCCCCAATCACCCCATTAATCTCTCATTCCCCTCTCAAATGGCTATTTCATATTCAAACCTTTATTTTTAATTATAATTATATGGAATTTGTTGGAATATTTCTTAGAGGCATTCGAAGTGGAAATCCATCCCATGAATAATTGAAAAATTCTCACATTTTCAACCACTGATTAATCTGAAAGAGACGGATTTTGGATCCAAAAATTAGGATTACTTTTATTACAAGCAGAAAGGTGGAAAATCAAATACCCAACTGTGATTTCTTTTACTCATTACAAAATTAAATTTATTTTGTTTTGGTTTCTTGCAAAAGTTCAATAGGCTAAAGCTCACTAAGTCATACCTCAACTCATCTCAACTCCGTTAGTACTCAACAAAAGGTAATTGTCATCCTTGCTATATTCAACCTTTAATTAATGCTCATGTGTTTATATTCTATGAAATAATAGATTATAGGATGATTGTTTATGGTATGATCATTTATAGGATTTTTGTTTTGAATTCTTTTTAACTAAAGGAATTTGTTTGTTACAAAAGCTGAATTATACTCTCAAATATCTCTAATAATGTTCTTCCTCTTAATTGTGGAGTTGTTTGCCTTAATGAAAGCTAATTTGTAGTAATTATCCATCATACTCATCTATTTATTATTGGTCACCCAGAAATTATCTTGAATTATCTCTTTAGTCATCATAGCTAAAATTTGATAATTGTTTATGTGGCCTCTTGATATATCATGTAATCCTTTTGAATATTAATGACATATGTTTTATCATTTCCCTCCTAGTTAAATAACTTGGTATGAACATATATAGTAAAATATAAGAGTTAAGCACACTTTAAATTAATCTTTGACAGACTCAGGGAATCAAAATAAATATATGAATGAGAAAAAGCTGATAATCAAGAATTGAAAATCCAATTAAATCTCTCTATTTTCCTCGATAATAAAAATTAAAAGTTAAGTTATATATATATATATATATATATATATATATATATATATATATATATATATATATATAAAGATAAAGAGAGAGAGAGAGAGAGAGAACAAGAAACAATAACGTTTACTATAAGAATTTATACCAAAAAGAAGAATAGCTATACTTCAATAAATTTCAAAATGTAGATACCAATGATCTCCACCTTTTAAGATACACAATTTTAATTTTTCACCTACTATAGATGCCACTGATATCCACCTTTTAAGATACGTGATTTTAATATGTCACCTACTCTTCTTCTTCATATCCTAAAAGATAATCAAATTTTATATGTGAGCTATGAAAATTATTTCACCATCAGGTAAACTACCGCAAAAGCAACCCAGGAAATACATAGACAAACTAGAACAAAATTCCTCAGAAAATACGATCTTTTGCTTCACCCATTTTTTGGGTTCAAACCTCTGAAAAATCCTCAAATTCATCTCTTCCACATACCATCTTGAATGATCAATGACTACTAATTTTCCTTTCACTTCTATCCAGTTTATAAATGTTTTTTTCCAAAACACCTATTAAGTCATTCCACAATGAGATAAATTATTTAAAATATCGTCATCCTTACAACAAATGCACTATGAATCTTTTATCATGAGTATCTACAAAAATGGATAGCTCTTTCGATGCAAAGTCCTTCATCTAGTAGTAGATATAACAAACCGGATGCTCTTTTAATCTCTCTGGATGATTAACTTGAGCCAAGAGCTAAAAACTAATGTCTCCTTGGTGAATTCATCTTTAGCAAAATACTACTAATCAATCTTTTATACTTCTTTTCATACGATTAAAAGTCAAACTAATAGTAATAATGGGTATATTCATCATCAATGGAATTTTGGAAAGGATGATATCTTACTATTCTTGTAGTGGGATAATAAATATCAGGGGGTCTTCGTTTGTATTCCATAAGCAAAAAAACCTTTAACATAATGAAATCTAGGATATTTAATGCAGTTTACTCCACAAAAAGAACAATAACATTTTATATTCCACATTGTGATCTATGGAGTTAGAAACTTCTTCACCCATCTCTAGTAGATATTCATCATAACCTCTCTATAATACATCTTGAAAGGACAAATTCCTCACATGTTCGGGAGATGAAAGTTTTCTTACATCATAGAGCAGAAGGTGGAGTATAAAAAATGATGTTCTTTGTATTTAGCAGTAAGATGACATTAAATATCCAAATTTCGTTATGCTAATGGTTTGTTTTTCTTGTGATGTACAAAGGAGAGCCCCATGTTATTTATAATCTTAGTTCATGAATGGTAAAATATGATTCTTCTCTAAATTTGATAGATGATTAATGTAATTGTTATTACTATTTATTTTGTTTTGAACCGAATGCAAAAGATCTTTTTCCATGAACATGTAAATATTTTTTTACGCATTTACGTGTCATTGTATACTCATAATTGAATGCAATTAATATATGTTTCAAAACTATTCAAAGCCCACAATAATGGTCAGAAGCAAAATGTGATGTTCCAATTATTACTTCTTCTCCTTGATTCTTACTCACTTGAAACTGCTGCAATGAGAAAATCTTCTTAAAATTTGAAATCATATCTTGTTGTGAAGCCATTGATGATTAGGGACAAGAAGAACATGGATCTCGAAATTGGCACATTGAAACAATCCTATTTTCCTTTATTTGCAGTGGGTCATGAACCACCGAGCAACATCTAAGGAAATCACTTACCAACTGAAATAGGTTACGGTCGTAATAGGAATCTTATCTGCTGCCACATCATGTTATGCACAATTATTGTTGTTCTCTCTTCTTCATCTCTCCTTTTAGCTTTTTATAGAAAAATAATCATTTAAGAGATAATTGTTGTTATTAATAGCATAATAATTGGAATTTGGATGCAAACTTTAACACTTAAGAGTGGGGCTTATCTTCCTTGGTGCTTCTAGTTTATAGTTACATCATATGATATTGCACTAGTTTTCTTATATCATAGAGCAGAAGGTGGAATATAAAAAATGGTGTTCTTTGTATTTAGCAGTAAGATGACATTAAATATCCAAATTTCATTATGTTAATGGTTTGTTTTCTTATGATGTACAAAGGAGAACCCCATGTTATTTATAATCTTAGTTCATGAATGGTAAAATATGATTCTTCCCTAGATTCGATTGATGATTAATGTAACTGTTATTACTATTTATTTTGTTTTGAACCGAATGAAAAGAAGTTAACAATTATCCACAAGATAGTGCATTTTACCACTTGGTTCAAGGGAATCATGGAGAGAGATTAAAAGTGCAGTCTGATACTTATGTTTGATACACTTTGTAGTAGATTGCATCAAAGGAGAAATATATTTTATATGTACTCACGATAGAAGATTCATAATGCCATACAATATTATGATGGAGAATTTTAGAATTATCTCACTGTGGAATGATGTAAAATATGTTTTATTAAGAAACTTTTAAACTTTTTTGAAGTGAAATAAAATTAGTAGTCAATGATCGTTCATGATGTGATAGCCAAGAGATAAAAATTAACGTCTTGTGAATGAGTTCATCTTTAGTGGAATACTACCTATCAATTTTTTATATTTATTTTCATCTGGTTCAAAGTAAAATATATAGTAATACGGGATAAATTCATCATTATTGAAATTTAGGGAAGGGTGATAATTTACTATTCTTTTAGTGGGATAATAAATAGTAGAGGTGTTCGTTTGTACTTCATAAAAAATAATATTTAACATAATAGAATCTATGATTTTTAATGGCATCTTATTCTTCAATATGAAGAGCAACAACTTTTTTTGTTCCGTCTTTTGATATATGGTGTAACCATGTCACGACCAAATTTCTCAGGTAATGACTACACCTACTATATCTCAGAAATAAGTAAGCCTAACTCTTAGTGCGGAATCATAAGGAACATGCTCTCATACAGAAGATAATAAATAAGAAGCAATAAGCTAATTACAATGAGAAGAAAGAGAGATCAACTTAAATATTACAAGAAACCATCTTCAAGACCCGATATCAGTCAGTAATCGAGCATCTAATCAAAATAAGAGTACAAGACTTTTACAAATACTATATAAATACTTATTATCTGTAAATAAAACATAATAACTAACCAATCTTATCTTATCTTACAAGAGGATCCTAAGTCCACCTATGTGACACTCTCTAAGGTCATCATTGATTACCAATTATTTTTATTACAATTTTGCCATTTTGAATCCTAGAAAAATAAAAATTGTACCATCTGGGAAATAAATAGACAAACACACTTCCTTTTCCCTTCCAAAGAGTGTGAAAGGCCACATTCTTTCCGACTCTTAATTACTGTTTTCCAAAGATCTTTTTTCATGAACATGTAAATATTTTTTTTGCATTTACGTGTCATTCTATAGTCATTGAATGATGCTTCAAAACTATTCAAAGCCCACAATAATGGTCAGAAGCAAAATGTGATATTCCAATTATTACTTCTTCTCCTTGATTATTACTCACTTTAAACTGCTGCAATGAGAAAATCTTCTTAAAATTTGAAATCATATCTTATTGTGAAGCCATTGATCACTACTAAAAAATAGTCAGAAAAACGACGGCCAAAAGCGACGGACAGCATCGCTTTTTTGGTTAAAGTGACGGAAAAGCGATGCAGTCACCTCCATCACTTTTTAGCCCGACGCTTTACAAAAAGCGACGGACTGCATCTCTAAAAAGCGATGGACATCGTCGGTTTTTGATTATTTTTGTTTTGAATTTTTTTTATTTCTAAAAGGCGACCCAGTCCGTCGTTTTTTTGGAAATTTTATCTTTAAAAATCCTAGAAAAGCGACGGACAAAAGGACCCCCGTCCGTCGCTTTTACGGAAATTTTATTTTTGAAAATCCCAGAAAAGCGACGGACAAAAATACGTTGTCCGTCGCTTTTCCTACAATTTTTTTGATAGCAAAAACTGCCAGTTGGCAGTTTCTGCTGCCCACCTGCAAATGCAATTCAATTCAATTCAATTCCACACTGTTTAGCGCAATCAAACACACACAATTATAAACAATCTAAATAAAACAAAAAACAACAAACTTAAAGTAACATTAAAAAGTATCGAAATCACAAATTAAAGACTTATAAAGTCTTTCAAAATTCATTTCAAAATTACAAAAAGTTCATATATGTCTAGAGATCTAAACTAGGGAGTGGGTTCTACATAATCATCCTCATCACTCTCGTCGTCGGTGTCATCGGGAGCGCCGAAGTAGTGGGTCGACAAGCGAGGTTCATCACTTGTTCTTTGATTTGCTGAACGGTCTCACTCATGCTTTCTTGTTCAGCTACTCTTCTTCGCTCTGACTCTGCCAGCCCCGCTATAAGCTTAGTTATTTGAACCGACATAGCAGCAATCTGAACACCGTCAAGTGTCTTGGCTTGACGTGATGATCCAATTCCTTCTAAGCTTGACTGGAGTCGTCTTACATCATTTCGAGAGCGTAGACCACAGACTCTACCCTTGTGTGTCCCCCCTACCACCTTTTCTTTCCAAATCTGGGTGGAAAGTTCAAGTGTCAATTGGACCGAACTATCTAGATTCTCAGTGACGTACTGATGAAAGTCATTCTGCATATTAAATATAAAAATTGACATCAATAAATATACATATCATAAATATATTCACTATTAATATATATTATTCATATTAAATAACTTATAAAAGTTCGTTCGGCCCTTTCCTCCACCCACACATCTGGATCCGACTCATTTTCTTTCTTCCTGACATGAGTCTTCTTGAAAACCTCCGGTTCAATGGGAGTGCATCCCAACTCTTGGTACTTATGCTTAACAAACACATTATTCCTAAATTAAAGCTTAATATCAATAGTAGATGGACACAAATCGATCTTGCAAGAAAATCAATTTTGTCATCTATAGGATCAACTAGTGTTGGTACTTATGTTTAACAAACACATTATTCCTAAATTAAATTTTAATATCAACACTGGATGGACACAAATCGATCTTGCAAGAAAATCAATTTTGTCATCAATAGGATCAACTCGTGTTGGTACTTATGCTTAACAAACACTCGATGGACACAAAAAAATTATCACAAAATTAAAGCTAAGTATTAATACTAGATGGACACAAACACATTATTGAAAGCAATTGTACTTGAACTTACGAAATTTAAAAGCACCAACCTTATCTCCAACTTTGATGAAAGAAGCAATATAGTCTTGTATCAACTTTTTTAGATGTTGAGCTTTCTCAGTTGCCTAGAACGAAAAGTTCTTAAATTAGTTAAATATAAACTTCAAATAAAAAAATATTAGATATATATATATATATATATATAAAATCAAGTTTTAATAAGTTCAAGTTTCAATTCAAGTTGATATCTAATTTCTAAACTTAATCAGTCATATATTCAAGCTAATTAGTTCCAACTTCAAGTTCTAATTTCAAGTTCATATTCCTAATTAAGTTCAATTTATAGTAAATTCAAGTTATAATTAATTATAAGTTCTAATTAAGTTGTAATTCAAATCCCTAAAATTCAAAATTCAAACTAGCTAGCTAGTGTCCCAAATTCAAACTATTAATTAGTCCTAAAATATCAAATATAATTCAAACTATTAGTCCTAAATTCCAAAGTCAAACTAGTCTTAAAATCACAAATTGAAAGTACTCCTAGAATTCAAAAAACAAACTATAGTGCTAAAATCCCAAATTCAAACTATTACTAGTCCTAAAATCTCAATAATAATTCAAACTAGTGCTAAATTCAAAATTCAAACTTCAAACTAGTCTTAAAATCATAAATTCAAACTAGTTCTAAACTCCCAAAATCTAACTAGTGCTAAAATCTTAAATTCAAATTAGCTAGTTATTCCTAATCCCAAATTCAAACTATTAGTCCTAAAATCTCAATAATAATTCAAACTAGGTCAAATAATACCCAAATTCAAACAACTCCTTAAATACCCTAATTCAATCTATTCTTACAATTCCAAAATCAAACTAATTAACTCAAGAAATACCAAATTTCAAAAAAATCCTAAGATACCCTAATTCAAACTAACCCTAACATTAAAATTTTCAATTCACAATCAACAAACACAAACTAACAATCAAATAATCCCTAATTCAAACTAACAATCAAAAACCCTAAATCATTCACTTACTAACAATCAATCAAACTAACAATCAATAAAAACTAATTCAATACACTAATTAACAAATTCAATACTCAAATTGAAAGAAATTAAAAATAATATTATGAAACCCTAACCTTGAATTAAAGGAGAAGGGCAGTGGGTCGAAGTCGGGGTCAGTTCCCTAGCACGAAAAGAAACAAATGTTAATCGGTATGTGTGTGTGTATGTTCGGCTAACATTAAGACTAATAAGAGCGCAAAAAAATTCTAGACAAACATAGGAACCTTAGATGGTGAAATATAAATTGAACTCAGCGCCGTTCGGGATGAAGGCAGCGTGACCTCCTGCTGCTAGTGCAACCTGCCTTTGCTACTGCGCGCGACCTTGATCTGCTGCTGCGATGGTGGCGTGGCACCGATCGGGGATGGTGGCATGGCGCCGGTCGGGGATGGTGGCGTGGCGCCAGTCGGGGATGGGTGGGGATGGGCACCGATGGAGGTGGGTCGGGGGTGGGCGCCGATGAGAGAGGAGTGAGACTTGACTTAGGGTTTTGATATTATCATTTTTTAAGAGAAGTGTTTAATTTATCGATCTTGGGATGTCGGTATTTTTTACAATAATTATTTATATTTAAAAATATTTAATAAATACCGACATCGTGAATTTGATATTATTTAAAAAAACAAAATAATTTAAATATACCGACCTCTTTAGGTCGGTATTTATTAATTTATTTTAACATAAACTCTCCTCTTGAGGTTGATTTTATTAATTAAAATTACACACACACACACACATATATATATAATTTAACATACACATCAACAGAAGTTTAATTTAATAAATTTAATTTATCGATCAAGTTAATTTTATAAATTTAAATTATATACCTTCTAATTATATAAATTTAATTTTGTTGATCAACAAAAGTTTATCAATATCAAATTTAATATATAAATCTCATTGAATTGTTCATCAGTATTTTTTTAATTGATAATGTATTTCATATCTGAACCACTAGTATATAAGACTTGATTTGTTAAACTACTCGAGGAGTATATAATTAATCAATGTATTTTATACTCTGATGAAGTATCCTTTACATGTCATCATAATTAGGAGGTGATCACTACACTTGACATCCATTCAAGATCAAACGTATATAATAATACTATCTCGTATTTCATACTTCGATGGATTATATGTTAGTTCTTCACCTCTACGTCATGAAATGAGATATAAGTTCATGATTAGACGACGGACTGATAGAATTTGTACATTACTCTAGAAATATAAGTATAATTATCTCCTAATTCATATCAACGTAGTTTCATACTCTAAATATGGATTATAGATATTTTTTTTTATTTATTCCACGAATTCTAACTTTTTATTTATCAAAATATAAAAAATTGTTACACTTTTTGAACAATTAATTGTAGGTGTAAAATGAAATTTTAGTATTATGCACAATAGAAAAATTATGATTAATAGGAATATTTTAAACAAACCGACCTCCGAATGTCGCTTTTATTAAAAGTAATTAGATTTAATGAAAAATAACGACCTCATGAGGTCGGTATCACATTAAATTTTAAGATAAATAAAAAGTAATCATGTTAATTAAATAATATTGACATCGGGAGGTTGATATTTTATATTAAAATATTTTTTAACTTATATAAAACCGTCATTCGGAGGACGATTTATTTAAATTTAATTGAAAATATTGATTTATTACATACTATTTAATTTTACCGACATCCAAAAGTCGGTATTATAATTTTTTTTGTTTTTTATTTTACACAAAACCGTCCTCCGGAAGACGATTTAAATAAAATTAGATCAAAATATTTCTCAAAGCGACGGACAATGTCTCTATTTCCGTCACTTTTTTAAAAACAAGTTTGACCAAAAAGCGATGGACTAAGAGACACTGTCCGTCGCTTTTTAAACATATTTGACCAGATATTTTGACCAAGAAGTGACGGACATAAAGATGATGTCCGTCGCTAATTTAAAAAATAATTAAACAATTAAAATTAATAAAAAGCGACGGACGGCGTGGCTTTTTTAAATTAATAAATAATTATTTTTAATAAAAAGTGACGGATTGCGTCGCTATCTATATAAAATAATTAATTATTCATTATATTTATATTTGGCGCAAAAATCCGTGAAAAAAGTGACGGATTAAGCGATACCATCCGTTGCTTTTAAAAAAAATAAAAAAAATTATTTTAATTAAAAAGTGACGGACAGTGTGGCTAATGGTGTCGCTTTTTGGAGCGACGCCGTCCGTCGCTTTTACTTCCGTTGTTTTTTAACAATTTTTTTAGTAGTGACTGTCCTTGATGATGATTAGTTCATTAATCTGTCTCTTGAGATGTTTATGGATACGACCTCAATGATGACGTCGCACCAGAATTGTTATTTTGTGCTCCCACACTACCATGTCCACAACCCTTTCCATCTGGCCCTTCTTAACCTCGTCCCCATGAATTGCAATTAAACATAGTATTAGGGGAAAAAACTTTTGATGACAATTTAGGCTGGTGTTATAAAGTAGTTAGAAATATCACTCTAGGTAAGGATAGGGTATGTGTACACACTACACTCTCTAAATCCCATTTTGTTGGCACGTGCTTATAATAAATCAACTTTTACGGTATAAATTTCAATTTTCTCGTCATTACAAACCTCAATTACACACACAAAAAAAATCAGAAGAATACAATACCTAAAGCATAATGGATCATTAGAAGCTTCAAGAGTGAGTCCATAAGTGAAGTGTTTTACCAAAATAACTAAAACACGAGGGAATAATTATTCAATGATATAATAACAAGTAAGTGAAGTGTTTTACCAAAATAACTTTACTAATTTAAAATGAATAGTTGAAGATTAAAGCACGAGTGAGTAAAATTAGCTTTGCGTGTTATTGTTAAAGGGGAGAACGAAGACTGATAGAGCAATTGTTAAGAATTAGGTAAGGTCAATTCAATGCGAGGGGTAGAAAATAAGTGATTCAATTTAACAACATAATCAGATGACTTTAGACAACAAAGTTGCATGAGCCTAGAAATCCCATGACACCCATGTTTAATTAAATGAGTAAGGATGTCACGACCCAAGCCTAGGGCCTAGACGTGACCGGCGAATGGGGAACCCGAAGGAACCCCAAACAAGCCTCATAGCGTATCTTACACATCATTGGTCGCGGAAGCAATTAAAATGACCATAAGCGATAAGCATAATCAAGGGGGAATCGGGACTAAGGGAGCAAGAAGAAAAAAAAAAAGAAGAAATGATACATAAATATCATAGGTGAATCAAGCTCAAACATAATACACAACTTGTCCAACACCACCTCTAAACATAGGTACTTTAGCGGGGCCAAGACAAACAACTGGGCTCACCCTCATAGTCAAAACATAACTAAAAGGAAAAGTCTTATACATAGCAAAAGATCATAAGCAACGTCCCCGGAATGGAGGACTCACCAATAACCTTGATAGAAAATCGTATTAGCCACGCGGAGGACGAGGGTCAAGCGGTGCTCCGGTCCCTACATGGTGACATCATGTAGGCATAGAGTATGCGTTAGTACGTTTGAATGTACTAAGTATATGGGATGCAATGCAATGCAACAAGGGATGGACATCATAGGCAAAATGCATAATCGTACCCGATAGATGACATATTAATGAGATGATATGTATAATGATGCTTATATAAAAATCATATTTAGTAGGGCATAGTATATGTGTAGTGAGTGACCATCAATATAGCATTTCCAAGGCCTACCACCCCCTTGGAGAGGCGAAAGAGGTACAAACCCCTCAATGTGGTTACCCGGGCCTACCACCCCCGAGCTAGGGACCAAGGTACAAACCCCTCGATATGGTTATACGGGCCTACTACCCCCGTACTAGGCAACCAAGGTACCAACCCCTTGATACGGTTACCCGAGCCTACAACCCCGAGCTAGGCTTGGTCGACTCACACACCATATAGAGAAAATCATATACATGTATCCATTTCATCATAATTTCAATACTTATATAATCATCCGACTCATAGGACGTACATTGGACCTTCCATTTCATAAGAATTCTATAAATGACATTTTATCAAACATATGGTGGGCTACTTGTTCATGTAAATAAAATCATGTGTTTCAAGAGTACTAAGTCCAACCAATTTTCAAAATCTATATAAAACAGCCCACCAACAACATACATATATATATACATATATAACAACCTTCATAATTTGATCATGGAGGCATGAAAGCCATAAACATCACATAATAATACCATTTCATGAAAATATGCAAGATAGACCTTAATAGGGTGTGTAGTAGTGATTCCATAATTCAAGAGTTCATAAATGATCATAAGGACCCATAAACTTGAAGTAAAATAGAGGATAAATGGTTGGACTTGTGGAAAGGAAGGTTTCCACAATCAACCCACATACCTCAACTTTGGAGAATTCTTGATGAAGATTGGAATGGAGAATTGCTTGAGATTGAATCCGGAATTAAAGCTTGGGATCCTTGAATTTTGGTTGATGATCTTGGTGGAATTTTGGAGAGGGTTTAGAGAGAGTTTTTGGATGTTTGAGAAATGTTTTAGAGACTTGGAATGACTAATGATATAAAGGGAATATCATATGCCCTTTGGAAAAAAATTGTCCAACACTTAGAAAAATTAATGGGGCGGGTGAACAGTGTTTCGGCTTACTGGAAATGGCACTTTTCTGCCGGCGAGGGTTTACGAAAATGGTTATAACTCCTTCATCCTAACTCGGAATGAGGCGAAACAAATTGCGTTGGAAAGCTAACTCATAGAGCTTCAATTTTGATAGTTTGAGATCCTTCCAGTTCCTTGTGTGCTGAGAGATATGCCCCTTTAAAGTTGACCCTCAAAATCGCATTTTTTGCGATTTTCGAATTTTGATACGGTTGCTCTAAAATTCGGGTTAGACCCATTTCCCACTCAATTTGACCCCCTGAATAAGAATATGAAGTCGAATTTCCGAAATGATGCACGGATTTTGAGATATATGGAAATTACAATTTTAGGTGTTTCCGAAGCACATTTTCGGGCATTTTTGGGGTCGTTTCAATATCTCCCCCTTGGGAACATTCGTCCCCGAATGTCAAAGAAACATACATGAGAAACACCAACATGGCAAATTCAGCCCACAAAGGGATGCAACAATGCACTTACACCTCATTTCAAAAACTTCAACATAGTTGTAAAACCACAATGATCTAGTTAACTTAAACATGAATGCATGCAATGACATGGGGGTTGAACTTAAGACCTGAGATTTTATAAAGGGCTTAGATCAATACCTTAAGCTTGAGTGGAGTGGAAAAGATAAGGATATCGCCTTTGCATGTCCGCTTCGGCCTCCCAAGTAGCACTTTCAACTTGTTGATTTCTCCAAAGGACTTTAACGGAAGCCACATCTTTGTTTCTCAATCTCTTCACTTGTCTATCTAAAATCTGGATCGGAACCTCTTCATAGGTCAAATTATCTTCAACAACACCCATAACATCAAGAGGCACGATGGCATTCGGATCACCCACACACTTCCTCAACATAGACACATGAAATACCGGATGAACCAAATCCATTTCGCTAGGCAATTCCAACTCATAAGCTACCTTGCCAATTCTCCTCATCACCTTATAAGGACCCACGTATCTTGGGCTCAACTTGCCCTTCTTACCAAAACGAACCACACCCTTCATGGGTGACACCTTCAAATAGACCCAATCACCAACTTGGAATTCAAGAGCCCTTCTCCTCACATCGGCATAGGACTTTTGGCGACTTTGGGCCGTCTTCAACCTTTCTCTAATCATCCTAACCTTCTCAAGAGCCTCCATAACTAGATCTGGTCCTAACAAGGCCACCTCACCAACCTCAAACCATCCAACCGGTGATCTACAACGCCTCCCATAGAGAGCCTCAAAAGGAGCCATACCGATGCTAGAATGATAACTATTGTTATAGGCAAACTCAATCAATGGAAGATGATCATCCCAACTACCCTTAAGTTCCAATACACAAGCCCTAAGCATATCCTCAAGTGTTTGGATAGTTCTTTCGGCTTGTCCATCCGTTTGCGGGTGAAAGGCCGTAGTAAGCTTAACTCTCGTACCTAGACCCCTTTGAAAGGACTTCCAAAAGTGTGAAGTAAATTGAGTACCACGGTCCGATATGATGGATAGAGGAATTCCATGCAACCTTACCAAGTCATGAATATATAACCTTGCATAATCTTCCGCCCCATATGTTGTCTTTACCGGTAGAAAATGAGCCGATTTTGTCATCCTATCAACCACCACCCAAATAGAATCAAAACCTTTTCTAGTCTTGGGTAAACCAACTACAAAATCCATATTAATTTCTTCCCACTTCCAAGTAGGAATCTCTATGTCTTGGGTTAGACCACCCGGTCTTTGATGTTCGGCCTTGACTTGTTGACAACTATGACAACCGGAGACGAATTTGGCAATGTCCTTCTTCATGCCTCCCCACCAATACACATCCCTCAAATCTCTATACATTTTGGTGGAACCGGGGTGAATGGAGTAGGAAGAATTATGAGCCTCCTCAAGAATTTTCTCCCTCAAATCATCAACACAAGGCACACACAACCTACCTTGGTACCTAAGGGCACCATCTCCCCCTTGGGAGAAAACTTCCACCTTGCCCTCTTTCACCAAGGCCTTCAATTCTAACAAAGAAGAGTCAAGATCTTGTTTTGCTTTCACCTCATCAACCAAAGAAGACCTAGCACCATCAACAACGACCACACCACCATTACCAACCTCTTCCAACCTAACCCCCAACCTTGCCAACCGATGCACCTCCCTAGCCATTTCCCTATCACCAATATCAACATGAGCTAGGCTACCCATAGACACCCTACTCAAAGCATCCGCCACCACATTAGCTTTACCGGGATGATAATGCACACTCATATCATAATCTTTAAGAAATTCTAGCCACCTTCTTTGTCTCAAGTTGAGATCTTTTTGGGTGAAGACATATTGGAGGCTCTTATGATCGGTAAACACATCAACATGTACCCCATACAAATAATGACGCCAAATCTTTAAAGCAAACACCACCGCGGCTAATTCAAGATCATGCGTAGGATAGTTCTTTTCATGCACTTTGAGTTGTCTAGAAGCATAGGCTATCACCTTACCATTTTGCATTAGAACACAACCCAAGCCAACTCTAGAAGCATCACAATACACAACAAATCCCTCAAGCCCATCCGGTAGTGACAATATAGGAGCGGACACAAGTTTATCTTTCAAGGTTTGAAAACTCCTTTCACACTCGTCGGTCCACTCAAACTTAGCCTTCTTTTGTGTCAATTTAGTCATGGAAGAAGCAATAGAAGAAAACCCATTCACAAATCTTCGATAGTAACCCGCTAAGCCCAAGAAGCTCCTAATATCCGACGGGGTCAATGGCCTAGGCCAATTTCTAATCACATCGGTCTTCTTAGGATCTACCTTAATACCATCCCCCGACACCACATGACCTAGGAAGGCAACCTCCCTCAACCAAAATTCACACTTTTCATACTTGGCATACATCTTCTCCTCTCTCAATCTTTGCAACACAACCCTCAAGTGACCCATATGTTCTTCCTCGCTATGCGAATAGATTAAAATATCATCAATGAAGACCACAACAAAGGAATCAAGGTAGGGTTTAAAGACTCTATTCATTAGGTCCATAAAGATAGCCGGTGCATTGGTCAACCCAAAGGACATGACCACAAATTCATAATGCCCATACCTAGTCCGGAAGGCTGTCTTGGGAATGTCACACTCCCTCACCCTCACTTGATGATACCCGGATCGAAGATCAATCTTAGAGAAGTGGCTAGCCCCTTGTAATTGGTCGAACAAGTCATCAATCCTAGGAAGAGGATATTTATTCTTGACGGTGACCTTATTGAGTTGCCGGTAATCAATACACATCCTAAGGGACCCATCTTTCTTCTTCACAAACAACACCGGTGCACCCCATGGTGATTGGCTAGGCCTAATAAAACCCTTCTCCAACAAGTCCCTCAATTGTTCTTTCAACTCCTTTAACTCTGCCGGGGCCATACGGTAGGGGAATAGAAATAGGTTGAGTATCGGGGAGGAGGTCTATGCCAAAATCTATTTCCCTTTCGGGAGGAACACCGGGAAGGTCATTAGGAAAGACATCAAGGAATTCATTTACAACCGGAACCGACTCTATAGGAAGGGTTTTGGACTCCACATCCCTAACCCTCACAAGATGATAGAGACACCCCTTAGAGATCGGCTTACGGGCTTTAATGCAAGAGATGAACCTACCCTTGACTACCACATTTTGGCTCTCCCACTCAAGAATGGGTTCACTTGGGAATTGGAACTTGACCCTACGGGTTCTACAATCAATGGAAGCATAGTATGCATGCAACCAATCCATCCCAAGAACAACATCAAAATCGACCATGTTCAACTCAACAAGATCACAAGGCAATATTTTATGCAAGATGCAAATAGGACAATTTCTATAGACCTTCCTAGCAACCATATATGCACCAATAGGAGTAGACACCTTATATGACTCATGCAACAAGTCGGGCTCAACATGAAACCTCTTGGCAACAAAGGGGTGACAAAAGAAAGAGAGGCACCCGGATCAATTAATGCATATACATCAAAGTCAAAGATTTTCAACATACCGGTAACGACGTCGGGGACTTCATCGACCCCTTGCCTCCCATGCAAAGCATAAAATCGATTGTGCCTTGGGGCACCACCTTGTCGGCCCCCTCTCCCCAAAGGAACTGCATTGGCACCTTGTGGACGGACCTCCTTACCCTTGTTGTGATTCCGAGGACAATCTATTGCCTTGTGCCCCATTTCCCCACAACTATAGCAAGCACCGGTATTTCTCAAGCACGGGCCACCATGACCCTTACCACACTTCGGACATACATCAATAGGACCCATACCACCAACACCTTGGGCCCTTGGAACATCATTGGCAAACCCCTTATGGGGCGCATGAGAAGACCCTTGACCTTGATGAAACCGGCCTCCCGTTCTACTTTGGAACTTGCCCTCAAAACGGGCCCTCTTGGCCTCATGACCCCTCCTCTTCCTCAACTTCTCCTCCTCCATTTGTTCGGCGTAGACCATCAAGCGGGACAAGTCCATGTCACTAATCAACATTGCGGACCGGCATTCTTCACTCACTAGGTCGGACACACCCATCACGAATTTATTCATTCTAGATCGTGAGTCGGCAACCAAGTGTGGAGCATATCTTGAAAGTTGGTTAAACTTGAGGGCATACTCCCTCACACTCATAGACCCTTGTTTTAAATTCATGAACTCCACCAATTTGGCTTCCCTAAGCTCAAGAGGAAAGAATCGATTAAGGAAAGCCGTTTTGAACTCTTCCCAATGCACCACATAGTTTACCCCCTTCTCTTCCTTCCATTGGTTGTACCATATTTGGGCCACCCCTTTTAGTTGGTAGGCCGCCAACTCCGCCTTATCTTCTGACTTCACGCCCATGATAGCTAATATCTTGAGGACTTCATCAATGAACTCTTGAGGGTCTTCATTTAACTTAGACCCATAGAATTCCGGGGGATTCATCCGCACGAAGTCTCTCACCCGAGATGCCGGGGTAGGAGCCTGAGGAGCTTGGGCCCCGTGGTTGGCTTGATTAGCCAAAGCTTGTGCAAATAAAGTAAGGGCATCCCGAAGATCCCCATTGGTCGGTTGTTCCTCGGGTGCGCGGGCTCGTCTTCCTCTTGTATTAGGCATGATCTAGCATAGCAAAGAACAACCGTTAGGAAAGACCTTAATTCAACTCTACAAAGACGACTTAGAACATGGAGAAGGGAAACATTTCCTAAAACGTCTCATAGCCTCCTACTCATAGTTGTGGTGCACAACACAACCATGAATCGGACTCTAATCAACGCGGTGTGTTGGACTCCGAGGATCTATCAACCTAGTGCTCTGATACCAAGTTTGTCACGATCCAAGCCTAGGGCCTAGACGTGACCGGCGAATGGGGAACCCGAAGGAACCCCAAACAAGCCTCATAGCGTATCTTACACATCATTGGTCGCGGAAGCAATTAAAATGACCATAAGCGATAAGCATAATCAAGGGGGAATCGGGACTAAGGGAGCAAGAAGAAAAAAAAAAAGAAGAAATGATACATAAATATCATAGGTGAATCAAGCTCAAACATAATACACAACTTGTCCAACACCACCTCTAAACATAGGTACTTTAGCGGGGCCAAGACAAACAACTGGGCTCACCCTCATAGTCAAAACATAACTAAAAGGAAAAGTCTTATACATAGCAAAAGATCATAAGCAACGTCCCCGGAATGGAGGACTCACCAATAACCTTGATAGAAAATCGTATTAGCCACGCGGAGGACGAGGGTCAAGCGGTGCTCCGGTCCCTACATGGTGACATCATGTAGGCATAGAGTATGCGTTAGTACGTTTGAATGTACTAAGTATATGGGATGCAATGCAATGCAACAAGGGATGGACATCATAGGCAAAATGCATAATCGTACCCGATAGATGACATATTAATGAGATGATATGTATAATGATGCTTATATAAAAATCATATTTAGTAGGGCATAGTATATGTGTAGTGAGTGACCATCAATATAGCATTTCCAAGGCCTACCACCCCCTTGGAGAGGCGAAAGAGGTACAAACCCCTCAATGTGGTTACCCGGGCCTACCACCCCCGAGCTAGGGACCAAGGTACAAACCCTCGATATGGTTATACGGGCCTACTACCCCCGTACTAGGCAACCAAGGTACCAACCCCTTGATACGGTTACCCGAGCCTACAACCCCGAGCTAGGCTTGGTCGACTCACACACCATATAGAGAAAATCATATACATGTATCCATTTCATCATAATTTCAATACTTATATAATCATCCGACTCATAGGACGTACATTGGACCTTCCATTTCATAAGAATTCTATAAATGACATTTTATCAAACATATGGTGGGCTACTTGTTCATGTAAATAAAATCATGTGTTTCAAGAGTACTAAGTCCAACCAATTTTCAAAATCTATATAAAACAGCCCACCAACAACATACATATATATATACATATATAACAACCTTCATAATTTGATCATGGAGGCATGAAAGCCATAAACATCACATAATAATACCATTTCATGAAAATATGCAAGATAGACCTTAATAGGGTGTGTAGTAGTGATTCCATAATTCAAGAGTTCATAAATGATCATAAGGACCCATAAACTTGAAGTAAAATAGAGGATAAATGGTTGGACTTGTGGAAAGGAAGGTTTCCACAATCAACCCACATACCTCAACTTTGGAGAATTCTTGATGAAGATTGGAATGGAGAATTGCTTGAGATTGAATCCGGAATTAAAGCTTGGGATCCTTGAATTTTGGTTGATGATCTTGGTGGAATTTTGGAGAGGGTTTAGAGAGAGTTTTTGGATGTTTGAGAAATGTTTTAGAGACTTGGAATGACTAATGATATAAAGGGAATATCATATGCCCTTTGGAAAAAAATTGTCCAACACTTAGAAAAATTAATGGGGCGGGTGAACAGTGTTTCGGCTTACTGGAAATGACACTTTTCTGCCGGCGAGGGTTTACGAAAATGGTTATAACTCCTTCATCCTAACTCGGAATGAGGCGAAACAAATTGCGTTGGAAAGCTAACTCATAGAGCTTCAATTTTGATAGTTTGAGCTCCTTCCAGTTCCTTGTGTGCTGAGAGATATGCCCCTTTAAAGTTGACCCTCAAAATCGCATTTTTTGCGATTTTCGAATTTTGATACGGTTGCTCTAAAATTCGGGTTAGACCCATTTCCCACTCAATTTGACCCCCTGAATAAGAATATGAAGTCGAATTTCCGAAATGATGCACGGATTTTGAGATATATGGAAATTACAATTTTAGGTGTTTCCGAAGCACATTTTCGGGCATTTTTGGGGTCGTTTCAAAGGAAGAATAGATCCATAATAGTAATTCATAAGCTAATTAGATGAGAGACATTTCATTGGAATTCACACAAGGAATAGGTTAAATATAGTATAATTGATCTAATTACAGGTACTTATATACTTATATACTCTCTGAAAGCATTTTCTGAAAAAAGATCAAATTAGGTATTAAGTAACATCTGAAGTAGAAATCGGGATGTATTTATGGTCTTTTTGCCAAATAATTGGGATGTATAAGCTGGAAGTGCAATTAAATATCTCATAAATAAAACAAATATGTCATTCTTTTTGGGATTGACTAAGAAGAAAATTGTTTCAGATTATAAACTCGGACAGAGAGGGGGTACTAATATAATGTTTAAATGTAGACATAGGCCACTATAGAGGTTGTTGCGAAAAATATAATCACTGACAACAATAGTTCTCAGCATTTAGCAGGAAATATATTCCCATAATGCTGATACGACTAATAACCTACAATAAGAATTAGGAATATAAAAAGCAAAACTTATAAGCACAATGTCCTTGCTAAATCTTAACTCAACGAATGAAGAGTAAGAGCCGAAATTATAAAACAAATTCATCATGATGCATGAATCTTTCATCATTATAAAAGTGTTCAAGCATTTTATGGGAAGAATAAAATGGAATATATACTACATGAGTAAAGATAAATAAAACATATATATAAATCAAGGTGTTTGAGGCCACGTCACCATGCTGAAGATTATCTTTTTGCTTTCTTTTCTTGATAATTAGTGGCATGACCGATCAATTATGTAAATTTTTATAGAATGATTAAATGTTCATTCATTACTGATAAAGAAAGAAGCAGGAGAAAAGCTAACATTCTGAAGTAGTACCAAATACAATAAAATAACATGAGAATAGGCTAAGATAGAAAGGAAAAAGGAGGATAAGACATACAAAATTACATGAATTTATTTGTCTAAACTAGTGCAATATCATGTGATGTAACTGTAAACTAGAAGCACCAAGGAAGATAAGCCCCAATGTTAAGTGTTAAAGTTTGCATCCAAATTCCAGTTACACTACATAAAATATGATCATTAGTGGCAATTAATTCCTAATTACCGCTAAATATGTATATTTAGTTCAATTAGCACTCTTTGTATATGTCCCTAAAGCCTTTAGCAACATTGGTTCTAATGGCACTTAACTAATGCTGGTAAACACTTTAGCACTCTTTATTAATGTCAATATTTAATGCCGCTAAAAGTTATTTTTGTTCTAGTGTTATGCTATTAATAACAACAATTATCTCTTAAATGAATTATTTTTCTATAAAAAGCTAAAAGGAGAAATGAAGAAGAGAGAACAACAATAATTGTGCATAACATGATGTGGCAGCAGATAAGATACCTATTACGACCCTAACCTATTTCAGTTGGTAAGTGATTTCCTTAGATGTTGCTCGGTGCTTCATGAGCCACTGCAAATAAAGATAAATAGGATTGTTACAATGTGCCAATTTTGAGATCCATGTTCTTCTAGTCCCTAATCATCCACTTCTAAAAAATCGCTAAAAAATGACGGAAATAAAAGCGACGGATGACGTCGCTCCAAAAAGCGACGCCATTAGCCACACTGTCCGTCGTTTTTTAATTAAAATAAATTTTTTTAAAAGCGACGGGCGGCATCGCTTAGTCCATCGCTTTTTTTCGCAGATTTTTTTGCCAAATATAAATATAATGAATAATTAATTATTTTATATAGATAGCGACACAGTCCGTCGATTTTTATTAGAAAAATATTTATTAATTTAAAAAAAGACACGCTGTCCGTCATTTTTTATTAATTTTAATTGTTTAATTATTTTTTAAATTAGCGACGGACATCATCTTTATGTCCGTCGCTTCGTGGTCAAAATATATGGTCAAATATTTTTAAAAACCGATGGACAATGTCTCTTAGTCCGTCGCTTTTTGGTCAAAATGTTGGTCAAACTTTTTTTTAAAAAAGCGACGGACATAGCGACGTTGTCCGTCGCTTTGAGAAATATTTTGATTTAATTTTATTTAAGTCGTCTTCCGGAGGACGGTTTTGTGTAAATAAAAAACAAAAAAATTTATAATACCAACTTCCGGATGTCGGTAAAATGAAATAGTATGTAATAAATTAATATTTTCAATTAACTTTAATTAATTCGTCCTCCGAATGACGATTTTAGACAAGTTAAAAAATAATTTAATATTAAATACCGACCTCCTGATGTCAATATTATTTAATTAACATGATTACTTTTTATTTATAATAAATTTAATGTGATACCGACCTCATGAGGTCGGTATTTTTTATTAAATCTAATTACTTTTAATAAAAGCGATATCTGGAGGTCGATTTGTTTAAAATATTCCTATTAATCATAATTTTGCTATTGTGCATAATACTAAAATTTCATTTTACACCTACAATTAATTGTTCAAAAAGTGTAACAATTTTGTATACTTTTATAAATAAAAAGTTAGAATTCATGGAATAAATAAAAAAAATATCTATAATCCATATTTAAAGTATGAAACTACATTGATATGAATTAGGAGATAATTATACTTATATTTCTAGAGTAATGTACAAATTCTATCAGTCCGTCGTCTAATCATAAACTTAATATCTCATGTCATGATGTAGAGGTGAAGCGCTAACATATAATCCATTCGAGTATGAAATGCAAGATAGTATTGTTATATACATTCAATCTTGAATGGATGTCAAGTGTAGTGATCACCTCCTAATTAAGATGACATGTAAAGGATACTTCATCGGACTATGAAATACATTGATTAATTATATACTCTTCGAGTAGTTTAACAAATCAAGTCTTATATACTAATGATTGAAATATGAAATACATTATTAATTAAAGAAATACCGATGATCAATTCAAGGAGATTTATATATTAAATTTGATATTGATAAACTTTTGTTGATCAATAAAATTAAATTTATATAATTAGAAGGTATATAATTTAAATTTATAAAATTAACTTGATCGATAAATTAAATTTATTAAATTAAATTTCTGTTGATGTGTAGTTAAATTATATATATATATGTGTGTGTGTGTGTGTTTGTGCTTAATTTTAATTAATAAAATCAACCTCAAGAGGTGAGTTTATATTAAAATAAATTAATAAATACTGACCTAAAGAGGTCAGTATATTTAATTTATTTAAAAAATAATATCGACTTCACGATGTCGGTATTTATTAAATATTTTTAAATATAGATAATTATTTTAAAAAATACCGACATCCCATGGTCGATAAATTAAACACTTCTCTTAAAAAAGAATGATAATATCAAAACCTTAAGTGAAGTCTCACTCCTCTCTCACCGGCGCCCACCCCCGACCCACCCCCATCCCCACCCATCCTCGACCGGCGCCACACCACCATCCCCGACCGGCGCCATGTCACCATCGTAGCGGCATATCGAGGTCGCGCGCAGTAGCAGAGGCAAGTCGCACCAGTAGCAGGAGGTCGCGCCGCCTCCATCCCGACCGACGCCGCTTCCATATAAGCTTTCTCAGTTCGCACCACCATCCCCGACCTTCTTACTCAAGGTGATTTTTTAGAACCTCCATAACAAATTACTTTTGTTTCTATTTAGTTGAAGTATCTCAAAATTAGAGTACTAATATACTTAGTTCAATTTATATTTCACCATCTAAGGTTCCTATGTTTGTCTAGAGTTTGCATGCGCTCTTATTAGTCTTAATGTTAGCCGAACATACACACACACACATACCGCATAACATTTGTTTCTTTTCGTGCTAGGCAACTGACCCCGACCTCAACCCACTGCCCTTCTCCTTTAATTCAAGGTTAGGGTTTCATAATATTATTTTTAATTTCTTTCAATTTGAGTATTGAATTTGTTAATTAGTGTATTGAATTAGTTTTTTATTGATTGTTAATTAGTAAGTGAATGATTTACGGTTTTTGATTGTTAGTTTGAATTAGGGATTATTTGATTGTTAGTTTGTATTTGTTGATTGTGAATTGAAAATTTTAATGTTAGGTTTAGTTTAATTAGGGTATCTTAGGATTTGTTTGAAATTTGGTATTTCTTGAGTTAATTAGTTTGATTTTGGAATTGTAGGATTAGATTGAATTAGGGTGTTTAAGGAGTTGTTTGAATTTGGGTATTATTTGAGCTAGTTTGAATTTTTATTGAGATTTTAGGACTAATAGTTTGAATTTGGGATTAGGAATAGCTAGCTAGTTTGAATTTAGGATTTTAGCACTAGTTAGATTTTGAGATTTTAGGAATAGTTTGAATTTGTGATTTTAAGACTAGTTTGAATTTTTAATTTAGGACTAGTTTGAATTATTATTGAGATTTTAGGACTACTAATAGTTTGAATTTGGGATTTTAGCACTATAGTTTGATTTTTGAATTCTAGGAGTACTTTCAATTTGTGATTTTAAGACTAGTTTAATTTTGGAATTTAGGACTAATAGTTTGAATTATATTTGATATTTTAGGAATAATTAATAGTTTGAATTTGGGTCACTAGCTAGCTAGTTTGAATTTTGAATTTTAGGGATTTGAAGTACAACTTAATTAGAACTTATAATTAATTATAACTTGAATTTACTATAAATTGAACTTAATTAGGAATATGAACTTTAAATTAGAACTTGAACTTGGAACTAATTAGCTTGAATATATAACTGATTAAGTTTGGAAATTAGATATGAACTTGAATTGAAACTTGAACTTATTAAAACTTGAATATATATATATATATATATATAACTAATATTCTTGGATTTGAAGTTTATATTTAACTAATTTAAGAACTTTTTGTGCTAGGCAGCTGAGGAAGCTCAACATCTAAAAAAGTTGATACAAGACTATATTGCTTCTTTCATCAAAGTTGGAGATAAGGTCGGTGCTTCTAAATTTCTTAAGTTCAAGTACAATTTTTTTCAATAATGTATTTGTGTCCATCTAGTATGAATACTTAGCTTTAATTTTGTGATAATTTTTTTGTGTCCATTGAGTGTTTGTTAAGCATAAGTACCAACATGAGTTGATCCTATTGATGACAAAATTAATTTTCTTGCAAGATCGATTTGTGTCCATCTAGTGTTGATATTAAAATTTAATCTAGGAATAATGTGTTTGTTAAGCATAAGTACCAACACTAGTTGATCCTATAGATGACAAAATTGATTTTCTTGCAAGATCGATTTGTGTCCATCTACTATTGATATTAAGCTTTAATTTAGGAATAATGTGTTTGTTAAGCATAAGTACCAAGAGTTGGGATGCACTCCCATTGAACCGGAGGTTTTCAAGAAGACTCATGTCAGGAAGAAAGAAAATGAGTCAGATCCAGATGTGTGGGTGGAGGAAAGGGCCAAACGAACTTTTATAAGTTATTTAATCTGAATAATATATATTAATAGTGAATATATTTATGATATGTATATTTATTGATGTCAATTTTTATATTTAATATGCAGAATGACTTTCATCAGTACGTCACTGAGAATCTAGATAGTTCGGTCCAATTGACACCTAAACTTTCTACCCAGATTTGGAAAGAAAAGGTGGTAGGGGGGACACACAAGGTAGAGTCTATGGTCTAGGCTCTCGAAACGATGTAAAACGACTCCAGTCAGGCTTAGAAGGAATTGGATCATCACGTCAAGCCGAGGCACTTGACGGTATTCAGATTACTGCTATGTTGGCTCAAACAACTAAGCTTACGGCGGTACTGGCAGAGTCGGAGCGAAGAAGAGTAGCTAAACAAGAAAGCATGAGTGAGATCGTTCAGCAAATCAAAGAACAAGTGATGAACCTCGCTCGTCGACCTACTACTTCGGCTCCCGATGATACCGACTACGAGAGTGATGAGGATGATTATGTAGAACCGACTCCCTAGTTTAGATCTCTAGACATTTATGAACTTTTTGTAATTTTGAAACGAATTTTGAAAGACTTTATAAGTCTTTAATTTGTGATTTAGATACTTTTTAATGTTATTTTAAGTTTGTTGTTTTATGTTTTGTTTAGATTGTTTATAATTGTGTGTGTTTGATTGGGCTGAATAATATAGAATTGAATTGAATTGAATTGCATTTGCAGGTGGGCAGTTTCTGCTATGAAAAATATTGTAGGAAAAGCGACGGACAACATGGTTTTGTCCGTCAATTTTTTTGGGTTTTATACTTTTAAAAATCCCAAAAAAGTGATGGACAACGTGGTTTTGTCCGTCGCTTTTCAGGGATTTTCAAAAATAAAATTTCCAGAAAAGCGACGGACTGCGTTGCCTTTTAGAAATAAAAATAAAATGAAGATTAAAATAAAGCGCTGGAGTCCGTCTTTTTTTAAAAAAATAAAATAGTCAAAAAGAGACGTTGTCCGTCGCTTTTTGAAAAGCGTTGGGCTAAAAAGTGACGGAGGTGACTGCGTCACTTTTTTGTCAATTTTGACCAAAATAGCGACGCAGTCCATCGCTTTTGGCCTTCGTTTTTTGACAATTTTTTAGTAGTGAGTCTATGAACTCACGATCATCAAAAATTGTGGTAAGAAAATCTTATTCCATTCCAAAGATTGAAAATAATGGTGCAGTATAGTTCCTTATTGAAATGAAATCAAAGTTTTTTTTTATTTAAATTAGACTATAAAATGAAAGGATTGTAGACGTTGAATAGCTTGAGGCCTTAATAAAGTTTTGAGCTTGTAATTTTCTATGTGAAAGAGTATCTTCATTATAATTTTCAGATAAGGAACACTACAATCATTGACTTGATGTGAGAGCACTTGATGATTATTCATTAGAGCATATCTAGGTTCCTCTTACTGCACACTAAGAGATGATAAATGTAATAGTGTTATATTATAGTAGGCGTGCAGCCTTTTCAAAATATTCTTGCCGTTTTATCTTAATAAAACTTGATTTTTCTTCATACCATTTTCAATAAATAGGAAAATCATATTGCACTGCTAATATGTTGTTGCATGCATTCTGTTTGCATACATTTCACTTAGTGTCTTTTTTTTCTTGTCTTCCTCAAGGCAACATTGTTTTTTGTCATCCATAATGATAAAATCTAATTCTCTACATTATATACACGTAAGTTTAAGGTAAAACATATTCTTGAGTACCAAGTTTCGAATAGGGGAGGAGTATAAATTAGGGTTAGTCCTTATATATGGTAGCACAATTATTGTGTTGGAGAAAAACACATGTCATACATTTGGAATAAATAGTAGATTGATGGTAGAAAAAGAAAGGGTTGCTAAAAAAATTTGTTGGCTCCAATTGAAACTCGGGAAGACTCAAAAAAAGAAATAGGTACGATGCATCGACTTCTATTTTCTCCAACTTAAACTGTAAAATGTCCTTTTGGTACGTCAATTGGAAGGCGGCCTTCTCCATCATAGTCGCTTTTCTTAACCAAACTGGAACATTTTTTCATAATTTGCTTTAAAAGTACAACTTGTGGAAGTTTGTTTGATTTTCTAATGGTCATTTTGGTATGAAGAAATTTTAAATATAAAGAAAGTTGAGAGTTTTTGGTGTATATGAAGAAATATTAGTGTAGACTTGTGATTTGGTTTGAGGGAATATGAAGCTATTTATGAAGGAAGACCCAACTTTTTTTTAAGTTTATTTTTTTGTATTAAGGTGTGGTGGTGGGGTATGTGAAATTGTGGATTTAGAGGAAATAAGACAAGATGAGACCCAAATCCCATAGGATTTTACAACTTTATGTTGGTTCTAATATGACAAAGAGGACCCTTGCCAACTTTGCTAGGTAAAAAATTGCAACTCATGTTTATTAAATCAAACTCCCTCCATCTCAAGTCCATATTTGATTGAGAATGAATGATCTAAAATAAATTATTGATGTTTGATTAGTTATAAATTATCTTATAAATTGTAAAATAGGAAGCTTAAAGTTAATTTAGTATTAAATATAAAATGTTTTTTTCTAGGCTGATGAAATTACCAAAAAGTGCAATTTACGTTGACGTATTTATTAAGCTTGATATAAAATTTCTCCAAAAATGTAGTAGGCGAATTAGTGTTACTTCATTTCCACTAAAAAAAAGAGGGGGGGGGGGGGGGGGACTACACAAATTGAACCTATTAGGAAAAATATTTATTCAAATTGAACCCAACTAATATTTTATTATGATGGGACCCACAACCCAAATTATTTACTTGACTGCTCCCTTATTCTATTCACTGAACTACTTCTAATATCTGGAGTATATGTATGTACTCACAAATATGGACTTTATCGAAATGGTGTCAAGCGACACTCCTTTGCCGAAAATACTATTAATTGAGGCGAAATAATATTATTTGCATATAATTTTAATAAACAATTTTATTCCATATATGTAAATGTCGGGGTAAAATAATTAAGTTATCTCAAAAACAGAAGAAGTGACATTTGAACAAGAGGAAAGCCCCGCTGCTCATAAATCACGAGCAATAAAGTTGTACTGAGAAGTATGAAGAAGGTACCTTACTTTTATTGAATAGCAGTGCAGTATTTGGTTTTTTATGAATGTTTGGTTTCTATTTTTCTTTGATTCTATTCCCATACAAATATGAAGAAAAGTATAGTACTACATCGTTATTTACAGTTTCACGTTATCCTAGAGATACCTTTTCATTTTTCCAACTTCGAATTACATCACAATTTTTCACCAGTATCCCATCGAGCTTCGTAAATTTATGAACACTCTAGATCATGATATATTTAAAAAAATCTTACTAAGGAAAGTAAGATATTACAGTCTAGGATTTTGTAAATTATATGACACTATAATAGTTATTTGTAAGGTTGAACAATATATGCGACAGCTATATCGGCAGAATTATATTGCATTGCAATTATTGTGAGTTGTCAGAGTCAATTAGCTAGTCTTTCCGGTAGCCCCATGTATGGTCTCTTAATTAGGGGAAATATATTGACAATACATGATGTTCTTTGTTCCAACTTCCAATCGACAGTTCGGTGATTAAAATGAATGTTTCAATTCGACTTGTAAAATCAGAAATTTGAACCAACCCTTTAAAATGGTATAAAATGTTTCATTTAGCAAACTACCTATCTTACTTTTTCCTTGTGTTTAATGTTGTACAGAACATCAAAATGTTACTCTTTCTTGCCCTGAAATTTCAGTCCAACCAGATAGGATTAATGATTGCATATATGTTAGTTAACATAGATGAATTTGGATGTACAGTTTTCACAGATTTACTATGAAGAACTCGAGTCAGTTTATTACTTGTGAATGTAAATCTTCTCCTATTTCATTCCGTTTTTATAGAGGCTGAACGTCGTCTTTGCAACTTTAGTTGTACTAATGCCACAATTACATTTTCACCCACCTTTATCTGGTTTTTCTTCTTCTGCAACAATGTACCACATTTTTATTGATTAATGACGTTATATGTAAGCTTTTTTAGTTTGTATCAACAATTCTTCCTCTTTTAAAAAAGTAAATAAAAGATGTGCCAATGGACCCTTTATTACAATTCTTCCATGTAATTCTTGATATGAATTTATAAAAGTAGTTCTCGAACACGTGTGTTGCACATGTATTCTATGCTAATTAGTATAATTTTAAAAAAGTAAATATATAAAAAGAGATGATGCGCTTGAGAAGATGCGCGTATTTCAAATGATGTTCAAGCAAAATAAATGTAACATTAAACAAAATCTCCAGCTTGTAAGCTCAAGCAATGAACAAGAATAAGCAAAAGTGAACAAAACAAATGACTACATAGATTAAACAAAACTAGTTATATTTATACTCAATTTAAAGAAAACTATATTGAAGAAACTAATATAAAAAATATACCTTTGTTGCACAAAGTGCTGAGAATACACCAAATATTGAGTATTTTTAAAAAGGAAGCATATACTAATTTTTCAAGGAACCCACATCTAAACCTATTGATTTTATAAAGGATAGAAGGATATGAAGAGTAATTTTAATGGATGAAAGCTAAAAAGTAATAGCAAATAGTATTAAATAAAAAAAGGGATTACAAAATCGACCGACTAAGCTTCAAGACAAAACAAGTATAAACAACAAGTAATAAAGAGATTACAACACATGTAACTAAACATGAGATATAACATGCTACGACATTCAATAGGATTGAAGAAGTAAGATATAAATGGTAAAGGAACTGAGTCAGGGACTGTCACACCTTGAGGATAGCCCCTAGATGTAACACAGGACCTAGGGTCACAAGTAACCCAAGCTAACACTAAATTTGACATAGCACAAACATACTGAAATAACTCTAACCAAGCGGAAGCACAACTGAATAATTAATATAATCTAAAGGTATTAAACTGAGAATATCTAAATGAAATAATTGAGTTCAAAGTAGAATAACCCAAATCAACTGAGTTTAACTCTATGTCTGAAAGTGTGTAATACTGATGAGCTGCTGAGACAAGTATCAAGCTAACTCTAAAATGCTGAAACTAACAACAAATTAAAAAGCATAAAGAAACGTCCTCGGATGATGAGGACTCACCCCTGACTATCGCTGATATGGCACCGGTATGAGCTACATGGCTGAAGGTGAGAACCTGAGACTGCATCATAGTAGGATGCAGCATAGGTTATGCGTCAGTACTTTGGATGTATTGAGCATGAGGGATATTCAAAGCTGACTGAATATATAAATATGCTAAAAATACTGGTTAAGTATGTAAACTGAACTAAACTAAAGTACATAGGCCCAAGATACAGTAATGCATAAAAATTATGATGTAAGAGTAAACTGGTAGTGTGCTGAAAAACTTAGAAGAAATACAACTACAGGCTTGAAGTACCTTACTGAAGCTAGTACCATGGGAGAGTATGTTAACTGAAGTAAACAATGTGAGCTAAACGTGTAGTCCGATGTAACGTCCCATTGAGAGGACTCAATATACCTTCCTAGGGTAAAAAGGCATGAATGTAGTGTGATCACTAAAACTGATGCCCAACACAGGGGGACTTATAAACCTATGATGGCATGTTGATCTGGGACTTGAGGGTATGTTGAACCCTAGTCCAACTCGATGATAAACACTACTCCCAAAATCGATACTTGTAGTTCACTTAAAACTGTGGTCCTAAAATTTTGAGAGAGAACTAAGCTAGTGTAAAAACAATTTCTGAGAAAAGTCATGTGGACGAGAAATTGACAAAATTTTGTTTAACACTAAATGTTATCACCCTGAGCTAAATTCGCTCGAAGAATTAATGCATGTGAAAATACTACAATTAAAGGATAAGTTCATTTCCTTTCAAATCTACATAAGAATTCATACAAACTCATTCAAATAAGAATAGAATGGAGTAGTAATCACAAGAATCAATTTTGAAAAAAATCTGCATAGTTGGAAAAAACCCAAGTTTCATAAAACAATAATAATAAAAAAGGAGTATGATGTTTTGGGCATAAGGGAAAACAAAACGCTTACTGAATACCCACATACCTGGTGAAGAAAACTACGGAGAAATCCTTTGGATTTCGGGGCTAAACTTGAAGGTGAGCTCTGCTTGTTCTAGAGAGAAAATTGTTGGCTCTTTCTCTTCTTTTATTTCTAAGTCAGATGATTTTAGGAGAATGACAGTTTTAGGTCATTTTTGATTAATTAACTAGGCTTAACCAAAGTAAAATGACATAATTAAAGTACCAAACTCATAGCCATAGGGGAAAGACCAAAATGAACCTAACTTAAAACGGCAAGGTGCCTCACACGAGAGGCTTCACGAGCCATTTAAGGCATCACGATCCATCTAGTGAATCGTCATGTTGCCCCGCCTGACAAGTCTTCACTAATACAGACATAACTTTTTATTCAGGGGTTAGAATTAGGCATACTTGGTGGCGTTGGAAAGAGGACTCAAAGACCTTTGATTTGATCGATTATGGGCTGCCTTTCATGGATGACTTCACTATCTGTGTGAAGCTTCACGGACCATCTAAGTGTTTGTGGTCCTTAATAGGAGTTTTGTGGTTCTGTACCCCTTTCACGGATGACTTCATGGTTTATGTGTAGCTTTACGGACCGTTTAGGTGTCCATGGTCCTTTAGAGTCTCTCGGTGTAACTCCACGGACAGGGTAACGGGTCGTGGACCTCTTCATGGCCGTGAACTCCTTCATGGATTGCCATTTTCTCTTTTCTTTATTCCATGTTCAACATTCTGAGGCGTCACAAGGACCGTACCGAAAACGAAAGCCAACAACCTACTAACAAGTAAACTAATGATACATGAGTAAATTATCTAAGGAAAATGGAACTAGAATCAACAAATCTAAACCACAAACTAATAAATATCACATGAATACATAATATAGTGAAATAATAACCTTATTGGACCACCATAAGCTTGGAAGGTACAAACAACAAACATAACCTTACCAGCCCCCATTAAAATAGAGGGTGCAGTCAATAATCAATTATACCAGTGATAGGTGATACATATGAATGCAAAAAATGCAGTAGAACCAACAGAACAATCACTAACAAAGTGTAAACACCTGCGCCTCTGCCTTGATCAAGCAGGGTAGGACCCATGAAGCTCCCCCATCATGTACAATGGAACATAGGGAAATATGAACGAATAAGGGACACATGAAGTCTATATACAATACTTGGGCCAAAACCATGTCATACAACAAGCCATTTATGTCATGCTACCAGAGGTAAGAGTAGCCAAAGAAATATAAAAAAGGGCATCGATGCGCCGGCCAAGTAAAAGCTGAGCACATCATAGATGCCTCTAATATTTCAAGTAGAAAAGGAGCATGTCCTCGATGCCTCATAAATCTCAAAAATTAGTTTAACCAAGTGATCCAGGTGGTACGACTCTTATTAAAAAAAGTTTAGAATAGTAATCGAGTGAAAATAGTTTTTCTCCAAAAATGGTAATGATGAACCATGCTAGAATAGAGATCATACCACAAAACACATGAAAATGAGCAACCAATGCAATGCATGTCATCACCAACATCCAAACAAGGAACACACTTTTAAAAAAATACAATACAAACTTTACCACGCTACCAAGGTGGAGAAAACTAACCTAGAAACCAGTTGGTTCTCGACCATGTCCTCGGGCCCAATAATATAACAATAGCTCAATATAACATAACATGCTCACGCTACTTTGAAAGAAAAGGCAATCAAGAAGAGCTTCAGAATCAAATAAGGGGGAAGAAATAACGCAAGGAAAGATGCCTTACCCCAACCATACCACTCCAGTCAACAATTGAATACAACTAATTCCAATCTTTGGCTAGGATGAGACACTAAGGTCTCAAGCACTAACACAAGGTACACAAATGCAACAAGCCCTACTAGAGGCAACACACCTTAATTAGTGTGATAGAAACATTCTAAGGCATGTAAGGCTCAATCCTAGCCTCAGGCCAAATGTATCAATCCTAATAAGGGTAATCACACTAAGTCATACTACAAGAAAATCTACAAACCTATGCTATGGATCCCATGATCCACAATAAGCCCAATGCATCTATGGAATCATGAAAGGAAAGAGTAAAAAAGGCAATTATAATACTCTACAAATACCAATCTAAACCACATGTTATTCATATGAAAAATCATCTAAAAATCTCAATAAAGAAATTAGACCAAATCCTACCTCGATGTTGACCACATGCGCTCCGAATCCACCGCACAAGAAATATCTAGTTTTGAAAATACCTTTGATCACTGCCACGTTAACAAATTATTGATCACAATGTTAATACTAACTTTTAGACACAAAAATCACAGTAATTAGAGATAGAAAAAAAATCTAATCAAAAAAGAATTTGGGACCCACATTGGAAATCCTGAAATTGACTCCGTTAAAAGGTCCAAAATAGCTCAAGGAATAGGCTAAAACAATCCATGTCAAAACTTAGTGACTTTGTACCATGTTTTCAAAGTGCGAGTTTGGGCTTGAGTCTGTAGCAGTCTTGGGGGACGTGATGTCCAAATATAAATTTATGGTAGATCTTTTGAGGATTGAGGTTATTCACGATTGCTCTAGGCCCAACTTACTGACTGATATTTAGAGCTTCATCTTATTAGAAGTCTACTACAGATGATTTTTGGAGGGTTTCTTGATTGTTGTGGCGCCTTTGATTTGATTAAATCACCTTGATGTTGCTTTTAATTGGTCCGAGGAGTGTGAGTTGAGCTTTCGTTAGCTCATGAAGTTTCTTAATAATGCTCATGTTTTGATACTTCCAATTAAGGGCGAGGGCTTCATGATGTATTATGACGCATCCGATTTTGGTTTTGGTTATGTATTGATGCAATGGGGCTGTGTTATATCTAATCGATCAAGGTAGCTTAATCTGCATAAGGAAAACTACGCCACTTATGATTTAGAGTTGATGACGATAGTTTTTGCACTTAGGATTTGGAGGAACTACTTTTATGGAGTACGATGTGAGATATATATGGATCATAGGAGTGTATACTACATTATGAGATAGAAGGACCTTAATTCAAGGTAGTGTAGGTTGATTGATCTCCTCAAGAACTATGACCTCTCCATTCTATACCATCCGAGTATGGCGAATGTGGTAGTAGAGGCCTTGAGTTGAAAGGTCACGAGTATCGATAGTGTGGAATTCCTTTAAGCTTCTAAGGAAACTTTGGTTTAAGACCTCCAGTCCTTAGCCAATATGATGATTCAGCTTGATGTTTCACATTCTAGGCGGGTGTTATCCTATGTTAGGGTTTAGTCTTCTCTATTTGAGCATATTTGTAGTCATTAGTTTGAGGATGAGATGTTGGTAGCTATTGGAGATCAAATTTTAAAGTGATACCGTGCATACTACTTAGATTCTAAGAGGTCTTTGAGGTTTGACAACCATATTCATTTTGTAAGAGTGGGAAATTTGATTGAGCCGATTCTTTGAGAGACCAAGATTCCAGATATTCTATACATCTAGATATAACAAGGATGTATCATTATTTGATACAACATTACTTGTGAATTGATATGAGGAAAGATATTGTGGACTATGTATCCTATTGCTTAGTTTACCAGCAGGTGAAGGTCAAGCATTTTAGGCCTTCTGGTATTTTTTATAGATTGCCCATTCTAGTATTGAAATAGGAGAATATCACCATTTTGGGTTTGCCTTGGACTACTAGAGTTGTTGACAACATCTGGGTTGTCACTGATCAATTTACCAAGTCAACAGAACTCCTACCCATTTAGTATTCTTTTAGCGCCGGAGATTAGCTCATCTCTACATTTTGGATGTAGTTCGTCTTTATGAGATGTAGGTATGCATCTTATTAGATAATGGTTATCAGTTTTTCTTCTAGATTTTAAAGACCTTTCATGAGAATTTTGGTACTGTGTTGACCTTAGCACAAATTTTAACCCGCTGACGACGGGCGATTGACAACACTCAAATGTACTCTTCAAAACAAATCAAAAGAGCCGGCGGCTGTCGTCAAATAAAAATACCCAACTAATTAAGAGTGGGGTCGACTCCCACCGAAAATGGTATATCGTAGAAAATTCTATCAAGTAATTTGGATTGTGATATCATTCATTTGTAGTAGTAAGAAACAAGTGGGTGGATGATTCCACAAATTTAATAAAAGGATTTGATTATTAATGGTAACAATTTAACTAAAATTATGGAAGATTCAAGAAGTAACAAATAATATAGGGGTGCGTGGATTAGAAATCAATGTCACATAGGGGTAATTGTGTTTCTCTATAGTGATGAACATTCATTAATAGTCTTGGTCATCTTCAATGACACTAATCTTCTTTCGATCTCATAGAATCATTTCATAGAATCTCTTTTTGATGTCATCTATGTGTTATACTAAAAAACCTTATAACTTACTCTATTCTGTATTTCGATGCAAAAATAGGGCAAATAGATCTGACCCATAACCTCTAATTTCAAGCAAGTTACTGACATCAAACGTAGATTGCTAGTATCAGACTAATTACCCACTCTAATTAATCTCTTTTGAGCATCGGCTGGAGATCACAAGTTGGAATTAAGTTTACAACCCTAACCCATAAGTTAACCCCATGCTAATTATACCAAATTCATGTATAAACAACAGCAAAATAGAGCATACACAATACCCACTACACTAAATCCACACCCAACCATATTAAGAATTGTGATCACATAATCATAAGGAACTAAATCCACAACAAGGGTTGTGGGAACCAAGAGTAACTAACAATATAAAACTAATAATTAAGTAATTCTGAAATAGTGTTTATGCATGTATTGTTAATCTCTATGTTTTCAGTGCTTTTTAATAGTACGGAACACTAGAACTCGCCTCATTCCTACTTGAGCGACCAAGGAAGTAATGAATGAGAAAGAGGTTAAACAATAGAGATTTAGCATGATAATCTGCTATCTAATCGCCTAACTTAAATAAGTGAGGGCTAATCTAGGGTCAAGGGAAAAGGTTATAAAGCACAGACCCGTAGACTGACCAAGTTGCATGGTGAAATTCCTTACTTGGACGACCAATCACATAGGAGATACCTAACTTACTGACTTTGCATGTTAAACACTAGGAAAGATTTGTTATTATTAGGATTACTGCTTTAAGAATTTATGGGGAACATATATGCCCTAGTTTTATCTCATATTGATATTATAAACTGTGAATTCAGTTACTTGTTACTTTTAAATTGTTACTACAAATTAATTAATTATTACTTTGTTTACAAATCCCCATTTTTAAGGAAGTAATTTGGCTAAACATACAATTAACACTAAATTACCCTAAGTCTAGACCATATTCTTCTTGGGATTGATCTTAACCTCGCTTAGGTTCTTTATTTGACACCGACCGCTTATACTTCTTTAGGGAGGTGTAATTTGGAAGTATTAAATTTTGTCTCCACTTGCTAGGGAAGAAGGTTGTTAAATTAGACTAATTTCGTTATTGAAATTTAGTCAATGATTTCCGATTTACGTTTGTTTTGTTTTAGTTTTCTATGGGTGTTATTTCCAGTATATGCATAGTACATGGAGTCAAGAAAATACCAGGAGAACCCTCAGGTTGAAAATGCTGAAAGAGTGCAAAATCAGCAAGCACCAGAAGGGGGTGATTATTTCAATGTTGATCATGATGTTGTGGGATCAATAGGTTCCATAATGGTTCCCCCAGTACCACTTGAGCTTAAGTTTTTGGTTAATACCACCCTGATGCAAATGCTTAGTCCACTCCCTGAGGCTACCTCCTTAACGTAAACACGGGACCTAGGATCACAAGTGAGCTGAGATATACTGAATATGAACTAAACCGAATACAATGACCAAGTACATAACATGCTGAAACTAAACACTGAAATATAACTAGAACTTGGTCAATGCACTAGAATCTCACTATGGGTGCTACTATTTACTGGCATAAAACCATCTGAGCTAAACGTGGAGTCCAATGTATACACCTCGTCGAGAGGACACAATATACCTTGCCAAGGGTATAGAGGCATGAATGGCGTGATCACTAAATATGATGCCTATAGAGTGGACTTATAAACCTATGAGGGAATGTAGCTCTGGGACTATGAGGGTGACTGACCCTAGTCCAACTCAGTGTTAAGCATACTTCCCAACTGGAAATGTGTACAATACAACATAACTAAAATATAATGAATAGCTCGATATTTTGACATGCTAACTGAAAATGCAACATTCAATACTGATAATGAAACATTTGAAAATTGAGGAATGTATATCTGTTTATCTATCCTAGCTAGTGTAATTCATGAACTAAACGAATCTACACAACTACGGTTCTGAATTTTATGCAAGGAAATAAGCAACAGTGTTACAACAACATTAAATTTTGATTAGGAATATTATATAGTTAAATCACAACAACAAACTTAAGTTTATAGAAACCCTAGGTCTAAACAATACGTAGGGAATCAAGAATCTGACTGAATTATAGGGACCCAATGGGCAAAAGGAACCCACTAGTGAAATTACACATACCTAGTGATGAATTCCATGGAGAAATCTTTTGATTTTAGGGTTGGAACTGAAGAAAATGTATTGCCTTCTTGGAGAGGGTTTGGTCGGCTGTTTCTTCTCCTTTTTGCTCTAGTTTGATCGATTTTTGGAGAATGATTTGACTAGGGTAAGTTATGATTTAATTACTAGGCTTAAACTAACCAAAACGACATAGTTTAGGGGTTAAGGGACGTAGTTTAGGTGTCCAACATATAGATGAAAAGATCAAATGACCCCTAACTTAAAAACGGTTGGGGCCAATGACAGGCCTGACTGACGGACCACCAACTGACCTATGGTCTGTCCTGGTTAGTTGTCAATTGGCTTCAGAGACTAGGATCTGGGGGTCTGAACCATGGCCTGGACCACGGACCGTAGTCTGACCTACTGTCTGTAGGTCCTTGCATAGGTCAAGACTTGGCAGGATTTTTCTGGGTTCTTGGGAGAGGGTTGTTGGTGGCCAACCACAGACCCCACCTACGGTCCGTAGGTGGCCTCCATTGGTGGCGCTGCAGCTTCAAAAAATGTGCATTTTTGTCTTTCTAGCATACGGGGTGTTACATTATATTCCCTTGGGAACATTCGTCCTTGAATGAAGTCTAAACTAGCTGAGTATGGAGGGAAAGAGCTGAAAACCCTGCCACGAAGTACTGAAAATTGAAATTTGATTGAACTAATTTCCAAGAACATGTAAATATGCAAGTATAACTGAAGGAGCATGAAACTAAGACTGAATTTACGCAAGCGTAACTGAAACTGGAGAAGAAATATTACCTCAAGCTGGAATGGAATCGGAAGGAAAGAGATGAGGATACTTGGCCTTCATGGCT
Source organism: Solanum commersonii (assembly GCA_029007595.1). NCBI lineage: Eukaryota > Viridiplantae > Streptophyta > Magnoliopsida > Solanales > Solanaceae > Solanum > Solanum commersonii. The sequence goes on along the minus strand of JAJTWQ010000346.1, from coordinate 44,028 downwards.
ACTTCTGATTCTCAAGTAGCTCACTTTAGAGACTGACTCCTCCACAAAACTTTAGCTGAAGCGACTTTTTTATTTCTCAACCTACGAACCTGGAGATCAAGAATTTTAACTCGCACCTCCTCATAAGTGAGACTATCCTTCACTGCCACACTCTCTAAAGGTACTAAGGATGCTGGATCACCATACACTTTTTCAACAAGGAAATGTGAAAGACTGGATGCACTATTGCTAGTTCTGTTGGCAACTCTAACTGATAAGCCACTTTACCAACCCTATTCAAGATCCTATAAGGCCCTACATATCTAGGACTGAGTTTCCCTTTCTTGTCAAACCTCATCAACCCCTTCATAGGTGACACTTTCAGGAAAACCCCATCATTAATTTGGAACTCCAAGTCTATTCTCCTTACATCTGCATAGGACTTCTGACGACTCTGGGCTGTCTTAAGTCTATCCTTGATGAGGTAAACTTTTTCTATAGCATCATGAACTGAATATGGCCCTATCAAAGTTGTTTCACCTACTTCAAACCAACCAACTTGAGATCTACATCTACGTCCATACAATGCCTCATAAGGAGCTATCTGAGTACTGGAATGGTAGCTATTATTGTAGGCAAACTTTATAAGAGGAAGGTGATCGTCTCAACTACCCTTGAAGTCGATCATGCAAGACCTCAACATGTCTTCTAAGGTACGACTAGTACCTCTTCCTCACCATTCGTATGTGGATGAAATGATGTGCTGAGATTAACCTGGGTACCAAGACCTTTCTGAAATGACTTCCAAAAATGAGAGGTAAACTAAGGACCCATCTCTGAGAAAGATGTTAGAATTTTTTGAGGGAATGTAGGATTCTATAAGAGGTTTATCAAAGATTTCTCAAAAATTGCACACCCATTGTGCAAACTGCTCGAAATTGAGACGTAGTTGGAGTTTGATGATGATTGTCTGAGAGCATTTGAGGGGCTCAAAGAGAAGGTTACTTCTTCACCAATCATAATTTCACCAGATTGGGGACAACGGTTTGAAGTTATGTGTGATGTGAGTAGGATAGCACTTGGCTTAGTATTTGGGTAAAGGCGAGAAAAGATTCTTCATCCCATATACTATGCTAGGAAAACTTTGAATGTTGCTCAAAAGAATTATACGGTCACTGAACAAGAGTTGCTTGATGTAGACTTCACCTTATAGAAGTTTAGCTCCTATTTTGTTGGCACTAAAGTCATTGTGCATACTGATCATTCTGCATTGAGGTATCTTATGGCAAAGAAGGAGGCAAAACTAAGATTGATTCTATGGGCACTATTGCTGCAAGAATTCAACTTTGAGGTAAAAGATAAAAAGGGAAAAGAAAACCAACTAGCTGATCACATGTCTAGATTAGAGGAAGAGGCTATGTTGAGGCTAGCTGATGGAGTTGAAATAGATGATACGTTCCCAGACACCAATGAAGAAAATTCATATCTGATGTGTAAGATATTTTTCTAGGAAGAGCCTTATTTGTTTCATGTCTGTGTTGATGGGATCATTTGTCGATGTGTGCCTAAGGTTGGGAGGATAAGTATATTGGAAGCTTGCGATTCATCTCCTATTGGTGGCAATCATAGTGGTATCCGGACTACTCATAAAATCTTGCAATGTGGGTAGTATTGGCTGACTATCAACCATTATTCTCATGATTTCGCCAAGTCTTATGATCGTTGCCAAAGAGAAGGAGGTATTTCGAGAAAACAAGAACCCTTAATGACTCCTATTATGGTGATTATTCTGTTTGATGTTTCGGGCCTTGACTTTATAGGTCCGTTTGTGAGTTCGAATGAGATGAAGTACATACTTGTAGCTGTTGACTATGTGTCTAAAAAGGTGGAAGTTGTTGCTCTTTCAAACAATGAATTGAAGAGTTTCACTGCATTCCTGAAAAAATAATATATTTTCCCTATTTGGTACACCAGGGGAGATTATTAGCGATGGAGGTTCCCACTTTTGAAATAAGTTGTTCAAGGCGTTGCTTGAGAAGTATGGTATTTTTTCACATCGTAGCAACTCTTTATCATCCACAGTCTAGTGGGGAAGTTGAAGTGTCAAATAGAGAAATTAAGCAAATCCTTACGAAGTTTATGAATGTGAACATATCTAATTGGTCGAGAAAGCTTGATGATGCTCTATGAGCCTATCGCACTACATTCAGGACTCCCATAGTTTAATCTCCCAACCAACTTGTGTTTGGGAAGTCTTGTCACTTGCCTCTAGAGTTAGAGTATAAAGTTATGTGGGCACTTTGAAGAAGCCGAATAAAGATTGGGATGCCGCATCAAGTCAAAGGTTGAATGAGCTCGATGAGTTTCACCTAAAACATATAAAAGTCTAGTCTTGTATAAGGAAAAGATGCAGAGGTAGAATGATAAGAAGATTGAAAATGTGAATTTACTCCAGCTGATTTGGTACTTCAATTCAATTCAATGTTGCGTTTATTTACTCGTAAACTCAAGTCTAACTTATGGTAGTATAGGGTCCGTGTCCAAAAAGATTCAAGAAAATGCAACAAGAAAGTCCTAATTTTTTCTACTTGGGTAGAAAAGAAAGTTCAGTATGCTTATTAGGAAGTTTTGACAGAGTGAATTTTGTTATTTCTCGTACGGGTTGTAAACATATGTTTTTTTACTCGATTTTGGTTTTATTACGATTTTTGTATTTTTTTGTGTCAAAATGTTCATAATGATGTTGTAGTTATGTTTTAATAGCATAGCAGCTTTTGAAGCCCGTTCGAAAGGGTAAAACTCTAGAATTGTGAATTCGAAGTGCGCATGGTTTGAATTTAGGTAGGCTATGGTGTCCAGTGTTTAGATTGAGTTCAGGAATGTGAATTGATATTGATTAGTTGGAATTTATGTTAGGTTAGTAGTTGATTCATGTTAGCTATTTAGAAATCATGTTTTAGGTCATATGTTTTTGGAGGTTTTAACATGTTTAATTCCCTTTGTGTGATCATCCTTACCTTGTGGCTTTCATGTACAATTTTTGTAGTTGATTGGAAATTTGTTATTGGTCGTAACAAAGGTGTAGGATACTGGTGTCGAGAGTCCTTAGAATTTGCTCAGAAGTCGCTTCAGATGACTTAGCTTCATGTAAACAAATGTAGTAGACTTAGGTTTGACAGAATGAGCCTTAGCTAGGTGGCTATTGAGCTTCGATGACCTTGCATCAATAATTCCCCTCATACCTTCATTCTTGTGATTCTTGGTGGAAATATTTGCTTCTCTTAGTCAAATGTGATTGAGAGTTGTTTAGGCTCATAGTGATTCATTGGTGGTTGTCGAACTACAATGGCCTTATCATAATGAATTTTATATGGGACCCTTCTTCGATAAATTGTATAATCATAAATTAAGGTCTAGGCGTATTTCTCGTATAGCCGCAAATTTAAGGTCTTGGCACACAACTCTTATCATCACAAATCTAAGGCCTAGACACTTGATATTCAGCTGCAATTCGAGTTTCGGGCATATTATCCTCTATTGAGTTGATACCTAGAAGAATAGTTTTATTGGTTTCTTTTGCTATCCTATCCGTTATTCGAGGTCCGAGCTATGCACTTTTCTCTACAGTTACCCGTGTCGCTATCCTGCCAATTGTAGGAAGGTTGCATTTGAGGGTGAGCTTATGTCTTTGTTGATCATGACTGTTTCCTTTTGTATAGTTTGAAATGTCTTTTGCATTTTCAGACACGTCTGTTTAGTTTAGTTGTCACAACCCGATTCCTTGAGTCATGATGTCACCTACAATAACCCACCGGTCGGTAAGCCAACCGTAACCCGAATGACAAGTAATGGGTATAATGGCGGTACCAAACATAAATAACAAAATAGTAGTAAAAATATGATAGTAATGGAAGCAAATAAAAACTATATACAATTGAAACCCTCCTAAAATCTTGAAGTCACGAGTATAGAACTGTCTAATATGAGAAAATACAAGTTCTAAAAGTGGGCCACAACAAGTCATCGAAGAGGCAAAAAAATAGCGAACATATATAGAAGGAGATAAGATGATCTAGGATGCCAAGTGCTCACTCTCGTCTTCAATATCCCAATGCTGCAAAAGATGGAATAACGATCACTGTTGGTAGTTGGTACTGGAACCAGCATTACGAAAAGATGCAGGGTGTAGCACAAATACCAAAACAAAGGTACCTAGTAGGCCTCACATGTCGACTAAGCAAGAAAGGTAAAACCAATATAAAAAGATAGAATCTAGACATATGTACAGGTCAAAGCGGATATGAAAGAAATCACACAAGCATACTGAAAGTAAATCTTAGTAAAGCTAAACTAAACCTAACTAGACCTCATAAGCCCAAAAGTTACACTCGTGTGCAAGATGAAATAAAACCTGAATAGAACCCTATAAGACTGACAAGTACATACAATAGCTAAGTCTAATTAAAAAAGAGTACCACGAAACAAAAATTGGACTCCAAGCCTAAGTAACCATCAAATCAAGTCAACTCCTAGCCTTGCTATCAAGAGTGACCCTGGGTATATCGACTCCGAATAAGATCTTAAGTAGTCTCAAAGCCATCATGGATCAACGTCTACTCAAAAGCATCACAAACATCTCCAAGCCTGAAACACCAAGAATTATGGGACCGCACCAAAATTTCCAAAATTGACTCAACAAGAGATCCTAAACTATGCCATGAACTTGTGTTATAAAATTGAACACAATCCGGGGTCCGAAATAGCAAAACCAACAACCATGAAATAACCACAATAAATAGGTCAAGGCAGCCTAAAAAACAAATTCACGTCTAATGTAGGTTCTCCAAAATCTCTAGATCACAAACCCAAATATTTATGCTCCTAATGATTACCCAGGACTTCGAATCTCTGAAATGGGAGCTCGGATGGAGGAGTAATCGCAAAAAAAATATTCAATAAATGATGAATTTGTGACAAAAACTAGACTAAATATAGAAGCAACCTTCACGTAAGAAGCCAATAATATCCCTTAACTGACATACCTAAAAAAGCATTAGTTTGGTACCCCAGACACACAAACAAGATATGTCAACCACTCAAATTTGACATTGCAAACTCAATGGAGAAGTCAAAACTTTCATATGAGGTCATCTTGACAGAATATGGGTCCCACACCCAACCCAATTTTAAGCAAACATCCACAAGGGAGATCAGAATCAGCTCAAAGCCTCAAGAACCAAATGAAGGGTAAATCTAGACCAAAGTCAACATTTCAGAGCTAACTGCACTAACATAATTCTCATTTGATCTTGGTTACTTAGAAGGTTGACTAAAGTCAAACATAGGCCTTAACTTGAAAGTTAAAATGCGGAATTGCATAGAATCACATTGACACCTTGAGAGTCATTCCAAACATGATAATAGCCTAAAATAACCCTTGCAAAACAAATTGAATCATGAGAATTTGATTATAAGGTCATCTTCTTGAACTTTTGATCAAAACTGACCGTTCAAGGTTGTAAAGCTCCTAAATAGTAACACTCGCACAAAACCAAACAAAAGACAGGTGATCGAACTATTAATCGTAGCAATTCATAAATGACTTGGGGGTATAGAAACACTATAAATAACAAACAAGAAGCATAAATAGAGAACTAACCTAGAGGTTATTACATCGGTCCACTTTGGGGACTTGTTAGTAGCTCTTAACATGTAACTACTAGATTAATGGTTTGATCTTTTGTTTTTATATATATATGTGTTGGTTTTCATTCTTATCTTCCCTTGTTTCCTTTAAATTATATGATGTTTTTCATTTAATTTATGTTATTTGATTACATCTACCTTATATGCCTGTTACTAAATGTCCGAGCTATGGGTTGACTTACCTATTGGTGGATTATAGTGGGTGCTATCATGACTCAAGCTTTAGGGTGAGATCTTCACAAATCATTTGTTTTTCTGTACACTTTGAGACAAAAGGACTTTAATTGGAGGCAATATACATGGATTGAGCTTCTGAAGAATTATCACCTCTCTATCATATACCATCCAAGAAAGATGATTTTGGTAGCGTATGCATTGAGCTAGATGGTACCCATATTGGTAGTCTTGCTTTCCTTTCAATTTTGGAGTGACCTTTGGAATTGGACATGCGAGTCTTAGTAAATAGGTTGGTTCTTCCTCATGTCTCCGATCCCAAGAGGGTTCTAGCTTGCATTGAGGCTCGCTCCACTCTATTGGAGTATATTCGTGATCCACAAGTTGATATTAAAAACATAGTTGTATTCCTAGAACTTATGACATTTCCAAGCTCTTAGTTTCTTTATAATTCGACACTTTGGAACAACTTATGAAAATTTTTAGAACTTGTGCCAATCAACCATTTTGAACTACATGTGACTTGAATATCATGTAATCTAATATATGTACGATATCCATTACTAGAGTTGATCCATAACTCCTTGAATTCACGCAACCTACGATTTCTAGAGATGAATTAAGTCGTTAGACAAAATCGGATTCGTCAATTTTTTCTTTTGCCCATTCTCTCATACATCAACCCTAGCTAAAGAAAGGGACAGTTGTTGACAAACCCAACTTTCACCCTTCATATGTCTAATTTATTGGTCAAGCTTCTGAAATTCTTAACAAAGAGTGAAATAACATTTTGGAAAGATAATGTTTTAAACTAGTTGTGATGAATTTTTCAACTATCATTTGGCAAAATATCAAAATAAATATAATAAATATAATATTTGTTTATACGTACTCTTTTTATTCATTAGAAAATGTGTTTGGTCAACTTAAAAATAGTGTTATCTAAAAAAAGTTTAAATAGGTACATATCCTTAATTTTCAATTCAAGGTCATTTACAACTTATATACTCATAATTAATCTATTTTTGCAAATAATTTATTTGATTGTGTTAAAGTTATCAAAGCTAATTGATTAATAAGATAATTGATTCGTCTTAATATGTCTCAAAACTGATTCATTTTAACTTCAATCAAAATGAAAGAGATTATTCTTTAAACCTAAAACTTGACACATTTTACTCTTAAATTAAACCTTGCAAAAGCCTTTTATTTTTGTCCTAAATCTTAGCCCAAAAAATGCACATCCAACCCAATTCTTATTAAGAAAAGCAGTCACCTTCTTCCCCTATTTTATACCTCTCACTCAACAACTTAGCCCTAACCCTAGTAGAACCTAGCCACCTCCCCAATCACCCCCATTAATCTCTCATTCCCCTCTCAAATGGCTATTTCAGATTCAAACCTTTATTTTCAGTTATAATTATATGGAATTTGTTGGAATATTTCGTAGAGGCATTCGAAGTGGAAATCCATCCCCATGAATAATTGAAAAAGTCTCACATTTTTAACCACTATTAATCTGAAAGAGACGGATTTTGGATCCAAAAATTAGGATTACTTTTATTATCAAAAGAAAGGTGGAATATCAAATGCCTAACTGTGATTTTTTTAACTCATTACAAAATTAACTTTCTTTTCTCTTGAATTCTTGAGGAAATTCAATAGGCTAAAGCTAACTAAGTCATTCCTCAACTCCGTCAGTACTCAACAAAAGGTAATTTTCATCCCTATTATATTCAACCTTTAATTAATGCTCATGTGTTTATATTCTGTGATTAATAGATTATAGGATTGTTGTTTAGAACTCTTTTTAACTAAAGGAATTTGTTTGTTACAAAAGTTGAATTATACTCTCAGATATCTCTAATAATGCTCTTCCCGTTAATTGTGTAGTTGTTTGCTTGAATGAAAGCTGATCTGAAGTAATTATCCATCATACTCATCTATTTATTATTGGTCACCCAAAAATCATCTTGGATTATCTCTTTAGTCATCATAGCTAAAATTTGCATAATTGTTGATATGGCCTCTTGATATATCATGTAATCCTTTTGAATATCAATGACATATGTTTTATCGTTTCCCTCCTCATTAAATAACTTGATATGAACATATGTATTTAATTATAAGAGTTACGCACACTATAAATTAATCTCAGGGAATCAAAATAAATATATGAATGAGAAAAAACTGATAATCAAGAATTGAAAATCCAATTAAATCTCTTTGTTTTTCTTGACAATAAAAAGTAAAAGTTAAGTTTTATATATATATATATATATATATATATATATATATATAGAGAGAGAGAGAGAGAGAGAGAGATTGAGAGAGAGAGAGTGTTAGAGAGAGAGAGAGAGAGAGAGAAAGAGAGAAAGAGAGAGAGAGGGAGAGAGAAAACAAGAAGCAATAATGTTTACTATAAGAATTTATACCAAAAAGAAGAATAACTATACTTCAATAAATTTCAAAATGTAGATATCAATGATCTCCACCTTTTAAGATACATGATTTTAATTGTTCACCTACTATAGATGCCACTGATCTCCACCTTTTAAGATACACAATTTTAATATGTTACCTACTCTTCTTCTTCATATCCTAAAATAAAATAAAATTTTATTTGTGAGCTATGAAAATTATTTCACCATCAGGTAAACTATCCCAAAAGCAACCCATGAAATACACCGACAAACTAGAACAAAATTTCTCAAAAAATACGATATTTTGCTTCACCCATTTTTTGGGTTCAAACCTCTGAAAAATCCTCAAATTCATCTCTTCCACATATCATCTTGAATGATCAATGACTACTAATTTTCCTTTCACTTCTATCCAGTTATAAACGTTTTTTTCTTAAAACACCTATTATGTCATTCCACAATGAGATAAATTATTTAAAATATCGTCATCCTTAGAACAAATGCACTATGAATCCATATAGTGTTGGTATCTACCTGGTGCATTTTTATATCCAAATGGTAATACATTCCATTCGTAAAATCCTTGTAGTACAGGTGAATGCTTTTAGTTTTTTAGATTCTTCTTCTAGTTTTAAGTGATAAAATCCTAATTTACAATCAAATTTGCTAAAATAATTATATCCTTGTATTTGTCTTATCTTTAGTATTTTATTTGGTATCGATAGTTATATGTTTTAGTTTTTGCATTTAAATTTCTATAATCAATAACCATTCTACTTTTTCCTCTTTTTTTGTTCAGTATGTTTATTTACTATAAATGCTGGGATTGTATGTTTACTATTGCTTTCTTGTATATATCCTTTTTCTAGTAATTCACTTATATGTATTTTAAATTTTGTTAAATCATTAAAATTATACTTTAATGGTTTTTGGGTTATTATAATATTATTATCAATTAGCTCAATTTTTACTTTTGTTTTATGTTTTTCCCATCCTTTTAAAGAATCTTCACTATATAATAATTCTAACTTATCTTGGATTATTTTTACTTTATCTATAGAGAATATAATTAATTCTATGTTAGGGTCTTCTTCTTTTATATTTTTAATTTTTGTGTAATTTTTTCACTTCCTTTTATCCATTCTGTCGTTTTTTCATTTTTTGTTATTTACTCTTTTTGCTCCTATTTTTTGTTTATATGGTGTTGTAAACCACCAGTGTGTTTTTGTTATTATATGTGGGTATAATTTTTCTAAAAATGGCCTTACTAATAACATATCTTTTGTAGTCAATTCAAAGTTATATATTTCTTCTGTAGTTAATATCTTATCCCATATTTGTATTTTTATATTTTTTGACTTGTATGTGATCATGCTTCCTTCATTATTAAATCATGTTACTACTATCGGTGTTTCTAACTTTTCCCACTTATCTTCTGGTAAACAATTGTATTTACATATATTAGCTTCTGCTCCCGTATCTATCATTGGTGTATAATATCTGTTGTAATATCCTTCTATTATTATCTTTGCAAGTATATATATTTTCATATTTTTATCATACTAAAGTCCTTTTTATTATTACTTTTTTATTTTCATAATTTATTATTAACTATTTGTCTTCTAGATTATATGGTTTTACTTGTTCTAGCCATTTTATTCCTAAAGTGATATTTTCATTTCCTTGATATCTTTTAAATTTTATTACTATTGGTATGCCTCCAATGATTATTTCCTTTTCTGTAGTTTCTTCGGTATACATTAATGTTTTTGGTAGTTTGGGGCATGATTGTTCAGTAGTTATTATTTCATCTTCCGTCACTAATTCTCTTGTAATATAGTTTTCTTCTAGTCATGTATTTATTAATATTAAGTATTCTCGTTGTTCCATTATTCCCGTTATGTAGTAATGATGTGGTTTTATTTCTTCTTCCATTGATTTTTATGGAGTTTTATCTATTCTTCTTGAGGTACTCATTTTTTATGATATTTGGGGTATCTCATTGACATTTTATATTCCACATTGTGATCTATGGAGTTAGACACTTCTTCATCCATCTCTAGTAGATATTCATCATAGCCTCTCTATAATACATCTCGAAAGGAAAAATTCCTCACAGGTTCAGGAGATGAAAGTTTTCTTACATCATAAAGCAGAAGGTGGAATATAAAAAATGATGTTCTTTGTATTTAGCAATAAGATTACATTAAATATCCAAATTTCGTTATGCTAATGGTTTGTTTTTCTTATGATGTACAAAGTTGAACCCCATGTTATTTATAATCTTAGTTCATGAATGGTAAAATATAATTCTTCCCTAAATTCGATTGACGATTAATGTAATTGTTATTACTATTTATTTTGTTTTGAACCAAATGAAAAGAAGTTAACAATTATTAATAGTATTCTTCTAGATACATATTTACCAACAAGATAGTGAGTTTTAACACTTGACTAAAGGGAATCATGGAGAGAGATTAAAAGTGCAGTCTGATACTTATTTCTGATTCAAGCTGTAGTAGATTGCATTGAAGGAGAAATATATATATTATATGTACTCACGATAGAAGAATCATAATGCCATACAATATTGTGACAGAGAATTTTAGAATTATCTCACTTTGGAATGATGTAAAATATGTTCTATTAAGAAACTTTTAAAACTTTATTGAAGTGAAAGAAAATTAGTAGTCAATGATCGTTCATGATATTAAAGCCAAGAGATAAAAATTAACGTCTTGTGAGTGAGTTCATCTTTAGCGGAATACTACCCATCAAATTTTTATATTTATTTTCATCCGGTTCAAAGAAAAATAAGTACTAATACGGGATAAATTTATCATTAATGAAATTTAGGGAAGGGTGATATTTTACTATTCTTGTAGTTGGATAATAAATACTAGGGGTGTTCGTTTGTACTTCATAAACATAATAAGTATTTAACATAATAGAATCTATGATTTTTAATGGCATCTTACTCTTCAATATGAAGAGCAACAACTTTTTTATGTTTCATCTTTTGATATATGGTGTAACAATGTCACGATCAAATTTCTCAGGTTATGATTACACCTACTATATCTCACAAATAGGTACGCCTAACTCTTAGTGCGGAACCATAAGCAACATGCTATCACACGGAAGATAAAAATATAAGAAGCAACAAGCTAATTACAATGAGAAGAAAGAGAGATCAACTTAAATATTACAAGAAACCATCTTCAACACCCGATATCAGTTAGTAATCGTGAATCTAATCAAAATAAGAGTACAAGACTTTTACAAATACAATATAAGTACTAATTATCTCTGAATACAACATAATGACTAACCAATCTTATCTTATCTTACAAGAGGATCCTAAGTCCTCCTATGTGGCAGTCTCTAAGGTTATCATTAATTACCAATTATTTTTTATTACAATTTGGCCATTTTAAGTTCTAGAAAAAGAAAAATAGTACCATCTGGGAAATAAATAGACTTTTCCCTTCCAAAAAGTGTGAAAGGCCACATTCTTTAAGACTCTTAATTACTTGTTTTGCAAAGATCTTTTTCATAAACATGTAAGTATTTTTTTTCGCATTTACATGTCATTCTATACTCATTGAAAGCAATTAATAAATGATTCAAAACTATTCAGATACCACAATAATGGTCAGAAGCAAATTGTGATGTTCCAATTATTACTTCTTCTCCTTGATTCTTACTCACTTGAAGCTGCTGCAATGAGAAAATCTTCTTAAAATTTGAAATCATATCTTGTGGTGAAGCCATTGATGATTAGGGACTAGAAGAACATGGATCTAGAAATTGGCACATTGAAACAATCCTATTTTCCTTTATTTGCAGTGGCCCATGAAGCATGCCGAGCAACATCTAAGGAAATCACTTACCAACTGAAATAGGTTAGGGTTGTAATAGGGATCTTATCTGGCCGCCACATCATGTTATGCACAATTATTGTTGTTCTCTCTTCTTCATTTCTCCTTTTAACTTTTTATAGAAAAATAATTCATTTAAGAGATAATTGTTGTTATTAATAGCATAGTTGGATTTTGGATGCAAACTTTAACACTTAAGATTGAGGCTTATCTTCCTTGGTGCTTCTAGTTTACGGTTACATCATATGATATTGCACTAGTTTAGACAAATAAATTCATGTAATTTTGTATCTCCTACCCTCCTTTTTCCTTTCTTTCTTAGCATATTCACATGTTATTTTATTGTGTTGTCTAAAAATTCTAATTTCTTTTTCTTTGCTAATGGGTGAAATCAAAGCTTAATGGACTATGATGTATATGACAGTAGAGCTCCAATGTTGTTAATAACATGAAGAATCGGTACTTGGTACTACTTCAGAATATTAGCTTTCCTCCTGCTTCTTTCTTCATCGGTAATGAATGAACATTTAATCAATCTATTGAACTTTACATAATTGATCGGTCATGCCGCTAATTATTAAGAAAAGAAAGAACAAAGATAATCTTCGGCATGTAGACGTGGCCTCAAACACTTGATTTATATCTATGTTTTATTTATTTTTATTCATGTGGTATAAATTCCATTTATTCTTCCCATAAAATGCTTGAACACTTTTATAATGATGAAAGATTCATGCATCATGATGAATTTGTTTTATAATTTCGGCTCTTACTCTTCATTCGTTGAGTTAAGATTTGGCAAGTACATTATGCTTATGGTTTTTGCTTTTGATATTCCTAATTCTTATTGTATGGTTATTAGTTGTATTAGCATTATGGGAATATATTTCCAGCTAAATGTGGAGAACTATTGTTGCCAATGGATTATATTTTTCACACCAGCCTCTATAATAGCCTATGTCTACATTTAAGCATTAAATTAGTACTCCCTCTCTGTCCGAGATTATACTATGAAACACTTATCTTCTTAGTCAATTGTCACTCCCTGAGCCTAAACCCTGGGCGGGACTCGGCACTCAAGAACCATTGCTGGCCCCAAGCGAAACCTTGGCCTGGCTTAACTCTTAGCGGAAGAGTTGACTCATGATAAAGAAAGTATTAAAATACAATTATGCTAAACTGTCTTAATAGATATTTTGAGAATGTTTAGAAATAACATTCAACTTACCCAAAGAGGAACTTCCAAATCAACATAAGCCAATGACAAGATAATGATGAATGAACAAGCTAACTAACTATCTATATATGAATCCTCTAAAACTGGGAGGGATGTCGGGACAAGATCATCGATCATCTTAACAACCGAAAACTACTAAAGCAATGTAAATAGGGATCCTCTGGAAAGTAAGGAGGCTCACCGAAGACTCGAATGCTCAATTGGATCAACGAAGCGCGGATGTTGATCCTAGTTACCTGTATCTGCATTATAACAACCTTGCAGGCAAAATGGCATCAATACATTAAATGTACGAGCATGCGAGCGGAGTACTAAAATAAGCATAAGCTTGAAAGGAACTAAAAGAACATACCTAGGCTCAACTTAACTCATTTCAATATAAGGCAATAATATGAATGCAGTCTGTATGTATGAAAAGATACAATATAAACTTTGGATGTAAATAAAAATACAAGTAACTCTATGTATATAATAATACAAAACACTTCTATGGGAGTTTCTCTAACTAACAACTATCACTTAAGAGTTTTTGTGATGATACAACGTTTTGCCTCACGCGCCAAGGTCGTCCTATACCTTGCCGAGGGTATAGAACCCGACTACCGAGTGGATCCACTATTCCATGCTAAAAAACACTAAGGAATCATCTAAAAAGTATGACCCTTTTCTACCCATGATGGCTAAATGGTTTATGGGGGCTAGGAATTGTCTCGAACTCTCCCCATATCCTTGCTCAATACTACTCCCAAAATATAATACTAGCTCTTATGTTTAAAAACATAACTTCTTTCTATGGTTTGAGATAATTGCTCAAAACTTAGCTCAAAGGCTCTCTTGGAAATCAAGGTTTCCCCTCTTGCTTGATTGTGAAAGCATTTACTTTTATTGAAAAACTAGCTCAAAGCCTCTTTTGGAAATCTCGGTTCCTTTCTTGTTTAAATATGAAAACATTTTAGTCTTGGGGAATAAATAGACCCTATATAATCTTCTGAAGAAATGAACTTCAATATTTAATCTTTACTCAACTCAAAACTCAAGTCTTAAAACAAAGAAAACGTTTGTAAAAGACTTTGGAAAACGATATCAACTTCTCTTGACTTGACTCTTAACTTTCTTGAATTGAATTATGAATTCAAGGCTCATGATCTCATGTTATGGATGATTTCATGTTGTTTAGGCGTACCTTAGAGTGTAGAAATCATATAGAAAACATAGGTACGTTTCGAGGGAACTAGTACGAAAAGAAGTGGGAAAGGGTAGAAGACCTTGCGTCCTTGGCGCTCTGAGTGGCATGTGGCACCAGAGCTTAAACTTCAGAACTGGGGATGGGGTGCACTGGGTGGCGCCCTCGCTAACAATCCAAACTACATAACTCAAAGTCGGGCGCTCTGGCTGGCTCGACTCCCTTGAGCCCTAGCTAGTAAATCCCTAATTTTTCTTGCTCGTTTTCAACTCTAAACCCTCTAGATTCAATTAGTTCTTTCCCCAAACAGCTAGATTCAAATACATAACCAAAGTATACAAGAATATACTCAAAATGACATCTAATTTTATGAATTTAAATCAAGAACTTCTCAACAACCTCAACAATCAAGAACCCAATAGAAACTTCAAACAAATCCATGAAGAACTCAATTTCTATACTTTCAAGAACACAATTTCGTTGAATAAAATCAAGATTGGCACGTGGGTGAACTAACCCAACACTACGTGATCTCACTTACCTCGTTTGGATCAACCCGGTGGTGAAATCCTCAAGTAATTCTTCAAGAACTCGATGATTCCAAACCTCTTCTCCTCTTCTTTTCTTTTCTCTCAAAACCTAACTTATTTTTATGAAGTATAAACTGAATCTAATCAGTTGATAGCCCAACTTAATTACCAAAAATGAATTTAATTAATTGGGTAGTGAAAAGACCATAATACCCTTCTAAAATTTGGTTTTGACTTTCCTTATCTAGACAGTCCAACTTCAAATGGGCATATCTCTCTCATAAGAACTTAAAATTGATCAAACTTGGTGGCGTTGGAAAGATAATTCAAAGATATTTCCTACGATATCTTGTAGCACACCTAGATCATCCTGAGATAGGAGTTATGATCGTTTGAAGTTGACCCAAAACTCATACTTAGCTTAACTTTGTCAAAATTTCTAAATTTGATTACTTCCAAAAATGGATTCTTTCTAATTTTAAGTCTATCTAGTAGCGGGGTGTTACATCAATCCCAAAAATAATGAAATATTTTTCTTATTTGTGAGATGTTTAATTGCACTTTCAACCTATACATACCAATTATTTTGCAAAAAGACCACAAAAGTGTACTCTTCGGTTTAAAAATTCATTTATCCAAAAGATGGTTTTGAAACATTATCCGAGGCCAATTTCTACTTCGAGATGTTACTTGATACTTAATTTTATCTTCGTTCGAAAATGCTTCCTGAGAGTATTTAAGTACTTGTAATTAGATTAGTTATACTATATTTAACCTATTCCTTGTGTGAATTCCAATGAAATGGCTATCATCTAATTAGCTCATGAATTACTATTATGGATCTATTCTTCCTTGCTCATTTAATTAAACATGGGTGTCATGGGATTTCTAGGCTCAAATCAATATTTTACTTATAGTCTATGTTGTTGGTCCTATATTGCTTGCAACTTTGTTGTCTAAAGCCATCTGATTGTGTTGTTAAATTGAATCATTGGTTTTCTAACCCTCAAATTGAATTGACGTTACCTGATTCTTAACAATTGCTCTATCAAGTCTTTGTTCTCCCCTTTAACAGTAGCACGCAAAGCTAATTTTACTCACCCATGCTTTAATCTTCAACTATTTATTTTAAATTAGTAAATTTATTTTGGTAAAACACTTTACTTACTTGTTATTATCTCATTGAATAATTATTCCCTCGTGTTTTAGTTATTTGTCTCGAGTTCTGGGAGTGCGACATAAGAGCTTATGGACTCACTCTTGAAGCTTCGATGATCATTATACTTTAGCTATTGTATTCTTCGATTCTTTTTGTGTGTACTTGAGGTTAATAATGACGGGAAAATTGAAATTTATACCGTAAAAATTGATTTATTATAAGCACATGCCAACAAAATGGGATTTAGAGAGTGTAGTGTGTACACATACCCTATTCTTACCTAGAGTGATATTTCTAACTACTTGAGAACACTAGCCTAAACTGTCATCAAATGTTGTTACCCCTGACACTATGTTTAATTGCAATTCATGGGGACAAGGTTAAGATGGGTCAGATGGAAACGGTCGTGGACATGGCAAAGTGTGGGAGCACAAAATAACAATTCAGGTGCGACGTCATCATTTAGGTCGTATCCATAAACATTTCAAGAGACGGGTTAATGAACTAATTATTATCAAGGGCAGTCTATGAACTCACGATCATCAAGATTTGTTGTAAGAAATTCTTATTCCATTCCAAAGATTGAAAAGTTGTGCAGTATATTTCCTTATTGAAATGAAATCAAAAGTTTTTTTTAATGTAAATTAGACTATAAAATGAAAGGATTGTGGACGTTGAATAGCTTGAGGCCTTAATAAAGTTTCAAGCTTGTAATTTTCTATGTGAAAGAGTATCTTCATTATAATTTTTAGATAAAGAACACTACACTAATTGACTTGATGTGAGAGCACTTGATGATTATTCATTAGAGCATATCTAGGTTCCTCTTACGCACCTGAGAGGGATGATAAATGTATAGTGTTATATTATAGTAGGCGTGCAGCCTTTTCAAAACATTCTTGCCATTTTACCTTAATAAAACTTGATTTTTCTTCATACCATTTTAAATAAATAGGAAAATCATATTGGATGTCTAATATGTTGTTGCATGCATTCTGTTTGTATATATTTAACTTAGTGTCTTTTGTTTCTTGTCTTCCTCAAGGCAACATTGTTTTTGTCATCCATAATGATAAAATCTAATTCTCTAAATTATATACACCTAATTTTAAGGTAAAACATATTCTTGAGTACCAAGTTTCGAATAGGGAGGAGTATAAACTAGGGTTAGTCCTTATATATGGTAGCACAATTATTGTGTTGGATAAAAACACATGTCATACATTTGGAATAAATAGTAGATTGATCGTACAAAGAAAGGGTTGGTATAAAAATTTGTTGGCTCCAATTGTTATGCTCATTTAGCAAACTAGCAATCTTACTTTCTCCTTGTGTTTAATGTTACTGTTTCTTGACCTGAAATTTTAGTCCAACTAGATAGGATTAATGATTGCATGTATGTTAGTTAACATAGAGGAATTTGGATGTACAGTTTTTGCAGGTCTACTATGAAGAACTCAAGTCAGTATATTACTTGTGAATGTAAACCTTCTCCTATTTCATTCCATTTTTATAGAGGCTGATCGTCGTCTTTCCAATTTTAGTTGTACTAATGCCACAATTACATTTTCACCAACCTTTATATGGTAATTTTTCTTCTGCAACAATGTACAACATTTTTGTTGATTAATGACGTTATATGTAACCTTTTTAGTTTGTATGTACAATTCTTCCTCTTTTTAGAAAACAAATTAAAAATGAGCCCATGGACCCTTTATTACAATTCTTCCATTTAATTCTTGATATGAATTTATAAAAATAGTTCTCGAACACGTGTGTTGCGCATGTATTCTATGCTAATTACTATAATTTAAAAAGAAAAATATATATATAAAAATAAATGATGTGATTGAGAAGATGAGCATATTTCAAATGATGACCAAGCAAAATAGATGTAATATGAAACAAAATCTCAGTTGTAAGCTCAAACAATTAACAAGAATAAGCAAAAGTGAACAAAACAAATGTCTACATAGCTTAAACAAAACTATTTATATATATACTCAATTTAAAGAAAACTATATTGAAGAAACTAATATAAAATATATACCTTTGTCGCACAAAGTGTTGAGAATACACCAAATATTGAGTATTTTAAAAAATAAAGCATATAATAATTTTGTAAGGAACCCACATCTAAACCTATTGATTTTATAAACGATAGAAGGATATGAAAAGTTATTTGAACGGATGAAAGCGAAAAAGTAATAGAAAATAGTATTAATTAAAAAAAAGGATTACAAAATTGACCGACTAAGCTTCAAGACAAAACAAGTATAAACAATAAGTAATAAAGAGATTACAACACATGTAACTAAACACGAGATATAGCACGCTACAACAGTCAATGGGATTGAAGAAGTAGGATATAAAAGGTAAAGGAACTGAGTCAAGGACTGTCACACCCTGAGGATAGCCCCTAGGCGTAACACGGGACCTAGGGTCACAAGTAACCCAAGCTAACACAGAATTTGACATATCACAAGCATAACAAAATAACTCTAACCAAGCAGAAGCACAACTGAATATTTAATATAATCTAAAGGAATTCAACTAAAAATATCTGAATGAAATAATTGAGTTCAAAGTAGAATAACCCAAATCAACTGAGTTTAACTCTATACCTGAAAGCCTGTAATACTGATTAGCTATTGAAACAAGTATCCAACTAACTCTAAAATACTGAAACTAACAACGAATTAAAAAGCATAAAGAAATGTCCTCGGATGATGAGGACTCACCCCTGACTATCATAGATCTGGCACCGGTATGAGCTAATCACATGGCTGAAGGTGAGAACCTGAGCCTGCATCATAATACGATGCAACATAGAGTATGCATCAGTACTTGAATGTATTGAGCTGGAGGGATATTCAAAGTTGACTGAATAATAAACATGCTAAAAATACTGGTTAAGTATGTAAACTGAACTAAACTACAGTACATAGTCCTAAGATACAATAATGCATAAAAATTAGGATGCAACAGTAAACTGGAAGCATGCTGAAAAGCTGAGAAGAAATACAACTACAGGCCTGAAGTACCTTACTGAAGCTAGTACCATGGGAGAGTATATTAACTGAACCAAACCATGTGAGCAAAACATGCCGTCCGATATAATGCCCCATCGAGAGGACCCAATATACCTTGCCATGGTATAAAGGCATGAATGTGGCGTGATCACTAAAACTGATGCCCAACAGAGGGGACATATAAACCTATGATGGCACGTAGATCTGGGACTTGAGGGTATGCTGAACCCTAGTCCAACTCGGTGATAAACACTACTCCCAAAATCTATACTTGTAGTTCACTTAAAACTGTGGTCCTGAATTTTCGAGAGAGAACTAAGCTAGTCTAAAAACAGTTTCCGAGAAAAGTTGTGGACATAAATTGACAAAATTTTGTTTAACACTAAATGCTAACACCCTGAGCTAAATTATCTCGAAGAGTTAATTCATGTGAAAATACTACAATTACATGGTAAGTTCTTTTACTTTCAAATCTACATAAGAATTCAGTCAAACTCATTTAAATAAGTATAGAATCGAGTAGTAATCACAAGAATCAATTTTGAAAAGAATGCATAGTTGGGAAAAAACCCTAGTTTCATAAAACCATAATAATAAAAAAAGAAGTATGATGTTTTGGGCATAAGGGTAAATAAAACCCTTATTGAATACCCACATACCTGGTGAAGAAAACTACGGAGAAATCCTTTGGATTTCGGAGCTCTGCTTGTTCTAGAGAGAAAACTCAAGCCTCTTTCTCTTCTTTTATTTCTAAGTCTGATGATTTTAGGAGAATGACAGGTTTAGTTCATTTTTGATTAATTAACTAAGTTTAGCCGAAGTAATATGACGTAAATAAAGTACCAAACTTATACGGGAAAGACCAAAATGACCCTAACTTAAAACTGGCAAGTTGCCTCACATGAGAGGCTTCACGAGCCATTTAAGTTATCACAAACCCGTCTAATGGGTCATCATGTTGCCCTGCCCAATAGTTCCTCACTAATATCGGCATAACTTTTACTCCGGGGTCAAAATTAGGCATACTTGGTGGCGTTGGAAAGAGGACTCAAAGACCTTTGATTTGATGGGTTATGAGCAACCTAATACATTTTGTGCTGAACGATATGATCGCTTAAAGTTGACTCAAAACTCAATACCTGATGAGTCCCTTTCACAGACGACTTCACTGTTTGTGTGAAGCTTCACAGACGATCTAAGTGTCTGTGGTCCTTAATAGGAGTTTTGGTGGTTCTGTACCCCTTTCATGGACGACTTTATAGTCCGTGTGAAGCTTCATGGACCATTTAGGTATTTTTGGTCCTTCAGAGTCACTGGGTGCAACTCCACGGACAGGGTGACGGGTTGTGGACCTATTCACAGCCCGTGAACCCATTCATGGATTGCCCTTTTCTCATTTCTTCATTCCAAGGTCAACATTCTGAGGCGTCACAAGGATCGTACCGGAAATGGAAGCCAACAACCTACTAACAAGTAATTCGATGATACATGAGTAAGCTACCCAAGGGCAAGGGAACTGTTATCAACAATTATAAACCACAAACTAATAACTATCACATTAATATCACATGAATACATAATATAGTGAAATAATAACCTTCTTTGGACCACCATAAGCTCGAAGGTACAAACAACAAACATAACCTTACCACCGCCATTAAAACGGAGGGTGCAATTAACAATCAATTATACCTATGATAGGTGATACATATGAATGCAAAAAACGTAGTAGAACCAACAGAACAATCACTACCAAAGTGTAAACATCTGCCCCTCTGCCCTGATCAAGCGGGGTAGGACCCATGAAGCTCCCCCATCATGTATAATGGAACATAGGGAAATAGGAACCGATAGGGGACACGGGAAGTCTGTATACAATACTTGGGCCAAAACCATGTCATACAACAAGCCATCTATGTCGTACTACAAGTGGTATGAGTAGCCAAACAAATATAAAAAAAGGCATCGACGCGCCAGCTAGTCAAGTAAAAGCTGAGCACATCATAGATGCCTCTAATATTTCAAGTAGAAAAGGAGCATGTCCTCGATTCCTCATAAATCTCAAAAATTAGTTTAACCAAGCGATCCAGGTGGTATGACTCTCATTAAAAAAAGTTTAGAATAGTAATCGAGTGAAAATAGTTTTTCTCCAAAAATTGTAATGATGAACCAATGCAAGAATCGAGATCATACCACAAAACACATGAAAATGAGCAACCAATGCAATGCATGCCATCACCAATATCCAAACAAGGAACACACAATAAAAAATAAAATATGTACCAACCTTACCACACTACCAAGGTGGAGAAAACTAACCTAGAAACCAGTTGTTTCTCGACCATGTCGTCGGTCCCAATATTATAACAATAGCTCAATAAAACATAACATGCTCACGCTACTTTGAAAGAAAAGGAAATCAAGAGGAGCTTTATAATCAAATAAGGGGGAAGAAATAACGCAAGGAAAGATGCCTTACCCCAAACATACCACTCCAGTCCACAACTGAACACAACTAATTCCAATCTTTGGCTAGGACGAGCCACTAAGGTCTCAAGCACTAACACAAGGTACACAAATGCAACAAGCCCTACTAGAAGTAATACACATTAATAACTGTGATAGAAACATTCTAACGCATGTAAGGATCAATCCTAGCCTAAGGCCAAATGTTTCAATCCTAATAAGGGTAATCATGCTAAGTCATACTACAAACAAGGTTACAAGCCTAAACTATTGATCCCATGATCCACAATAAGCCCAACGCATCTATGGAATCATCAAAAGAAAGAATAAAAAAAATTAACAAATTATTGATCACAATGCTAATACTAACTTTTAGACACAAAAATCACAGTAATTGGAGATAGACCAAAAATCTAATCAAAATAGGAATGTGGGACCCACATTGAAAATCCTGAAATTGACTCCATTAAAAGGTCCTAAATATCTCAAGGAACTTGTGCCCTAAAAAAGGCCACAATCTAAGCTATGGAATAGGCTAAAATAATACATGTAAAAACTTAGTGCCTTTGTACCATGTTTTCAAAGTGTGAGTTTGGACTTGAGTCCGTAGCATTCTTGGGGCACGCATTGTCGAAATATAGAATTATGGTGGATCTTTTGAATATTGAGGTTATTCACAATTTCTCTAGGCCCAACTTAGTGACTGGTATTTAGAGATTCATCTTATTAGAAGGCTACTACGGAGATGGTTTATGGAGGGTTTCTTGATTGTTGTGGAGCCTTTGACTTGATTAAATCACCTTGATGCTCCTTTTAATTGTTTGAGGAGTGTGAGTTGAGCTTTCGGAAACTCATGGAGTTTCTTAGTAATGCTCATGTTTTGATACTTCCAATTTAGGGTGAGGGCTTCATGTTGTATTGTGATGCATCTGATGCTGGTTTGGGTTGTGTATTGATATAATGGGGGTAGTGTTATATCTAATTGATCAAGGTAGCTTAATCTGCATAAGGAAAACTATGCCACTTATGATTTAGAGTTGACGATGGTAGTTTTTACGCTTAATATTTGGAGAAACTACTTTTATGGAGTACGATGTGAGATGTATATGGATCAGAGGAGTCTATACTACAATATGAGATAGAAGGACCTTAATTCAAGGTAGTGTAGGTTGATTGATCTCCTAAAGAACTATGACCTCTCTATTATATACCATCTGAGTATGGCGAATATGCTAGCAGAGGCTTTGAGTTGAAAGGTTGTGAGTATGGATAGTGTAGCATTCCTTTAAGCTTTTGAGGAAATTTTGGCTTAAGACCTTCAGTCCTTAGCCAATATGATGATTGACTTGATGTTTCACATTCTAGGTGGGTGTTAACCTATGTTAGGATTTAGTCGTCTCTATTTGAGCATATTGGTAGTCATTAGTTTGAGGATGAGGTGTTGGTAGCTACTAGAGATCGAATTTTTAGGTGATACCGTGTAGGCTACCTTAGATTCTAATATGTCTTTGAGGTTCCACAACCATATTCATTTTGTAAGAGTTGGAAATTTGGTTCAGCTGACTCTTTGAGAGTCCCAGATTCCAGATATTCTATACATATAGATATCACAAAGATGTATCATGATCTGAGAGAACATTACTTGTGGATTGATATGAGGAAAGTGTCCCATTGCTTATTTTGCCAAGAAAGGTGAAGGTCAATCATTTAAGGCCTTCGGTATCTTTTATAGATAGCCCATTCTAGTACGGAAATATGAGAATATCACCATTGATTTTGTTTTGAGTGTGCCTTGGACTACTAGAGTTGTTTACAACATCGGGTCGTCATTGATCAATTTACAAAGTCAACACACCTCCTACCCATTTAGTATTCTTTTAGCGCCGGAGATTAGCTCATCTCTACATTTTGGATGTAGTTCGTCTTCATGAGGTGTAGGTATGTATCTTATTAGATAGCGGTTATCGAGTTTTCTTCCGATTTTGAAGGACCTTTCATGAGAATTTCAGTACCGTGTTAACCTTAGCACAAATTTTAACCCGTTGACTGACGGGCGATTGACAACACTCAAATGTACTCTTCAAAACAAATCAAAAGAGCTAGCGGCTGTCATCAATTAAAAATACCCAACTAAGAGTGGGGTCGACTCACACAAAAAATGGTATATAGTAGAAAATTCAATCAAAAAATTTGTATTGTGAAATCATTCATTTGTAGTAGTAATAAACAAGTGGGTGGATGATTCCGAAAATTTAATACAAGGATTTGATTATCAATGGTAACAATTTCACTAAAATTATGGAAGATTCAAGAAGTAACAAATAATCTAGGGGTGCGTGGATTAGAAATCAATGACACATAGGGGTAATTGTGTTTCTCTAATGTGATGAACATTCATTAATAGGCTTGGTCATCTTCAATGACACTAATCTTCTTTCGATCTCATAGCATCATTTCATAGATTCTCTTTTTGGTGTCATCGATGTGTTATACTAAAAACCTTATACCTTACTCTATTCTCTATTTCGATGAAATAATAGGGCAAATAGATCTAACCCATAACGTCTATTTTCAAGCAAGTTCTTGCGACATCAAACCTAGATTTCTAGTGTCAGACTAATTACCCACTCTAATCAATCTCTTTTGAGCATCGACTGGAAATTGGAAGTAGGAATTAAGTTTGCAACCTTAACCCATAGGTTAACCCCATGCTAATTAGACCAAATTCATGTACGAAGAACAGCAAAACAGAGCATACACAATACCCACTACACTAAATCCACACCCACCCGCATAATTGCACGCCTAGATCTTAGAGTTTTAGCCACCCATCACAAAAAGCAAAGAAATTATTGATGTACCATGAACTTACAATATTTTTGATGCACAAAAATTAGAGTTTTACATCAATATTAGGTATTTTGTTATTAGATGTGATGTCTTTTTGCTTTAATTTTGCAGGAAATAGGTGTTGGAGAAGTTGGTGTTAAAGTATTGCAGCGAAAGGATATTTTGTTATGTACGACTTGACTTATGAGATGTCAATTCCACTACGATCCGTAGGTCTAAGTCGCAGGTTGAAGTTGTGATAATTGGTGCTAAGTGTGAAACGACTAAGGCATCCTGACGTACCGTAGTTACTACTACGAGTCGTAGATAATGAGTCATAGAAAAGTTCAAAGAAGATGAGCTCCAATCCATGAATAATTGTTGAACATGACATGCTGCAGAAAGATCTATAAATCATGCCCTTAGAAAGCACTCCTAGATGATGTACCAACTGTTGACTGAAGGAAGGTACCTACGATCCATAGGAACTACTACAAGCCGTAAGTTACCAATCGTAAAAGACACAACCCAAGCCAAATTTCCTTAGTCTTCATTTTCCTACTTGATTTAGGATTTAGTTTCTAATTAATATTAGTTGTATTTTTCATTTTTGGGTTGTAATACTTTTTGAGATGCTTACTTTTGGCTTTGAGAATCATTTTGCAAACACTTTTGGCATTTAATTCTTGAAGTGTTGGTTAATGGAATTTGTGGTTGTTCTTCAATTCAGGATATCAGAGTGCATCTATTATAATTGTAAGTTCATGATTTATATTATTAACCATATTATGAATTGTGATCACACAATCATGAGGAACTAAATCCACAACAAGGGTTGTGGGAACCATGAGTAACTAAGAATATAAAACTAATAATTAAGTAATTCTGAAATAGTGTTTATGCATGTATTGTTAATATCTATGTTTTTAATGCTTTTTAATTGTGCGGAAAGTTAGAACTCTCTTCATTCCTACTTGAGAGACCAAGGAAGTAATGAATGAGAAAGAGGTTAAACAATAGAGATTTAGCATGATAATCCGCTATCTAATAGCCTAATCTAAGTAAGTGAGGGCTAATCTGGGGTCAAGGGTAAAGGTTAGTTAAGCACACACCCCATAGAACGACCAAGTTGCGTGGGGAAATTCCCTACTTGGACGACCAATCACTTAGGAGATACTTAACTTACGACTATGCATGTTAAACACTAGGAAAGAGTTTTTATTATTAGGATTACTGCATTAAGAACTTGTGGGGAACACATATACCCTAGTTTTATCTCATATTGATATTAGAAATTGAGAATTTGGTTACTTGTTACTTTTTAATTGTTACTACAAATTAATCAATCATTAATTTGTTTACAAATCCCCCCCTTTTTAAGGAAGTAATTTGACTAACTGTACAATTAACACTAAATTACCCTAAGTCTAGACCATATTCCTCTTGGGATTGATCCTAACCTCAGTTAGGTTCTTTATTTGTCACCGACCGCTTATACTTCTTTAGGAGGTGTAATTTGGACGTATCAAATTTTTTCTCCACTGCTATGGAAAAAGGATTTTAGATTAGACTAATTTCGTTATTGAAATTTAGTCAATGATTTCCTAATTTACGTTTGTTTTGTTTTAGTTTTATATGGGTCTTATTTCCGTTTATGCAAAGTACATGGAGTTAAGAGAATCCCTTGACCCTTTACGGTCTTGAATTAAGAAGAACTTTGCGAAAAATGCTCTAAAGAGGCAAAAATTTGGTACTACATGATGAACCAATCAGAGAGGATCATGGGGATGTTGCTGAAGTACAACCTGCAAGAGTAGTAGGAGTGCCTAGACAAGTCCAGGAGAACCTTCAAGTTGAAAATGCTAAAAGAGTGCAAAATTAGCAAGCACCCGACGTGTGTGATTATTTCAATGTTCATCATGATGTTGTGGGACCAACATGTTCTATAGTGGTTCCTCCACTACCATCTGAGTTTCATTTTTTGGTTTATTCTAGCCTGATGCAAATACTTATTGTCACACCCCAAATCTACCCCTTTGACGTAAACACGAGACTTAGGATCACGAGTGACCTGAGATATACTGAATATGAACTAAACGAATACAATGACCAAGTACATAACATGCGAAACGAATGCGAAATACAATTGGAACCTGGTGAATGAGCTAGAATCTGACTATGGGTGCTACTATTTATCGACATAAAATCACGTGAGCTAAATGTGGTGTCCAATGTATATGCCTCATCGAGAGGACCCAATATACCTTGCCAAGGGTATAGATGCATGAATGTCGTGATCACAAAATATGATGCGCACAGAGGGGAATTATAAACCTACGGGGGGCATGTAGGTGTCGGACTATGAGGGTGACTAACCCTAGTCCAACTCGGTTAAGACTACTTCCCAACTAGAAATGTGTACCATACATCATAATTGAAATATACTGAATATCTTGATATTCTAACACGCTAAATGAAAATGCAACACTAAATACGATAATGAAACATTTGAAAACTAAGGAATGTATATCTGTTTATCTCTCCTAGCTAGTATAATTCATAAACTAAACGAATCTACACAACTAGGGTTCGAATTTTATGCAA
Source organism: Solanum commersonii (assembly GCA_029007595.1). NCBI lineage: Eukaryota > Viridiplantae > Streptophyta > Magnoliopsida > Solanales > Solanaceae > Solanum > Solanum commersonii. Next base: position 16,825 of record JAJTWQ010000346.1, on the reverse strand, counting down.
GGAACTAAGCAACAGTGTTACAACAACATGAAAATTTGATTAGGAATACTATACAGTTAAATCACAATTTGTTTCTCTCGAACACCAATAAGCGGCAATGAAGCACAACCTTCGCTTTAGACCATTCATTTTCTCGAGCCGAACCCATGACAACCTAATTCCCATAGACCATCGAATCGGTAATTTTGGTTTTAAAACCTCTCTCTCGCGCAAGCCAAAAACATGAAGTTAAGATTGTATTTGCAACTACAACCCCATTAAATTCAACCACAATTACTGACCAAAATCACCTCTAAACAACATATAAACTATTAACTATTAGTAGTCAAAAAGTCAAATCAACTCATCATCACATAATCACGTTCGTAGAATTGGGGTTTTAGATAGACATAATAAAAAAAGATAGAAATCGATACCGAAATGTGTTTCCATCAACGGGTACGATTAATAATGTCTAAGATGAAGAATCTTCAACACCCACTTCCAATTTCTCAAAAATGAAAATCTTCAAAGCTAAGGAAAATGTCTCCCAAAAATAGTTCTAAGTGCTAAAACTAAATAATAAACTTGATATTCTAAAATTGCATGCTAAACTAAAAATTCAAACAAGTATTTATAGTTGTAAAAGGTGTCTTTGCGAAGCACCAATTGGTGCGGTTAGTCGGGATCGCCGATCCACCCTAGCGATCCGCCCTTTGGTCATTTATATCGCCGTTACTCTTTTGCCTTCATCATCCTTGAGGTCCTGTAACTTTGGGAGATAAGGCACTGGATTGCGAAACTGTTCAGTGACTCGCCGACTACTCCTTTATATGTCGACTTGATTTTTTCCTTTAGGGCTTGGCACACTGGAACATTATGCGAGACCAAGGCCATTCGGCGACTTGCCCAATGGTTTAGGTGATCCTCAGGCCTTGTTTTCTTCATTCTTTCAGCTGCCTTGTTCCTTTTTGCTCAATAGTATCCATGTTTTTGTCCCTAAGTCCAAATACCTGAAATTCAAGGATTTACATCAGTTATTGAGGAAAAATATGAATTCGAGGACACTAAATCTATTAAAATAAAGCCCTAAATGAGTCCAAATCGTGGACTCAACAACACCCCCAACTTAAAATTTTGCTTCTCCTCAAGTAAAACTCAAGTTCAACAGTTCAAAAAAGATGTCTCAAATAGTGCTACACAAGAATTAATCATGAATGCATACAAAAAGACTCAACTTACTCATGCAAAGATCAATTGTGCACTCAAAGAGTCAAGTTGTGACTCACCAATTATAAAAAGAATCTCAAGCTCACAATACTTACTTCAAATGCAAGTTCAAGCTCAACAAAGGTGAGCAAATGCCCTTACACAAAGAATGATTCCATATTTAGAGACAATGGTTCATAATATAAAGCTCCGTAATCAAATGTAACGCTCACACTCACAAAGATGAACAGAATGTATGATTTCACCCATAAGTTTTCCTGTATTTTCCAATTGACTTTTGGTTCAGCTCATTCAAGATCAAAAAGTTCTTTTCAAGGCTTGTAATGGGGCTGAGTGCAAGGTATGGTCATTTAGGCTCATACGTTGTAATCCTCATGAAATGTGATGTGAACAACACCTTCTTTCCTTTTTTTTGCATCATTTTTATTCGAGTTCAAAAGTCACCTCTTATTCATCTTCCATGGACTGTTGAAAACCCCATTTTCTTTGTATTTTCACAACTTTTTCTTTCTTTTTCTTTTTCATTATTTTCTTCTTTTTTTTTTTTTTATATGGAGGGGTTCCATTTTCTTAAAACATGGGTAAAAGGGACTTCGTTGCATTTTCTTGATTTTCCTTTTATTTTCACCACACCCCTTTTGGCCTAAGTTGGCCATTTCAAACAGACCACAAATCATGAGGATTATGGGTAATGGATCAAGAATGGTTATGTTTTTTCATCAAGTTTCTTCCAAGAAAAGGGTAAGGTTCAAGGGGTGTTCAAACGAGGTTCACACACTCACACGGTAGGCCACAAAAAGAGGTATAATGTCAAATTGGCTCACACTCTTTAAAGTTGCCTAAGATTATCTCATGAAATTGCATCACTTAGTCAGCCGGACCAATGGGGCAAAATCTAGGTGTCATCATACATGATTCACGGTAAGCTCATCACACAAGGCATTGACACCAAAGTCAAAAAAGACTCCACACTTTCGCTAGTGTGCAATGTTCATCACAAGAGACTCAATTCGATATTTGGCTAGTCACAATGAGATGTAAAGAGTTCACATATTGTCTATGCAACTTCATTTGGCCTCATCGTAGCCGCACATTCATGTTTGTTCGGTTATAAGCACTATTCAAATTATCGGTATTGATCAAAGCGATACTCAAATTTGCATAAGAACAACCACATTCAACATAAACTAAAGGTGGCAATTTTTTTTCTAAAGGGTAAAAAAAATCATTTGCAATTATAAACACAAAGCTACAAGCTCAAACCTTCCACAAAAAGCAGTGAATAACACATATTCAGCTCAAAACCCAAATATATAAACAAAACATCAATAATCACAAAAGGTCACAAAAAGGTGGGCCTTACCCCACCATAAATAAAGCATTTGTCCTCAAATGCAAACAAAATTATCCAAAAGTCGAAATAAAAGTAAGACGAGTGGGAGGTAAAGAAGGGTCCTATCTAAGCATTCACTTCATCTATCTAGGCATTAGTGCAGGGTCACCTCGGGAAGATCGGTAGTACCAAATCCATCGGGGCTGCCACAAGTGTATCCGCCAAAAAGTTCCTCATAACTGAATAGAATCCCCAGGCCCATGAAGGATTAGAGGGCCTCGGAGTAGCCTCCCTGTAAGAAATGGGCCTCTTTCCCTTGCCTTTGTCTCCAGGTGGAGGTTCTTGTCTTCCCTTTTTGGGAGGATTTGACCTCCCTTCATTCATTATGAAATTCCGTGCTCTTATCTTTTGGGGTGGCATGTTTCTTCTTGCAACTTCAGGTCACCGGCCATGTCTACAAAACATTGAGAAAAAGTTAGAAAATATTCAAACAAAAACACGAAAATCGGTTGTAGACAGTTCGCCGGGTTGCTATAGTGAGCAAGGGTTAGATCGCTGAAAGTTTAAGTGCAAAAAAGTTTCAGGGTTGCAAACAAAGAGCGATGAAATAGACTTTCGGTGAGTCGTCGAGTGCCATCGGGACCTCATACTTCTCACCAAAAGTTATAGAACCCAACATCAAATGAAGCATGAAATTAAAGGCAGTATGGGGACATTCAACGGACCGCTACGTGGTTCGGCGAGCTTGACCCCAGCTCGCCAAATGACCCAACGTGCCTACTTTCAACCCAACTTCTCGAATTCAACCCCGCAACCTCCGAAAACAAAATCAAAGCAAGCACTGGCTTAATTAAAGCAAGAGCCATTATACCTATTACCCTGGGATACTCAGACTTCTCCCGGCTAAACTAGGCATCATGCAAGCACAACCCCACAAAATTTCATCTATTTCAAGGCGCCAAATTATGGGATTTCAACATTCAAAACAATCTTGGAAAGATATTCAAATTAAAATAGGCAATCAAACAAATTAATCTTAACATAGAGGCCCAACACATGACAACACGATAAGATCATTAGTATAAAAGTTCAAAATGCCAAAAATAAACCTCGGGTTCGGAAAACCAACCTTTAATGCTAATTAAGGTAAGATTGAATTGCTAGGCGGCAATGTAATCCAAATTTGGAGCACAGATCAATGACTAAAACACTTAGAGAATGCAAAAATATAGAGAATAACGTGTGGGTGTGAGTTTGTGAAGCTTCAAAGACAGAGCTCGTCGAACTACTAGGTGATACATCGAGTGATCACTTACCTTGCCATATTTTACCGGACCTCGAGTTAAACTAGGGTCCAACGGCAGACTAGATTGCGATAGTCGATCAGGTTGGCACTTTGTCAATAATTTCCTAGGGTCACCGAGTTTTCCAGGCACCACTTTCAAGTTGTCTTGGGTCTAACAACGGTCTAGGTCAGGGTCGCCGACCACTTCGATGATTCGCCAATTGGACCTTTAGCCCGCCAATCTGCACTTTTCAAACACTTTCCACACTTTAACTTGCAGGATCAACACACCACTATTCTAAAAGTAAAAAGAAAGATAATAATAAAGCTTGGGTTGCCTCCCAAGCAGCGTCTTAGTTAAAGTCGTGGCACGACGCAAGTCCACCTTCAACCCTCATTCTTAGGGTTGACCATAGTATTACTAGGCAAACCCTCCTTAGACTGTGAGTTGACATATGACATCACTTGGTCTATTTGAGCATTTTGCAGCTAATTAATCATGGAATGAGAGGTTATAATATGATTAATCATTAGGACATTTTTTTCCAGTTCATTCAACACTCTATCTTGTTCTTTGATTTTTGTAGAATGAGTGAGAGAGCCTCTTGATTTTGTTCGGTCTCCTGCTGCTTCATCTTTTGAAGCTTGTGATGAGAAGGTACTTGTTCTTTTTATTGGACCTTGCCTCTAAGCGCATAACTTTCTTAAACAAGACATCCGGTTGTGTCAACAATGTTGCCCATTCAGGGTCTTTCTGTTTTCCTTGTTGGTTTTAACCATGCCATCAAGGAGTTGGGCTACTACTTCATAAGGTTGTTGTATCAAACAACCTGCAAAAAGTGAATCAACAACGCTTCTGTTTTTCGGAATAAGACCTCTATAGAAGCACTCTAGTAGCAATTTAGTTGGCATTCCATGAGTTGGGCACTGCTGCAGTATTGCTTTAAATCTTGACCACATCTCATGGATAGTCTCACCTCCCAATTGTTTGAACATTAGGAGATTATCCCTAAGATTCAACTGTCTCAAAAGAGGATGGTCCATTCTGTAACCATTGTCACCATTCACACTCATTCTTCCTGTTTCAACACACAAACAAGCAAAACAATACTAAAAATAAAGTAAGTATCACTATAACTAACAAGAACAAAATTTAACTTAGCTAAAAATTCTCAAGTAACACCACTCCCCAGCAGCGGCGCCATTTTTGATTTCATATATCAAGACACTACTTCCAGTTCAAGTGCCAACGACCGTGAGTAGTAATATAACCCAACTAGTGAGTTGGGGCCGAGTCCCAAGGGAGCGGTTCGTACTCAAGAATCAATAGTAAAGAATAAATATGGTCAAGTCAATTATAGCTAAAAATATTTACGAAGAAAAACATGATAAATTAAAGGTTGACTCAAGTGTCAAATATCAATAGGGGGGAGGGGTTGTAGTCAACTAGCAACTAAAAACAACAAATAATACAAAATTACGAGTATGGAAACGGGATTCTTGGGATGTGATACGCTTATGGGCTAAGGTAAACAGCCGGGTAATTTCAATTAATAGTAAACCACTGCAAATTAGTGAATAAGCTAGACTTTAGTGGAGGTAAACTTTCTCTCGAATAATTTACCTCAAAATCAAATTGGTTTCTCTCAAACACCAATAAGAGGCAATGAAGCACAACCTTCGCTTTAGTACCTTCACTCTCTCTAGCTGAATGTGTGAAAAAGGATTTAGGATTCACTCTCTCGAGCTGAGCCCACGACAACCCAATACCCACAGACCATCGAATCAGTAATTTTGGTTTTAAAACCTCTCTCTCAAGCAAGCCAAAAATACAAAGTTAAGATTATATTTGTAAATACAGCCCCATTAGATCCAACCACAATTACCGATGAAAATCACCTTTGAACAACAAATAAACTATTAACTAACAATACCCAAGAGTTAAATCAACCCATAATTACATAATCACGCCCTAAGAATTAGGTTTTAGCTAGACATAGAAATCGATATCGAAATGTGTTTCCATCAATTGGGTATGATTAATATTGTCTTTACAAATGTCTAAGATGAAGAATCTTCAACACTCACTTTCAATTTCTCAGAAATGGAAATCTTGAAATCTTCAAAGCTAAGGAAAATGTCTCCCAAAAATAGTTATAAGTGGTAAAATTGAATAATAAACTTGATATTCCAAAATTGCATGCTAAACTAAAAATGCAAACAAGTATTTATAGTTGTCAAAAAGTGTGTTGTGAAGGACCAATCGATGCTGTTAGTCAGGATCGCCGATCTACTCGATGATCCGCCCTTTGGAGTCACATGTATGTTAGGTAGCCTCCTCACTAAACACAAGTAATATCTAGATTGCATTGAGAATGAGGGCCCTCATAAGGACATTTGTATTGCCGTTTTCCTTTTGCCTTCAGCATCTTTGAGGTCCTGTAACTTTGGGCGATAAGGCACTGCAATGTAGAACTGTTTGGCTACTCGTTGACTACTCCTTTCTATCGCTGACTTGATTTTCTCCTTAGGGGCTTGGTACACTGGAACATTAGGCGGGACCAAGACAATTTGGCGACTTGCCCAATGGTTTAGGCGTTCCTCAAGCCCTTTTTTCTTCATTCTTTAAGCTGCCTTGTTCCTTTATTGCTCAATAGTGTCCATGCTTTTGTCCTTAAGTCCAAATACCTAAAATTCAAGGATTTACATCAGTTTTTGAGGCAAAATATGCATTCGAGGACAATAAATCTATTAAAATAAAGCCCTAAATGAGGCCAAATCATGGACTCATCAGTAGGTCAAGACTTAAATAGATTTTTTTGGGGTTCTTGGGAGGGGTTGTAGGTGACCAACCACGGACCCCACCTACATTCCATGCTTCACCCTACGGTCGCGTAAGTGCTTTTCGTTGGTGGTGCCCCGCAACTTTAGAAAATCTGCATTTTAGTCTTTCTATCATATGGGGTGTTACATTATTTCCCGTTGGGAACATTCGTCTCGAATGAAGTCAAAATTAGGCGAGTATGGAGGGAAAGAGCTGCAAACCCTACCACTAAGTACTTTAAACGAAATCTGGCCGAACTAATTTCCAAGAACATGTAAATACGTTGAAAATGCAAGTATAACTGAAGGAACATGATACTAAGGGCTGAATTTACGTAAGCGTAACTGAAAGACTACAGAGGAACTATTACCTCAAGCTGTAATGGAATCAGAAGGAAAGAGATGAGGATACTTGGCCTTCATGGCTACTTCTGCTTCCCAAGTAGCTCCCTCTATAGACTGACTCCTCCACAAAACTTTAACTGAAGCGACTTCTTTATTACTCAACCTTCGAACCTGACGATCAAGAATTTGAACTAGCACCTCCTCATAAGTGAGACTATCCTTCACCGCCACACTATCTAAATGTATTATGGATCCTAGTTCACCCACACGCTACTTCAAAAAGGAAATGTGAAAGACTGGATGCACTACTGCTAGTTCTGCTGGCAACTATAACTCATAAGCCACTTTACCAACCCTATTCAAGATCCTGTAAGGCCCTACATATCTAGGATTGAGCTTCGCTTTCTTGTCGACCCTCATCACCCTTCATAGGTGACACTCTCAGTCTTCTCCTTACATTTGCATATTATTTTTGACGACTCTAGGCTGTCTTAAGTCTATCCTTGATGAGCAGAACTTTTTCCATAGCATCATGAACCGAATCTGGCCTTATCAATGCTACTTCACCTACTTTGAACCAACCAACTGGAGATCTACATCTACGGCCATACAATGCCTCATAAGGGGCCATTTAAATAATTGAATGGTTGTTGTTATTGTAGGCACACTCTATAAGAGGAAGGTGATTATCCCAACTACCCTTGAAGTTGATCACACAAGCTCTCAACATGTCTTCTAAGGTATGAATGGTACGCTTTGCCTTACCATCCATATGTGGATGAAATGTTGTGTAGAGATTAACCCGGTACCAAGCCCTTTCTGAAATGACTTCTAAAAATGAGAGGTAAATTGAGGACCTCTATCTCGAGATAATAGACAAAGGAACCCCATACAATCGACTATCGATTAATGTAGAGTTTAGCGTAGTCCTCTACCGAATCTATAGTCTTAACAACCAAAAAGTGAGCGGACTTAGTAACTTTGTCTACTATCACCCAAATGGAGTCATATACGCGTCCGTGAGTATGAGGTAAACTTTGTAATGACGTCCATGTTGATCACTTCTCACTTTCATGTAGGAATGTTAATCTCTTGAGTTATACCTCATGGTTTCGATGTTCTACCTTCGGATGTTGACAATTGGGGCACTTAGCCACAAAATTTGTTTTATCACTCTTCATGCCATTCCACCAAAAGACTTCCTGCGAGATCACGGTACATCTTAGTTGCACTTAGATGAATAGAATACACAGGTTATGGGCTTATGTAAGGATATGTTGTCTCAACTCACCCACCTTGGGAACATATAAATGAACCCGGTAGCGAAGCACACCATCTCCCCGGGAGAAAACCTCAACTTTATGTTGATGAACGCACCATTCAATTGAAGCAATATATAATCACCGTCTTATTTTTTCCTTAACCTCTCGCTACCAATTCAGATTTTGAACCATTTTTAATTGTTACACCATCATCTGATGTGTTCATAAGGCAAACTTCTAAGCTAGCTAGCCGGGTGAACATCCTTCGCTAATTCCTTCCTTTCTTCCTCAACATGTGCTACACTACCCTTAGATAGTATGCTAAGAGCATCAATTACTACATTGTCCTTACGAGGATGCTAAACCACATTCATGTCATAGTCCTTGAGAAATTCAAGCCATCTCTCCGGCGAAAATTCAACTCCTTTAGGGTGAACACATAATGAAGTCACGTATGGTGCTCATGAACACATCTACATGAACACCATACAATCTTTAGGGAAAATACTACGGCTGCAAGGTCTAGGTCATGAGTCGGATAGTTCTTCTCATGTTCCTTAAGTTGTCTAAAAGCATAAGTTATAACCTTACATCACTACATCAACACACAACTCGGGCCAACTCGGATGCATCTCAATAAATCATATAATCGCTTGAATCCTCTAGTAGAATCAAAATAGGAGTTGTAGTCAACCTAGTTTTCAGTTACGAGAAGCTCTTCTCATACGATCGACCACCGAAACTTAACCTTTTTCGGAGTCAACTTAGTCAACGGAGAAGCTATGGATGAAAATCCTTCCACAAACCTTCTATAATAACCAATTAAACCCAAGAAACTTCGATATATGTAGGAGAGGTGGAGTGCGGCCATTGCTTCACCACCTCTATTTTTAGAATCTACTTGTATCCCTTCGCTAGATACTATATGCCCAAGGAAAGCAACAAATTGTAACCAAAACTCACATTTGCTAAACTTAGTGAATAACAGGTGATCTTTGAGAGTTTGTAGAAAAACCCTTAAATGAGTTGCATGTTCTTCCTCATTCCTAGAGTAAATGAGGATATCATCAATAAAGACGATAATGAACAAGTTCAAATACTACTTGAACACCATGTTCATCAAATCTATGAAAGTTGTAGGAGAATTAGTTAGTCCAAAAGACATAACTACAAATTCATAATGTCCATCCAAGTTACGAAGGATGTTTTTGGGATGTCACTATCTCTAACTATGAGTTGATGATAACCGGATCAGAGGTCTATTTTTGAAAAATGACTAGCACCTTGAAGTTGGTCGAGCATGTCATCAATATTAGGGAAAGGGTATTTATTCTTGAATGTGACTTTGTTCCTTTTAGATAGTCAATGCACATCCCGAGAGAACCATCTTTCTCTTTCACGAACAACACTAGTGCACCCCATGTGGAAATACCGGGTCGATGAAGCCATTGTCTAGAAGGTCTTTCAACTGCTCTTCCATTTCCTTAAGCTAAGTTGGAGTCGTGCAGTATGGATGAATAGAAATAGGCTGGGTATACGGAAGGAGATCAATTCCAAGTTGATCTTCTTTTTGGGAGGAACTCGAGGAAAGATCTTAAAACATACGGAAATTCATTCTTCTTTGCCCGACTCAAGAGTTAGGGTTTCGGAGCCGAATTCGCAACCCAAACTAGATGATAGATATACCCCTTGGAAATCATGTTTCTGGCCTTAAGGTAGGAAATTAATCGACCCAAAGGCACTAAGCTACTACCCTTCCATTCTAAGATTGGTTCAACTGCGAAACTAAAAATGAATGATCCTAGTTCTACAATCGGCGAGGCATAACGGGAATGTAACCAATCCATGCCTAGAATGACATCAAAATCTAGCATTTCTAACTCTACGAGATCTTAAAGGGTGACTGTTTGAGAGACTATGACGGGGTAATTTCTTTATACCCGTCTAGCTATAACTGGGTTGCCAAATAGAGTAGAGACGAGAAGGTTTTGAGAGAGTTTCTAGGCGACATTGAAGTTCAGCATTATATATATGGAGTTACAAAATAAAAACTAACCCATGGATCTAACAAAGCATAAACATCTGAATGAAAGATTAATAACGTACCACTAACCACATCGGTGAATCTTCATGGTCTGGCTGCCCGGAGAGCATACAACCTATTATGGCAGCGCCACCTGTCCGGTTGAAGTACCCTGCTAGTTGGGCGACCTGCTTGTGCCGCTGAAGTTTTAGGCTGAGCCCTACATTTGTTACCTCTTTGTCTGCTTAGAAGAAGGGTAATCTCTTAGCATGTGACAAGTCGACTACAACCAAATCATCTTTCCTTGCACGCAAGACACACGCTGGATGGCTCTTACAACACTTTGGACAAGTTGGGTTGGTCTTGTTACTTGAAACACTCCTCTGAGATTTAGAGCACGATGCCCTACCTTTCGATCTGTCGAAACCTAGGGGATGGAGCTCTAGCTAAAGAAGGAGCTGGAGTTGAAGACCTTTTTGAAGCTAGAGTAATTTTTACTACACAATTTATGTTGGGAGTACTCATAGTTCCCTTTTCTCGCCTATTTGTTGTCCTTAGCTAGTTCTCTAAGCTTATCTCCCTCAACCTGCTGAGCATGAGTCATGAGCCTAGAGATACTCATATCCTCCAATGACATAGCATTTCTACACTCGGTTTTCACCAAATTAGATACCCCGAATAGGAACTTACTCATTTGTGCCACAGGATCAATAGCCATATATGGAGCACACTTAGAGAGATTGGTTTATTTATGTCGGTACTCTTGGTGACATAGAACCTTGTCTCAAATTCATAAATTCTTGAGCCTTAGCCTCCCTCAACTCTCTCGGGAAGAACTGTCAAGAAAAGCTTTGGTAAAACACTCCCAATTCAAAGGAGCCGCATTCCCACTCCGCTTTTCCTTCCGGTCGTGAACCAAATGTGAGCCACGTCCTTAAGCTGGTAGGACACCAACTCTACCCTATCATTTCCAGTTACTTGCATCACTCCAAATATTTTTATTGACCTCATCAATGAAGTTTTGGGGGTCTTCACCAACTTGTGACCCTAAAAACTTAGGCGAATTCATCAGAACAAAATCTCGAACCTTAGCTACCAGCGATCCACCACTAGTATTTCTTTGAACTGGAACCCGCTGATTGTTACGATTGGCCACATTACGAGCCAAAAGTTGGATAACATTTCAAAACTGCATTCGAAACCTCATTATGGGATGGAGGAACTCCGTTAGCATTATGGGCATTAGCATTCCTTGCGTAAGCTCTATGAGGAGGCATGATCTGAAACACATAACATCGAGTTAGAAAGGGGATCATATCCACGCATGATAAAAATAACAAGAAAGTGACATTTTCCTAAAACACTTCGTAGCCTCCCCCTCATAGGTGTGGCACGCTTCACACCGATGAGGGGGACCTCTGCTTAGTGCGGATTTTCGGACATCCTAGGACACTTAAACCTAAGGCTCGATATGACAACTTGGTCACTCCACGGGGCTACCCCGCTTGATGTAAACACGGGACGTATTATCACGGTGACCCCAAGCTAACCCTAATCGGCATATCATAAGCATACTTAAACAAGCTGAACCAAAGATACTATGTGGAAGCTTAAAACATGAGATAAAGCGAAATGATGGAGAATACTCAATCTATGAGCTTAAGATCTTTTGAACTATAACTCAAATACTAAAGCTAAATACATGCATTGCCGAAATAAGCCTCTAACTCACTAGAATCTTTAGGACATCCTCCCAATTAACTCTAGTAAAAACGAAATTAAAATTAAAGACTGGAATATAAAGAACACGTGTATCTTCCTAGAAGAATGAGGACTCACCACTAATACTGCGAATACGAATTGGGAATCGATCTACACATGATCTCGAATGCTAAGGACCTAAACCTACATCACCAAAGATGTAGCGCGAGTATGCATCGGTACTTGAAAGGTGCGAGAATGCATGATAGGATAAAGGCTTGAACAAACATATAGCGAACAAGGCATGCGGAACAATGATATAATGCGAACATGATAGAATCTTGATATATACTAAATGTGAACTAAATTGAATACAATGTCCAAGTACATGACATGTTGAAACGAAACTTGAAATACAGCGGGAACCCGGTTAATGAACTAGAATTTGACTATGGGAACTACTTTTTACCGACATAAAGCGTGCTTATCGTGACCAATAACACTAACCTACGATATGAGTGTCTACGATCATCGAAAGTATAGTAATCTAACTAAAGTTTAGGGTCGTGTCCCAACGGAGTGGTTTTGAGAATTGATAGAAAAATAAAATTAAGCTCTAACTAGTCATAGCTAAAGATATTAACGAGTAAAAACATAGTAAATTAAAGGGAGTGACATGAAAGTGTCGAATATCAATTTGGGGTTTTGTCACAAGTAGTAAAAATAGCAAAAATTTACAAAAGAAAATCAAGTATGGGGAAATTAAGGAGTGTGACCGCAATACAACTTGAGATATGTAGTTGGGTACATGCTTTTTGAATGAAATTTGTATGATAATAGTGACTAGGCTATACTTTAAATGGAAATAAGTTCCCTCTCGGGCAACATACCCCGTTTCAAATGCATTCCTCTTGGACACCCATTTTTTAGAATGCGGGACCAGCCTATGCCTTACCCCACTCACTCTTTCGGTGAGTGTTAGGATATGGGACTAGGGCTCACCCTCCTGGCCGAACCTCATTTCTACCCACCCTTAGACCATCAACCTAGTTGTCTTGGTTTCGCGACCTCCCTCTCGGGCAAGCCAAAAATACATGGGTGGGTTTATATTTGCAACTACAAACCCTTGATTAAACCACAAACCACTAGGTGAAATCACCATTAAACTTCATCTAACTGTCGCAAGCAAGACCCAACAATAATATCAACACATACTTGCTAAATCACACCCCCAAGAATGGGGGTTTTAGCCACATCAAGAAATAACAAAATACACCTAAAATGACAGTAAAATCAAATGGGTATAAGAAATTAAACTCTTGATTTAAGCAAAGGAAAGAAGAATGGAGAAGACCAAATTTTCAATTTGGTTTAGTAAAAAGTTTAGTATTTATAGACTTCAAAAAAATAGCACTGGTGGATCTTTTGGTGAAGTTAGTTGATATTGCCCATTGACATCGACAATTCGCCTTAATAACCTCTCATCATCGTTTCTTTCTTGCTCTTCTCGCATCTTCACGTTACGGACCATTGTACGGTATAGTATTGCTTCGTAGAACTATTCGGTGAAGCGCCAACTGCTTCTTTCATTACCTTTTTGATCCTTCTCCTTCGGGGGTTTCGCGTACTAGAACAAGGGGCGGAGTAAATCCTTCGGTGAATCACGAAATGTGCTTGGCAATGCTCGGAGCTTGGCTTTTCATTTTCCAGCTTTTTTGTTCCTTTTTTTTTTCGCCTAAGTGTCCATGCTTTCACTAAAACTTCAAATACCTTTAACTTAAGAATTTTCATCGAGATATTTAGATAAAATAAGCATTCGAGGACACTATTCTTATCAAAATAAAAGCCCATAATGAGTCCAATTTGTGGACTCATCAACACCCCTAACTTAAACTTTGCTTGTCCTCAAACAAACTCAAGTTCGGCCGTTCAAAAGGGTGTCTCGAATAGTGCTACACAAGCCTCAATAATGAATATACACAACAAGATTCAAATTACTTATGCAAAAATCAACTGTGTGTACTCAAAGATTCAAGTTGTGACACACCATTACCGAGATTCTCATGGTCGCAATACTTGCTACTTGTGCGAGTTCAAGCTCGACAAAAAGTATCTAAATGCCCTCACATGAAGAATGATTCCATATTCACACACAAAAAGTTAATCAATTCAAGATCATGAATCATATGAAATGCTCACACTTAAAAAAAAAACTGAATGCATGCTTGCACCCACATATGTTTGCCCTTATTTTCCAATCAACTTTTGATTCGACTTTACTCAAGATCAAAAGTTCTTTCTAAGGCTTGTAATGGGGCTGAGTGTAAAGGTATGGTCATTTAGGCTCGGTGACTTTTTCATCCTCGTGAGATGCGGTATTCTCAAGCCATTTCCTTCTCCTTCTTTATCAATTCTTTTCTAATGCTTCTAAGTCACTGTTTATTCATCTTCATGGATTGGTTGGAAACCCGATTTCCTTAGTACCTTATTCCACAATTTTTTTTTTGCATGGAATGGGTTTCCACTTATGCAATAACATGGGTTAGGGGGACTTTCTTCTTGCACTTGACTTCTCCTTTTCCTTTTCACCACAACCCCAACTTTTGCTTTGGGATTAAGTTGGCTATTCACTAAATCACAAATTAAGAGGATTGTATGTAGTGGGTCATGTGAGGTTCAGGGTTCATCAAGGTTCTTCCAAAGAAAGGTAAGGCTCAAGGGTGTTCAAAAGAGTTTCACACACTCACGGGTAGGCCATAAAAGAGGTATATGTCAAATTTGGCTCACACTCTTTAAAGTTGCCTAAGATCATTTCAACGGGACACCTTTCTAAATCAATCGGACTAACGGGGGAAAATTCTAGTTTTATTCATGCATGGTTCGAAGCAAGCTAATCACACAAGGCATCAACACTTAAGTTAAAAAAGACTACACAATTTTGCTAGTGTGCAATGGTCATAACAAGAGAATCGATTCGATAAATGGCTAATCTGAACGAGATGCAAGAGTTCACATATTGTCTATGCGGCTTCATTTGGCCTCATTGTAGCCATACATTCATTTTTGTTCAATTGAGAGCATTATTCAAGTCATCGATATTGATCAAAGGCAAGACTTAATTTTTTGCAAAAGAAGCACCCACATTCAACTCATGAAGGGTGGGCAAAATGTGCAAAATTTCAAAATTTTTGGAAGGGTCAAAATCGCTTGCAATTAGAAACAAAAGAGTCCCATGAGCTCAAACATCCACAAAAAGCGGTGTAAAAACAATTATAAATAAACTGACCCAAATATATACAAAGCAACAAAAACACCAACACACAAGTGTTTGCCTCACCCATACAAAATAAAATCATTTGTCCTTAAATGCAAGTAATAAGAATCCAAAAGTAGATTCAAGCATGATAGAGATGAGGGTAGAGAAAGGTCCACGGCTCGTGATCTCTGTCTGGCTGGGGGCATTAGTGCCGGAGTAGTCTCGGATGGAAACGGTGCGACCCACTAGGAGTTCTTTGTGGACATAATTGTTCTACTAGATCGCGAGATCTCACAAGAATATGCTCGCATCTTGGCTCCCTCTTATCACCTTCTGTCTTTTCTATTAACTCCTGCATTAGTTTTTGCATCGACTCTACCTTTCTTTGCACCATCCCACAGCACATCTCTGGTGGTCACATGAACATCCTTATCATACGCTCTCTCTATGAGTGAAGTAAAGTCGGTAGACTTACCATATAATACGTCCTTCCTCAAACTTGCGATCTCGGCTTTTAGGGCCGTCACCTCGAGAGGTTTTTTTGTCTACTCTCACAAGCCATAACTCCTGTTTGTCAAGGCATTAGCGAAGTACGAATGGGAGTAATTCTTTAGTATGGCCACTGTCAATCATCTCGAGAACAGACCTTTCCGGTCTAGTAGCTCTCACATCATGAATAGGCCCATTGTCTCATCTTGGGATCGGCACGAGTGATTCTAAGCGGGATGGGAGGATTAAGAAGCACACGAAGCACATGAGGAAAGAAGAAGGAGTTGGTATACATGAGGGCTCGGAGGCCCGGGTGGACGAAGGTGTCTCTATTGATAATGAGTCAATATTGACCTCGGAAAAGTATACGGTTGGGGCTACTCTTCTTTCATCCCTCTTCTTGTGTAAATTTTACCTCATCTGTGGGATATCGGTGGAGGAAGATGGAGTGACTTCTATATCGCTTCACTTGGCATTTGCGGTACTCCAGCACTTGTGACATAACTCGATAATTAGAACAGGAAATGGCGGGGATGCATGTGTCTTTTTGGTTCTCAAAGCCATCTCTGTGAAACTAGCCGTTGACCTAATACAACATTAATATACTCGCTATGACACTCCACCTCCTTGCCTCCAACGAGCGAACCGCTTTGCGGTTCGAAACTCACTAGCCTTTTCTTATTTCTTGGGACCAACTCCCATAGGATAAGTAGAATTCCCGGACATAGGAAGGAATGTAGAGCCCATGACCTGGTGAACTGTTCAAACTCATGATATTTGAGCGTGTGAAGCACCTCGGCTTCTGCTTACCCTCCAAACCTACTACATATAGTAACTTTTCTTCTAGAATGGTTCGTAAACCATCGCCATTTTATCTGATTCAACTTTGGGTGGAGATGCGGCTATAGGGAGTGTAGGAGCCCTTTGGAGGTGGTCTTAGAGTTGCTTGATTCGGTAGTCGGGGGAATGGCAGCGAAGGAGTTACGGTAGTTGTGGGGCTGATTCACAGCCCTAAGTTCCTCCCCTTCGATTTATCAAAGATTGCTCATCACGCAGACTCAAAAATAGCTGGTTCAACATTTGTGGTAGCCATAACTTC
>JAJTWQ010000345.1:0-183744 GCA_029007595.1 Solanum commersonii | reverse complement strand
GAATACTGCTGCCGCTTCATCTACCATTTTCCACTTAAATTAAACTATATATAACAGCTTTTGTCTACGACGGGGTTATAATAAAAGAACATAGTAAAAAGATGGATCAAATGAAACTTACCCTGGTACCAATGGATATATACTATTGCTCCATTCATTCTTGAGTTGATGAAGATCAGAATGACAAATTCCACAATACATAACTTTGAATTGCACATCTTTTTTCACCAGTCACCCTTTTACCATTCAACAAGAAAAGTTACAGATATATATTGTTCGATAAACATATCAATATGTTTGAAATTGATTTACACAATATATACACTATCGGTGTAGACATGTTGTGTAGATCTCATTCATATAAAATATACACTATCTATATTGTCAGTTTATATAACGGGAATTAAAAAGATGGTACCTTCTTGAGAAGTTGAAAGGAGAAAGTACCCCAGAAGTATCTCTAGCTGCCCATCCAAATGCCTTTAACATTTTTCATGTGATTTTTCCATTTTCTTTATTTTTGTTTATTTTGGAGATATTATTATTATTATTATTAGAACAATTAATTTGAGTAAAGTTATAGTCCAATGTATTGATTTTTCATTTGAATAAATAGGCATTTGAATTGATGGCTAGTGACGTAGTCGATGAGGTATAAAACAAATGTTTTCGTCGTGGCTTCTCTGTACAATTTGCCTTTTATGAATTAATATAAGATATAATATTATATCTTATATTATATGATGTTTCTAGGAAAATGGTTCAGTAGTACGTGACAAAGGTCTAGCCGCTAATTTTAATTTTTTTTTAAAAATTAGCTTTATATTATTTTTAAACTATGTGTAGTAGTGACATTCTTAGTAGAAATTGGTTTCAATGAAATGTTTTAATATGATTGTATGGAATCATAAAGCTTTTGACAAAAATAGAGGAAAACTCGATTTTATTGATTTTGTCGATTTATGAATAAATAAAAACAAACGCAATTGATTTGATTTGGTAAATGATAAATCAATCAATTGGTTTATGTATACCCCTTTAGCAGAATCTAGTAATTTTGTTTTCAGAATCAGACCATATATTTATGTTTGAAAATTAACTTTATATAAAGACCATATTTGGTTTTTCGTGTATAATTAGCTCATGGATCTGACTTTTTGGGTACCCAAAAAATTATCTGAAAAAACTATATGAAGACCTCGCATGAGTTGGGGAAGCGTTACGTATAGTCCCGCCATTTTTCACGCATATTTTCGCATTTACGAATCAACTTTTAGAAAATTACCCGACTTTCTTGGTTTTTCGTGTGTATTAGCCCATGAATCTCGGTGCCTTAAAGGCACCCGATCTTTTTTCGTAAACTATACGAAGACCTCCGTAATGAGTTGGAGAAGCATTACGTGTAGTCCCGCCATTTATTTCACGCATATGTTTGCATTTATGAGCCAACTTTAGGAATTAGCAAACACTTTCTTGATTTTTTAGTGTATTAGCCCATGGATCTAGCGTCTGGGGCACCCTGAATTTTTTTCAAAAACTATACGGCGACCTCCGTAATGAAATGGAAAAGACATGTATAGTCCCGTCGTTTTTTCATGCATATTTTCATATTTAGGAGCCAATTTTTAGGAATTACCCGATTTTCTTAATTTTTCTTTGCTTATTAACCCATGGATCCGCGCCTTTTGGGCACCCATAAAATATTTCCAAAACAATTTATGATGACCTTCGTAATGAGTTTGGGGAAGACCGTGTATAGTTCCGCCAATTTTTCAAGCATATTTTTGCATTTACGAGCCAACTTTTTAGGAATCACCCCACTTTCTGATTTTCCCAAAGGTATTAGTCCATGGATCTCGCACCTTGGGCATCCCGAAATTTTTTCTATCAAAACTATATGAGGACCTCCGTAATGAGCTGGGGAAACATTACGTATAGTCCCACCGATTTTTTTCACGCATATTTCTTAATTTCGTGTATTAGCACATGAATATGGCGCCTTTAGGCATCCCAAAATATCACATAGAATGCTATAATTTAATAAGTGAAAAACACAATAATTTGAAAAAGATTTTGCAGTTAAGGGAGCATCTATAATTTAGCTCTCGAAAATGATAATTGCGTCGCTTTAATTTCGTTCCACAATAATTAATTAGGATTATATCGTTGGCGATTACCTTTTCCAGTATAGCCATCAGAAAAGATGGTGAACAATAATTTGAAAAATATTAATAAATTGTGTGTTTGGTGTCAAAGAAAATATTTTCTAATTTCTCTAAATTTGATTGGTCGAATATTTTTGAAAAAATACTTTTGCAAAATCGTTAAATATCAGGAAAATAAATTCCTAACACGGTGTAAAAAAGTTTCATAAATAACATTCCTCGATCCTACTATTTTGTTTTGCTTTTGAATATTCACAAATTTGCAAAAAGAATAAGAATCTAATATTTTGATCAAATAAATTTCTATCAAAATACTAAAAAGAAAGTTGAAGTTTGGGGGGGGGTTTAGTGGAAAATCAGACCTCATCCATTCAATAAAAAGGATTAAATACAAAGCTTATCTTCAAACTTACCTTATTATGATTGTTTGGAGGACCATCGCTGAGTCACTATGTGTCAAGGAGACTAATAAATACAACATCGACCCTACCACTTGAGAGCAATATCTCAATTCATTATAATTGGGGATAAAAGCTGTCGGTGCATCTTTTTTTTTGAATATAATAACTTAGTATAAGTCATTTATTTGTTTAGATTAATGAAGAAGGACATAATATGGGTCCTCTATTAGGTCAATTCAGAAAATAAAAAGGCAAAAAAAAAAAAAGAGAGACATGACTATTTGAAATATCTAGTTGTATCATTTAAACAAAAAATATCCACTTTAAATAGTTTTTTTTTTCTTTTTTTTTTTCAACATGAATATATCTTTTAAGTTGGTACTGTTACTCCGTATTTGAAAGGAATTAGTTTTAAAAGTAGTTAAAATATGACATATACTTCTTAGATAAAAGGATTAAATACATGTTTCGATTAATTGAATGTTAAATGTGCTTTAGTAGATATCTCAAGGACCCAAATCAAAATATACCTATAGTTTATGGACCAAAAATGCTCTTATTCCTACTTTATACAAGAGTTTAAGTTTACAACAAGGGTTGTGGAGAGTACTAATAAGTATTCCTCCAATTTTAATCAAAAGTCTTGGATTCAAGTCTCCAGTATGATTACAATGTTGCCTTTGTTAAAAAGAATGTGGGATTTCCCGACCTGAACATAGATTTCCAAGCCTGTCCCGTCTCCTTACTCGAGATATCTGAGATAGCTCCGTAAACTAATAACTTATAATAGACGAGCCCTATCCTTATGTTCCGAACTTGCTTTTGGTACAAGGGTAGGGACGAAAATGCTAGCTATAGTTCTTCTTCTGCCTAATCTTTCGTACATCTTTGTGATTTAATCTTTAGAACCATGTGCCTAAGAGGGTGAGGGCCTTTATAGCCATAATTCTTCCCCCGGTTCTACATCAAAAGCAAGTCTCTTTGATTGCCCCATCGACCTTTTCTAAAAGCACTTTAGGTCGAAGGCTGGTTGTAAAGTAAGAAGGGTGGTGTGCTTTTGAATATGATTTATTTTGATAGAAAGAAGAACCAGAATTGATCTAGGGTCGTATCATTTTTCAATTGTACGGCGGTTGGGCCCCAAAACATATATTAAAGACCAGATGGAAAATTTAAAAAAAAAAAATTGTATACGAAAACTTATTATCGTGTCATATAAAATGGAGCATAAGAGTAGTAGAAAGGAATGTTTAGTAATTCCCTCATGAACTCACCATTTTTTCTTGCTTAAAATACAAACACACAACAAGAACAAAGATATCCCAATATTAACTCTTGTTCAAAGTATTGCCAATGTCAAGCACAAAACGATACTTAACGTCCGATTTCACGAGACGTTCCACCGCTTTATTCACGTACTCCATTTGCACAACTTCAACATCTGGTGTTATGTTATGCTTCTCCGCGAAGTATACCATCGCTTGTTTCTCTTTCACCCTCCTATCGCGCTCCCTCCCACTAGCTTCCGTCCTGTTTTCCACATTATATACTTGAGTTATTAATTAAATCAAACGAACATGTTAGAACTTAAATGAATAATAAGATACTACGCTTAAAATGTACCTGAAAGCAAGGGAAATACAGGCACCTCTAGTGGTTTTTCAGGGGCACCAACCATCACTAGCTTCCCATTAGTTTTCAACAAATTAAGCAGTGGAAAAATAGGATGAACTGCGGAAACAGTGTCAATAATTCCATCAAGTGAACCCCCTGCAGCCTGCTCGTATTTACACGTGCAAACGAAAATTCATACTTATGTCACGAATATCATTGTAAATTTGTGATTGAAGCAAAGTTGATGATTGAACGGACCTGCATTTGTTCAGGATCACGACTAACCAAAAATGAGTCTGCTCCTAAACGCTCAATTGCCTCGTCTTTTTTACTAAGAGATGTACTAATGACAGTAACTTTGGTTCCAAACGCCTTGGCGAATTTCACAGCCATATGTCCAAGTCCACCGAGACCAACAACACCAATATGCATTCCAGGTTTATCTAGTCCGTAATATCTCAAAGGGCTATAAGTTGTGACCCCTGCACATAATAGGGGAGCTGCTTCCATTGGCAAATTATCAGGCCAACGAACGATAAAATGCTCGTTGACAACCATGAGATCGGAGTAACCACCGTGAGTGATGGTTCCATCAGAGTGAGTACCATTGGCTGTCAATACCTGTCCAGGACAGTAATTCTCGAGATCGCTGCTACAATTTTCACATTCGTTACATGATCCTACTAGATATCCAACGCCTATTTTGTCTCCGATTTTGAACTTGTCTACCTTGTTACCAACCTCAGTTACCACTCCAACAATTTCATGCCTGAAAATCAATTGAGATTGACATAAATTTTGATCTCATAAACTCAAAAACTATATTGACCTTCGAGGCATGACTTGTTAATCAATTTCACTATACATTTGGATTTTGGCTACACATTTCTTAGTCGACTTAATCGAGCTGTCCAAATGGTCATTCAATCAGTAGTTATTATCGTATATGACTTTCTGAGTGATCATCTGAGAAATCAATCCGCCCTCTGCCCTTTCCATCCAAGTATTTTTTTAAAAAAATTGTTTGGTGTTAGAAACAACATCCACTTATATAATCTTCTTAAGGTTCAAAATTGTTTACCACATAGTGCAAATCTATGTTGTTCGGATCCTTCAAAAATATTGAAGCATTGTATCAGATTTTAGAGGATCCAATACGTATCTAAAGATATATTTAAAGAGTCTGAGCAATATAGTTCCAAATAGATATGAGAAGGAAATTGGAAGTAGCTCATATTAGGATTTGTTTTCCCCACAAATATCAATATGTTTGTAGTATCTCTGACAGCAGTCAGAATGCTAGTAATGAATATTCCTGCAGATCTTAAATGGAAAAATGGATATTTTGTAAGTGGCAGAGCCAAAATTCTAATAAAAATATATGGAGAGAAGTACTGAAAATATCTTTAATTTGGTGTAAATTATTAGTTTCATTCCTGAACTATTGACAGTTTTACAACACTTATTTACTTGACTAACTAAACTTAAATACAGCCCTGATTTTGTAACATGGTTGAAATACACCCCTAAATCGTCGGATGTTTTCAACACTTCTCTCGGCTTTTTATTAAGAGTCACATACTCCTACTAGAGTTTGAGACCACTTGCTATGTCATGTGGCAGATCGTAGGTGTATCGAAGGTATATCTAAGTTTAGTTAGTCAAGTAGAAGGATATTTTTAAGACAGAAATTAATAAAATGTGTACCTTCTTGAAAAATTGAGAGGAGAAAGTACCCCAGAAGTGTCTCTAGCTGCCCATCCAAATGCCTTAATTGGGAGTTCATTTTCATGTGATTTTTCCATTTTTTTTTTTTTTGCTGATTCTTGATTTTTTTGAGTAATGTATACTATACTATGTAGCATATAATATATAAGAAAGAGAAAGCAATATTATTGGAGAGGAAAAAGAAGTGGTTGTCATTTCCTCATTTAAAGTAAATCCTTTTTTATTTTCGACTCGATTTTTAGAGTTCGCATTAGAGCTCTGACTAAACTTGAATTACGCACCATAAGGCTGAGGGTTGTTGGAGTAGAAAAGAAGTGATTGTCATTTCCTCATTTAAAGTGTATCCCTTTTTTTTAATTTCCAATTTAATTTTTAGAGTTCGCATTAAAGCCCTGATTAAATTTGAATTACGAATCATAAGGCTGAGGGTTGTTGGAGTAGAAAAGAAGTGGTTGTTATTTTTCCTGACCAAACAGAAAAAACTTTAGTATATTTTGTAAGGCTGTTTTTTTGTCTTATATTATACACCCACCATTTATAAAAGAATGATTTTTTTTCTGTTTTAGTCTGATTTATAAAAGAATAAGCCTTTTCCTTTTTTAGAAATATTTTAATCTCAATTTTCAAGTGATATGTTTAAAGTTATAAAATTAAAGAGCATTTTGATACATTTGACATAATTTTAATTTACGACCACAAAAATAAAAAAGCTTCTTTATTTTCTTAAACTTCGTGTCAAGGCAAACTAGGTCATTCGTTTATAAATGGAAAGAATATATATTATGTGAGGTATAAAATGATTATTTTGTTTAAACGAAGAGAATTTTACCAAAATAGTGTACTTGTACTATTTACTGTAAATATACCCTTTTTGTTCCATATCAGTTGGTTATATTTCGCTTTGTAATATATAGTATTTTTACATGAAATTGACAGGTAAAAAATTGCAACTTGCAATATTTTTAGTATAGTTTTAAAAAAATTGCAACTCGCGTAGTAATTTATTGACTTCACCATATAATTCCAAAAATAATCATAGATTAATATATATATAACAAATAATAATCTGAAAACAAGAATATTTTAGCTCTTTAAAATTGTAACTGAGTCATTTTCCGTCCAACTATAAATAGGATGGTTGACAATAAATGGATTATCGACCCTACCAATTAATAATATCTTTATTAATTATATAATACATATAAAATAAAATAAAATACAAAATTAGGTATAATTGATCTGATTATTCAGATTTTTGTTGTATTAAATTTATTAGCAGGAAACACATCCAATAAATTCATTAATTATTTTATTTGATATTCTTATTCTTGATAGGTAATCCCACACGTCATTCGACAGAATCAATTTTGTCAAATACTATAGAGTAACAATATTGCTTAAAATAATCACAATAATCACAATAAACAATAAAAAGAACATCAATCACTTGGTAATGTCATTCTTTGAATATGATTTTTTTTTTTTAAAAAAAACTAAGATAAAATATACATTTGTGTCAATTCAAAGGCGGCTCATGGGTGAAGACAGTAAAATATAGAGTTAATAGTTAAAAATGTGTTTAAACGATTATAACTATTTGATATTTCATTTATCTATCTAAGCTATTATCTTTTTTATATTAAAATATATTTTAATATTGAATTGATCTGCACACATTTATTATAGATTAAGAATAAATATTTGATCAACTTAACGTCAAGATTTGTTTTTAGCACAAATTTAGTAATAATTTAAATAGGTAAATAATACAATGTATCATTTTTCTTTGAAGTCTTCTTGTTCATACGCATTTCTTTGTTAAAACTTGTCTCACTTTAAGCATCTCATTTCAAACTATTTAAATTTCATATAGGAGTAGTAGTTTGTTTATATTCTCTGGTCTTATTATTTTTAATAGAGTTGGTGAAAGAGTTGGTGATTTGGTGGTCTAAAGATATAACTTTGAGAATTTGAATTTTTTTTATTAATTATAAATTACTTAAATCAAACATACATGAGAACCAAAAATAGAGTTGGACCTAAGATATGAAATTTACCATAATTGAATAGTGAAAGAATAATACAAACAATAAATAATACGATAATTGAGTCAAGATGATGCTAAAATAGAAGAATAAGATAGTAGGAGAATGATAACAAAGAAAATACTAATAAGAAATTTAGATAACGCTCGACAATTTACTAACCTTCTATCCTAATTTTCAACCTCTAAATCTTCCTATGTATAATCAATATGATCATGTCCTCAATAAACCAGCAAGCTAGTATAAGACCATGGCTAGTTATTAATTATAGAGATAATAAATCAAATGTAAGACAGACAAACAAATAAACAAGCGAAACCAAAATACCAATATGAAGAAATAAATTTTTATTAGAGTATGATAATAAAAACATTATTCTCAAGAACAATATTCAATCTATTAAAAAAAATTGACTATGAAAACTAAAATAAAATAAAATATGACTACCTATAAAATAAATATAATCCCTTTTTTTCTATTTTGTTGAAGGTCCTTCGAGACGAATATAATCATACATGAGTCCAGTAAAAGGGCCATAAACTGATGCTTGCTTCAAATATATTATATTTTCACCAATATAAAGTTGTGTTCCTGGAAATTCAATATCGAAAGTCATATATAATCCATGAATTCCATGTCTTGCTATTGCATTACTCATCCCAATTGGTGAACTATCAAACCATGGTCTTGGTTTTGATGGAGTATTTATCCACACCTATAAATATAAAAATTCAACAAAAAAGTTAGAACGACAATTAAAATAAGATTTTTGTCATGTATATTATTATTCAATACGTGTAACATAAAGCTATACGTAAGGGTAAATAACAATTTTGTTCCTGCTATTGTTAGTAAATTTGAACTATAATTTTGGTAATACATGATTAGTTACTTTGAAATGTGCATTTTTGACCATTCCCTTACTTGAGAATATTCACAAATTTTCAGAATTATTAACTTTTATACCATTTACATGAGGGTAATATATACATGTAAAAATAGTCCAAATATAATATACACAATCGATATTTGATTTTCTTTAATTTTTTAATTGTTTTTTTCCTCATAAATTTTATAAACTAAAATATGTTGAGTATTGAGAGTAGAGACGAAGATTCCATACTAGTAAATGAGCATAAGATGCAGAAGCCAAAGCTATATGAAGATGATAAGTGCCACTAGAATCCACATTTTTAACATCAAATACAATTTGCCATGTTGTTGCTGAAAAACTCCTATCCTTATTTCTCCTGCAATTAATATTTTTTTTTAAAAAATATTATAAGTAATTATTTAAAAAAATAGACAAATAAATAATTAAAAAGACATTATAAACAATTACCTATTTACATGGGCAAAGAACCAATCTTTTCTAAAATCACTAACACCAATTTTGTACACTAAATCTCCATTAGGATATAAATCAGTGTAACGATCCCATAAACCATATTGTCTAAACCTGTAATTAGCAACATATCATGATAATCAAATTAGAAAAAAACACAGTCTAGTGCATAAAACATCTCACGTTCACGTCAGATTTGAAGAAGGATCGCAGATGTAAACAATCTATCCTAATGCAAATATTAGTGACTGATCAAACCCGTAGTACTTACTTATGTATGGTAGTGTTAGTGTACAAATAATTTTGAAGACCAGGCAATGGATCAGGTATAAAAAATTCATTAGCAGTTCTATCTGGAAATCCAATTTCCCATAGTGGTGGACCCTTTCTTGGAGCTTCAAATATAATTTGACCTAAGTATGTGTCCTTTCCTGCAAAAATTAAATTATATAAGGTAGAAATTTTTACTATACTATAGTAAAAAAAAAAAAAATGTTCATTGAATAAAATATTGTCATATAAAATGAAGCAGACAAAATACCTTGCGTAACGGTTATATAAGAAGAGAATTTGTAATCTCCCATAACTCCAGGGACCCAAGAATATACTCCATAAATTCCAGGTCTAACATTATTTATCTTGAAATTGCCAGAATCATCAATTTGAGTCCAAAATTGATAACCCTATCAATAATAATAAATAAATAAAATAACATAATTAATTAAAAATGTAACCATATATTCAAGTAACTATATATATAATTAAAAAAATTTACATTATATTAACCTTGGTTTCACTTTGCCAAGATCCAACAAGTCCAGGTTCAGCAAGTCCAATATATGCATTTAATGCAGGCAAAGGATCTACGTTTATGTACCTAAAAGACATTTATTAAGTTATAGTATAAATCATCCAATTAACTTATATACATTGATAATATAAAAGAATCATACGTACAAATGCAATAATTTGAAACATGCAAGTCCAAATATACCCTTCCACGGTTAGTACAAACGGCATATTTGGAACTTTCAAATTATTCATAGGTAAATTTGAGACAAAAGATAACGATGGGGGATTTTATATATGAGCTAGATGTCAAACTAACGAATGACAAATATAAGTCAAATCCAATAAGTTAAGGGCATTTCTTACTCTTTTTCGTTTTTTATATTATTAGTGTATACAGGTTTAACTCAATTTTAGTTAAATCACCCTAATGATATAATAATTAAGCATTTTTTAAATATAATTACCAGTCATGAACCATTAATTGACCACTAACTGAGCCACGTTGATTTGCATGAAGATAATCTACTGATGCAGGAAAATCATAAGGCCATTTATTTGTTTCTTCATTCATCTGCAAAAATTAACAAAATATAGTGTTCACTCATAGAATTTAATTTTTTTAAAAATATATTTAATTAAGCAATATTAAATAAAAATTAATTAATTAATTACCTGTCTTTAGCATCTTCCCAAAGTATGGTATGATCATTGGAAGAATCTGAATTAACATAGAAAAATACAGGCCCAAAACTTTAGTCCATGCTTCTCCATTTGTTAATGAAACTCCTAATTGTGGCCCTGCATAATGCCCACTGAAAAATATCTGTAGGAAAAAAATGTAAATTGCTCAACATTTATAAATATTTATTATAATTTCATTTACAAAACGTTTTCGACAGACTTTTCATCGAAAATCTCATATTTCTGACAGGACCATTGATCGAAACTTGAAAACTCACTCCTTTTTAGTAGTATGTATATAGTTTTTCATAGAGTTTAACTTCTATACATTATTACAATAACTATAGCATATCCAATGTGTAATACTACAAGTGGGGTATAGGGAGGATAGGATCGATGTATGCGGATCTTATCTCAACTTTTGTGAGTTACATTAGAGAGATTATTTTTGATGAAGTAAATCAAAATAGGATTGAAAAAATAACGACAACATAACAACAAGATGAACATAAAGAAAAATTTCATATTTCCAACAAGAACATTGACAAAGTAAAAAATTGTTACACTGTCATTGTATATAAGTTTCATATTTCGACAAGAATGTTCACTCCTTTTAGTGGGTCTAGTAAAATATAATATACATGTCACTTCTAATTTCATGGAGTTTGACTTCTGTATATTAACAGTATAAAAATTTGATATACTATCGATATATACAAGTTAAACACGTTTTTATCATTATATATATAAAATAATTGTAGCTAAAACGATATATATGCTTACAGCCATAGATGTTGGACCAACATGAGAGGTAAGATCTTGCTTCATAGGTCCACCATTACAATATTCATAACTTGGTGAAATTACCCAAAACCCCATGTGTGGAGTATCACTTATCCACCCATGAACTTTAATATTTTTAATCTCATCTGTATATTGGTACTTGTCATCAACCTAAAAGATTAAAAAAATACTTAAAATTAGCAAAACATTTAACTTATATATATTGACAGTTTAAAAATAACGCTATTCATAAAAAATATTATCATATCAGACTTGACACAAAATAAAAACTATATTTCGAATATTTTATTAACTTATATGTATAAAACGCTATTCATACAAAACTTTATCATATCAGACTTGACACAAAAAATAACTTCTCCAAACATTTTATATTATCAGTGTATAAAACTTAAGCTCGATAAAATATTGTTACCTCATCTTTGAGTCTAGGGTTGGATGGATTTGTAATTTTAACAGCTTCTCTATAATCTAGTGTTTGACCACTTGCACGATCCTCTTCTGTTGGCATTATCCTTTGTCTATCGTCTGATATTGCCATAAAATGAAACCTAATAATAAAAATTAGAAAATAAAAATATTATACACACAAATTTAATATCCAAGATAGTAATTGTCCTTTTAATTTATATTCGAATTTTCGGAAAAAATAAAATAAAAATTGCTTGTGGAAAACATTTATGATAATCTAACGGTTTCAAAAACGTTGATCGTTATACTGAAATTGTTACAAAAGATTGTTATGAAGAGACAATCCTCAAATATTTTAAGTACAATCAAACCTCTTTATATAGTGACATTATTTGTTTGAATATTTTTTAATTGGTATAATGAATATATACTATTATATAAATTTTATAACATAACATGAAAACTCGATTCCAAAAATTTGAGTAAACTTACAGTGATTTACTGAGCTTAATAGCAATTCTAGCTTCATCCAAATTTACAGCTGACCATCCTTTTAAATGTTGAAATATTCCATATGAATAAAATCCAGAACTCCCACGTAGCATCACATACCTATATATTTATTTTTATAAATTTTTTTCATATAATTCACAACAGTTCAGTGCACAAAGCATTCAGCGTTATAATTCAGGATTCAAGAAAGGGTCACACTCCAAGGGGTGTGATGTCTGGTCACACGAAGACAACTTTACCGTTGTTCCAAGGCTCCCGACCCTTCTTTTTTCATATAATCTCAATATATTATATTATAAAATCTCACCTTTTGTCAACATTTAGAGGAGGATTGTTACCATTCAAAGGATCATGTATTTTTTGGAACGAAACTTCAACTTTGTTATCATCTTGTGCAATCACACTAAATTTTGATGCTAAAAGCCTGCAAAAAAAGAAAATCTTGAAAAAATGTACATAATTTTTTTTTCCTAAATGTAACTAATAGAAGAAAAGAAAATTAAATTAATTAAAAATCTTACGTGTCAAATTTACCATTCCACATAGTATCCCAATATCTGCATGAGTTGTAATTAAAAAATCAAATTAATTAATTTAATTAATTACCACATAATATATTTATTAATCTAAAAAAAAAAAAAATAAAAATTAACTTACCCTCTTTGTGTTTCTTGTAAAGGTTCTAGGAGATTATCAATACCATTATATTTAACTCCAAACATAGAGCCAGTAGGATTAGTTAAAGAAAGTTGAACAATGCCATTATCAATTACCACCTAATAAAATAAGTTAATAAAAAAATTAACTCATAGAGTCAAAAAAATAAAAAACTTGTTTAACTATCAAAATAGTATATAAAGTATCTCAAAACACTGTGAACAGAAAGAACAAATAAAGAGATTTTTTACATATTGACTTGTGACCGTCAATGTGACGGGAGGAGAAACTTGTTGCAATTTGGGATTCTCTTTGGCTGAAGTATTCCTGTAATGTAATTGCAAGAGGAAATTAAAAAAAAAAATAAAAAAAATATATATATATATATATATATGTATATATCATATAACAAATAAATAAATACTTTTAGTCGTTAATTATTATTATTATTATAGATTATTTTTATAGTACGTACCGATTGTCATGATGGTGCACCCTTGAACCATTGACAAGCAAGAAAAATTGGAAAATAATAGCAAAGCAATACAAAACTATTTTGTTTTGCATTTTAAAACCCATTTTTCAACACTGCAATTAAGAGGGGCGAAAAACCATCAATGTTAGAGAAAATCCAAAATATATTATCGTATATTATTCATGCACGAAAAAAAAAAAAGTTCTAAAATATGGATTCAAGCTTTGTATTGAATATGAAATCATCTTTGTTAAATAACATTTTACTCTCAATTGATTCGAATTTAATCAGAACTCCAATGGGATCCAATTATCGGGTGGCAAAAAAATCAAATAAAGGATAATATAGAGAATTTATACATCTATATAATTCACTTTAACCACCTATATATATAAATACAGTATGATTTATTTTTTCAGGTGACATTATAAAGAATTACCTAGTATTGTAAATTTATCTTAATCAAGGGTGTGAAGTGATGTGACTAGAATAATCCAAGGATAATTATATTGTGCTTACAGAAAATAATACTATGTATATAGATTGAAAACAATTTTTTAAAAGATGTATACTAAAGTTTTGAACATCCTAGCTTCACTATCGATTATTTAATTTGTATAATATACAAATTTATACATTGTAGCTTAAATGCTAAACAAAATCCAATAATAATATTGAGAGAAAAAGTGTGTGAACCTTAAGACAAAACAAGAACTTGTTTTCTAAATTCTAAGGAGAATAATTACAATATAATTATTTAAAAAAAAACAGGTACAATTTCTATGGGTATATATAGGAGCTTACTTGCCCTTAATATGTAATTAATAAATTGTTAAGTACACTACGGACATATTCCTTATTTAATTTCTCCAAATTTAACTTAAGGTAATATGGAAAGTTTAATTATTATTTTTTACAGTAAAATGGAAAGTTGAACTTTATTTATTTATTTATTTTTAGGAAGAAAAAAAAACACACACAAATTAGTACTATTTTTTTTCCAACACAAGGCGGCTTCATGAAGATAAAAAAAACTTACCATAAATGTCAATTTATGTGAGAGAATATTTGTATTTAATAAGTACAATAATTGTACATTTTACAATTAAAAGTTAGATATTAAAAAATATACCAAAAGTACTGTAAATATGCAACGTTTTTTAATTTCGATTTGATGAAAAAAGTACATTTTAAAATGTCCGTCAAAGTTTACATAATTTAACTCTTGGAAAGTAAGACACGATAATTAATTTGGGACGGCGAGAATATAAGGCAAATTTGTTACTTTTTAAAAAAATCTTGGAATTCGTGGAACGAAGAAAAACTCAGTTTATATTATACTTCTTTGAATATAAGCATAAGAAAATTATACCAAACAAGGAAATATTTTGTTCTATTAATTTATTTTTCCTTAGTTTTTCTTTTTTTTTTTTTTACGTAACCAACATAATACTTTGTAGTTCCCAAAATACCATATAGACAAACTTAGTTCCAAACAACAAAAAGTTGGTTTAATGAGAGATTTTGAATTCAAACAATGTGGATGAAGAATTTCTAAGCATTACATGCTTTTAAACCTTTGGTCGTCCTACTCGATGCTAATTCAAATTAGTCGAACATGATAACTTAAACAAACACAAAAACTTTAATAATCATTTAGATTTTAACGGTTTAAGATTAGTAGATAAAGAAATAAATATCAACTTTCTTTTTGTAATTCTTGATCCTTTAAATACTATCAACATGTAAAACCCAAAAATTTTGTCCTTCTATGTCATCTAAAAGCTTAAGTCAAACATTAATTCCTTCCGACTAATCGCTTTCATCTGAAGGACCTTCGAGACGAATATAATCATACATAAGTCCTCTAAAAGGTCTATCACCTCTACTTTGCTTGAGATACATAATATTAGTTCCAAAACCAAGGAGAGAGCCAGGAACATTTATTGTATATAGTCTGTATATTCCACGTATACCATGTCTTGCTATCGCGTTATCCTTGCCAATCAACCCTGTCGAATAGTGAGGAGCATCGATTTCTGGATCATTGAATCGAACCTAAAACGTTGGAACAAATTAAACATGCAATTATAAGTCGATAAAAGCTATGTTATAAATAGCGTTTACTGTCCATTTTTAGGCCTTGTCTTTGAAATATAGCCTATGTCATGATGTTACAAATTCCACAGATGAAACTTCATGACAATGACTATTTTTCAATTACAGGACCAAAAAGTAGCTATTTGTCAGTCATAAATAAAATGATTGAGAAAGATTAGTTGCACATACTTGCAATTCAGCTTCATGTGCTGAGGCAAATGCTAGTTGAAGAGAATAGTTTGATGATTGATCAACATCTTCAAGATCAAATAGAACTTGCCATGTTGTTGGTGCATAAGTCTTGTTTCCATCATCACTATATATATCACCAAAGTCATAATCAAGATTCTATAAAGTCAGCGTTTGATACGACAAAAGTCATTTTCTAGTGTTTGGTTATGAGAAAATATTTTTTAGAAAAACATTTTTGATGAGTAGTGACTAATTGTATTATACTTAGCACATTAAGAACTTTCGAAATTTTTTAGTGATAAAAGCTATGTCGATTCAAGCTCTTCAAAAATATTGTAGAATACGTAATGGATCATACAAAAATATTCATTTTTCGAGGATCTGATATACACGTGCGACAATATTTTTGGAGGGTCTGAGCAACATAGGATAATAGATGCTAAAGCATGTAAAGATGTAAAATATATCTATGATAAAAAAAACTATGTTGTTCGGACTCTCCAAAAGTATCACCGGCTACATGTCGGATCATACATTTTTGGAGGATCTAATATGCAGGTGCGACAACATTTTTAGAGAGTCCGAGCAGCATAACTACATAATATAAAAGGATGCTAACTAAAGGGTGTAAAGGAGTTGTGAACATACTTGTAAAAATATCTATTGAGATGAGCAAAGAACCAATCTGTTTGATAGTTACTTAATCCAATAGTAAACACCAAGTCAACATCAGGGTATATCTCTGTATACCTATCCCATAATCCATATTGCCTATACCTAAAAAACCAACAAATCACATTTCTCAACAACAATAACATATCCAGTATAATAAGGTCTACGTAGACCTTACACATACCTTGTGTGAGGTAGAGAGGTTATCTCCGACCCTCAAATTTCATTTCTCAACAACAATAACATATTTAGTATAATAGAGTCTACGTAGACCTTATTTGTACTTTGATGAGATAGAGAGGTTGTTTCTGACACAAAAGCTAGATATTTAAATGGAATTTTTCTAACCTTTCTTGATTATGTACAACATATAATTGGTTCAAGAGTTTTGGTTGTGCATCAGGGATGAAGAATTCAGCAGCTGTTCTATCAGGAATTCCAATTTCCCACAATGTTGGACCATTTCTTGGAGCATCATATATAAGAGTTTCTACCTTTTTTCTTGATCCTGTTTTATAAATAAACATATTAGATATGTAGATAAAGAATTTAATATTACTTATAACCAATCAATAAAAATTTCAACAGATACTAAGACCTCAGAAAGGGAGTCCTAGAGTAATAGTAAAGTTTGAGACGTGAAATCAACTAGTGATACTTGCATCAAGACAGGCAATTTACATATCATGACACCCTATAGGTATGGCCCCTCCATGACCTTACAATGAATACGAGTTGCTTCGTGCACCAAGCAAACTTTTTTTAGGTACTAATTAGATTTGAACCCATAATTGTTGAAAGCATTGAATTTAAATCATCATGGACTCGATTTTTCGCCTATGTTGCTAGGGACTCTCCAAAAATGAGGTCTCACGGTGTCAGATCCTCCAAAATCCACTACTTTTGGAGGATCCGGTATGCAATCAAGGTAAAAATAACAGACTTAAGATATCACCTAACTATTTGATGTAAATGGAAGAGTAGGTATAACTTTACTCCCTCCATTTTGATTTACCAACATTGAGAAGCTTACGACATATTTAACCCCACAAGTTTTTTTTTAAAAATATATATATTTTTGCTTAAACTCCGTACCAATTCAAACACAGAATGAAAGACGTATTTCCTGACCTGGGGTGATGATAATGTACGGATCGTACATGTAATCTCCAACAAATCCAGGAACCCACGCATATAAACTATAGTTCCCTGGAATTACATTCTTGATCAAGAAATAGCCCTCACTATCTGTTTGAGTCCAAAATTGATATGCCTAAAGAACAAAGATACAAATGGTTAGTTTTGCAATTCAAGTTACAAGTACCATTTCACAAAAATGACCTAAAATTGATAACAATTTGCAAAAATAGCCTAAAAGAGATAACAATTTGCAAAAAATAACCTTATTTTCTAATTGCCAAGATCCAACATTTCCAGGAGCAGCCAGTCCAATAAAAGCTGAATTTGCAATAATAAGTCTTTGGCTAACATATCTACAAAAAAGGGCCAAAATTTTTATTAACAAATCACTTTTTTTTTTAACATAAAAGGGGCAAATTTATGGTAAATGTACCTATCTCGAACGAGCAATCTGCCACTTACAATACCACGTTGATCAGCTCGAGCATAATCCTCCGAAAGAGGGAAATTATATGGCCAATTTTCAGTCTCAACGAACATTTGTTCTTTTGCATCGGTCCAAAGTGTGAGAGTGTCTGGCTCATCAGGTGAAAGTGAGTTCATGTAGACAAAAACAGGGCCAAAACTTTTTTCCAGGGCTCTCCATTTCTAAATTTTAGTCCCAATACTTCTCCAGCATAATGTGTACTAAAGAACATCTGTTACATAATTTAATAAAAATTATGAGTACTCGATAAATAATCCGGTTAGTGTAATAACCATGAGTGTGTGAAGAGTGACTCTGATTGGCAAAGGTTGATCTATTGATCGGTTAAGTCATATACATTGACCAAATAAGAAGATATGACATTAAGAGAGTTAATGTCCATCATTATGGACTTGCATTTAGGCCAGCCACGAGCTAGTGGAAAACGAGAGCCCATGACATCACAACGTCCAAAAAAATTGGGCACAGTATGAGTCATTCTCATTGAAAAATTTTAAAAGCATACACGTGTCATACATCTATTGATTTGATGTGAACATAGGTACTTACATTTAGATTTACTGGGCCGGTATGAGAAGTAAGGTCTTGTTTGACGGGCCCACCCGTTCTAAACTCATCGGTTGGTGTAATCATCCAAAACCCGGTTCGTGGAGTCGGGCTGATCCATCCATGGACCCGGTTATCCTTGTTTTCACAAGAATATTGATATTTGTCATCGACCTAAAACACATAAATATAATTTTAAGGGCACAAGAACTAAAATATAATAGGGATAATCACAGTCTTGCATGCTTCGGACATCTAGTATACAAAATATACAGATAATATTCATATACTATAGTGTATATGTTATGAATATTTCAGTCATACTGATAAACTAGTAGGCTGAACGGTATTTATATTCGTAACTTCCCAATGTATTGTATTGAAATTTACCTCTCCTTTGATGAAAGAATTGTTTGGGTTTGTAAGAAGAACAGCTTCACTATAATCAAGTTTTTGGCCCACTTCACGATCATGGGCCGTTGGCATAATCCTTTGTCTTTCATCTGAAATTGCCATATATTGGAACCTGGCCCAACAATGAAAATTATCAACTTCAATTATTTTCAAAAACAAAAATTATAAATCATAACCCCACATCCCTTTTTTTTTTTTTTTTTAAATAATAATAATAATAATAAAGAAAACCAAATAGGGTGTGGGTGGGTGTGGGGGTTGATCAGTTTGCAAAACATCGCGTGTTAGCAGGGTTTGGCGAAGGGTCTCACCCTGTTAGGAGTGGGATGTAGACAATCTACCCTAATGAAATCATTGGAGGCGTGGCTACATTGACCAAAGGATGGCCATGTCATGAGCACTTATTATCGAAAAATTTATACTGTCTATATGGGAAATAATAATGTATATATAAGTCAAAAACAACTTTTTACAAGAGATATATACTAAAGTTTTGAACATTCTTATTAAAATTCCTAACTTCGCAACTGATAACTACTTTCACGACTTGAACATGATCAATAAATATAATTTTAACAATATGATAAGGAAATATATACATACAATTTTTCCTTGAGCTTGAAGACAATTCTTCCTTGGTAAACATCAATATCTGGCCATCCTTCTAAACGTTCCAAAATTCCATAACAATAAAATCCAGAAATTCCTCTTAATATTATAAACCTACAAAAAAAAAAGTGAAAATCAAATATGACATATCTTAAATAAATTATAAAAGCTTAAAACTATATAATTAAAAAAAAAGATTAGGACAAAAATTAGTACCTTTTGTCAATATTCATGGAAAGTTGTTTGGAATCTAAAGAATCCCAAGTCCTTGTGAATGTAAGCTCCACTTGATTTTCATCTTCCATAATAACTTTAAAATCTGTTGCATGAAGTCTGTATACATTTTATCGTTAACAAATCGTCTCATATTTTTTCCTTCCACTAATTAACGAAGTTCTAATGTGAAATGAATTGACAAAATGCATCAAAATAAAAAGATATGAACTTATCCTAGTTATATTTGGATCAGCTTACAAGCCACTCAACTAATTTTATTTTACTCTTTTTCCAATTACATTTAAGAGTCAAAATTTGTATAATATTAAAAAATATATACATATAGAGAACAAGAAAACTTACTTGTCAAAATTCCCTTTTTCATCTGGTTTGTTCCAAACAATATCCCAATACCTAATTTTATTTTCAAGTATACAAAATTAAGTGATTATTATAACTAAGCAAAAATATTTAAAATGAAATAAATAAAAGGTTAAAAAAAAAATTACCCTCTGTTATCATCTTTATTTCCATTTTCCAATAAATTATCAATTCCATTATATTGTATTCCAGTGACCATTCCACCAGGAATAGAAAAAGTAACATTAAATATTCCATTATCAACCACAACCTTCAAAAGAAAAAAAAATTGAATAAGAATATCCTATCAAATCTTCTATATTTCAACTTATATTGCTCGGACTTTAGAAAAATTTCATCAAATATGTGTCAAATCATTCAAAAGTAAAATAGTACATTTTTGAAGGATCTACATCAATACGATAATATTTTTGAAAAATTTGTGCAACGTAAAAAGGTTTAAAAAGAGGAAAAAGAAGATTTTACATAATCATGATCCAGTCTAAGAATTTGCACTGGTGGAAAAGATTGCAGGTCTAGTTGACTATTTTTCTTTAATACATTCCTGCAAAACAAATACCAAAAGAAAAAAAAACACAAAAATTAAGAATCAAGTAATAGGAATGTGAAACTTTTCAACATGAATTTAAATTTAATCAAACTTCATTTGAATATCAAATATCGAGTAAAAAATCAAATAAAAATAAACATAACAGGTATGATAAGATGAATAAGACTCTTTTAACCTTGATATAAAATCTCGTATTTAAACTTTGAAAATGAAAATATTACTACTAACAGAGAGCACATCCCCACTACACCACCCACCCCACCTCAATTAGTAATGATAAAATTATATATATATATATATATATATATATATATATATATATATATATATATAAAACATAATAAAATAAAAAAATTACTTATTTTTTCAAGAAAATATTTTCTGTCCAAAAAAATAGGTCAAAAGTGGGCAACATAGAGTCACAAGTACCAAAAAAAAGCTAGATTCCTTATTCACGGGTTCACATTTAACTTCTACCACTTTCTTTTTGTATTTTAACCAAAAACCACCTGGCTGTGTTGATTGAATAAACCCATAAATCAGTAACAGAGTCAAAAAATTTATTATAACACATTAAAATACAAAAAAAAAAAGTAAATATATAAACAAAACCAACGAAATTCAACATAAATTATTCATATTTTTTTTAAGTTATATACATCATGTAATTTTGCGAACGAAATTATTTTCTAAAAATATTTTTTTTCTTCCTCTTTAAATGTTTTTTTTTTTAAAAGATATGTTCACGAGATCAAATTGTGTGGTGTGAAAAGTAAAACAAAAAGATAGGACTTTGGATGAATCTTTTTCATTAATGGAAAGTTGACAAAGTTAGTTTATATGAGAACGAAAAAATATGTGTGTGAAATATAATGGCAAATTCTTAGAGCACTTTTTGTTTTTTCTATCACATACAAACTTGACATGTGCCATCCAATCGATTTTTTAAATTATTTTCAACAACATATTTTTGTATAATTTTTACAAGTAAAGTCTGAATAACATTGAGACTACACAGTCTTTACTTCTATCTTCATACGACAGAATGGCAATTTTCGATAGAAAATTGGCCCAAGATAATTTTTTTTCTAGAGTTTTTTAAA
The DNA here is from genome assembly GCA_029007595.1 of Solanum commersonii. Taxonomy (NCBI): domain Eukaryota; kingdom Viridiplantae; phylum Streptophyta; class Magnoliopsida; order Solanales; family Solanaceae; genus Solanum; species Solanum commersonii. Next base: position 161,703 of record JAJTWQ010000345.1, on the reverse strand, counting down.
AAAAAATCAGTATGGATTGAACCACAAATAAGGAGAAGAAAATGCAAAAGAGTATATATAAATGTATGTAAATTCTCCCAAAAAATATATTGTTATCATTCTAACCAGTGAGTTGCCTATTAAGATTAATGGCTTAGTGGTAAACGAAGCGGGATAAAATTATAAGAAACACAATTAAAATTTCACCAAACCGAAAAATGATCATTTTAGCTTTTAATTTTCCTATCAGTCTAAAGTCTTGATAACGAGATCATAAAATTTTTATACTAGCAAAAAATATCAATGAAATAGTTGATGTGCGCTAGCTAACTCAAACACCATAATTATATAAAATACAAAAATATCAGCTCAACTAAGACATGAACAAACATTAAACATACAATTAAATCTTAGTCAATTCTTAAATTAAATGCAGGTCAAATAACAGAATTCTAATTAAAATAAAAGTAAAGAACACTAACTGTTTTGTTAATGTAGATTCAGCCAGCAAAAATAGTTGAAGCAAAATTCCCAATAATCCAAGAACAAAGCTCCATTCTTTCTTCATTTTTCTCACCAATTCTAAACAAAATTTTCACAAAAAGAAAAACAGATAAATATATATAAAAGAATCATTTTCTCGTATACAACGAAAAATAAAATTCTAAGAAGAAAAAGATTATATATATATATATAAGACAATGCATATACCTCTTGTGCCGTATATATAATGTGAAGAAAGTAAGACGAGAAGAAGAAGAAAAGATTAAAAAAAAAAAAATTGGCTTGTTTTTTTACTAGGGGGTGGGGATGGGTGGGTAGGAAGAAGTGTGTGTGAAATATTTAGTGTGAAATCCAAGAGAGTAGTAAAAGCGTTACAACTTACAAGATTTGTTTTGAGAGTAAAATTAGAGCTCATTTCTTGGGTTTATATAAAGATAGTTATGGCATGTATTTCATGTGATCATTTGTGTTCTGCGTGGTATCTCACGTGTATTATGTCACGTAGGATATATGTTTACTTGTTTAATTTTAGATATAACTTTAATTAATATTTATTTGTGCACACCCAAAATTAAAAGATGTAAATGTTAGCTGAAATCAAATTAAGAGCCTGTTTGGTTTTATTTTAAAAAGTAGATTTTAAATCAAAAATAAAAAGTCAAACTTAAATACCTTTTAAGTCAAAAAATAAAAAGTAGGGGGACTACTTTTGGGTTTTGACTTATTTTAAGTAATTTTTTACTTATTTTAAGTTATTTTTAACCTTGCCAAACACTTACTAACTTTTACTTTAACTCATTTTTTACTTATTTTAAGTTATTTTTATGTTTGTCAAGCACAGAAAAAGTCAAAAACTGACTTAAAAGTAGATTTGACCAAATCTTATCAATCTAAATGACATTTATGCATTATGTCTTAAATTTACTTATGTTCTAATTGATTAATTCCATTAAAATTTTCTTCTCTTGGAAGACTATCCCCCAACTTTCCTACCCCGTTATCATTAATTTAGCTTTACACCGTGTAAAACCTAGCTAAGTATTTTAGAGAAGGGCGTTTTTAATTGAGAATTTTCTCAAATTCGAGACTTTTTATCAAGGATAAACGAATTTTATTTATCTCATCACATTCTAATTAGTGATAACGGAATGTAAAGGCAGATAAGGATCTCATAAGGCATGTTAGGGATCGATTTCTTCTGGTAATGTTTTTTCAATCAAGTTCATCGCATCAGACTTACTTATTGTGATTTACATCTAGCTTCAATGTAGTTTTATAGTTATTAACACATGAACGAATTTATCCAGTGCGTATCTGAAGTTAAAATAATGGCTACAAATTTTTATGTGATCCAAAACAAAATCTTTTCTATAGAAGTTTCGTTTGTGTAGATATCTACCTTTTGATTACTATAAAGAACATGTACTATAAAAAAAAAATTATATATTTTTTTATAAAAAAAAACTAATTATTATAGTTAAATGTTATGAGTATCTAAATTTAAGTCCTTAAAGAAACTTTTATCTCGTCAGATTAATATTTATCTGTTGAACTATCCTTATTTTAGCTTAAATTAACTTTCCTAAAAGGAGATTAATGATATTAACTGAGCAATTTATGAATATTAAGTTATATATATATATATATATATATATAGTAAATATGAAGAAGTGTAACGATTCCCTTTAAATCTAAGTCTATTTTTTTGTGTTAATTATAAGAATGAGTATTTTGTCATGATTTAAGCTCATGATACTTATTGTTCGTTTTGAATTAAGGCTCACATAAATTTTTCTTTGAAAATGTGTGTACCATGTGAACTTATTTATGACTTCTAAAACTTTTTATTTTCTTCTCTTATTTCGATATGAGATTAATCTAGGATATCATATGCATTTTATTATCAGAAGCTTGTAATTTAACTTAGAAATTTAACAATCCTAATTGACCCACCCTCTAACATCACTGGTTCACTTTTGGTTGTTAATTCTTCTTATATTTAATTTGGCCATGCAATTATTTTGTCAAATCTGGAAGTTTGGGGTAGTTGGTTTTGTGGCTTAAACATTTGACTAAATTCACCTAATGTTATGAGTTAGGACAACTAGCATTGGGACCAACATAAGAATATTTAGGGCCCGTTTGGTCATAGATTTCCCAAATAATATTTGGGGAAAAATTTGGTAAATAGTGTTTGTCCATACAATTTGCCTATTTTTGGCAAATTATATTTAATTTGGCCATTCAATTTGGGATTTTTGTCAATAGTGTTGTCAAACTATGAAGGAAAATTAAACTATTACTCTCTCGTTTTAAAATATTTATCGTTCTTAATAAAAGTATTTATTTCAAATTACTTGTTATTTAAAAATGTAAGTAAAATTAATTATTTTTTTACCCAATTAAAGACTCAAATAAATTATGACTATAAATCCGCGAAGACAAATATCTATTATAATTAATAGTATTTTTTTAAGAAATGTGTAATTAAAAAGTATACATTTTTTTAACCATATTTTACGTCTAGAATTAGTAGGATTTTATCTCCATAAAGACAACTCAACATTAAAATAGGCTTTTCTTGATTTTTTCAACCTCAACATTAATGTGTATTAATCTACTTATAAATATTGGTATTTTAAAAACAAAATTAAGTAGTCATTTATATCTCTTTCTGTTTCAAATTCATCCATTTTTTGTTTCATTTAATTACTTGGAGCACCAATTAAATGAGATCTCAAAGAAAATAAAATACAAAAAAAAAATAAAAAAAATAACCGTGTGATTAAGATTATTAAATGTCTTTTGATGAGAAGGGGGTTTAAGCAACAGTTCAACATATTCATTTAAATACAAAACATAAATAAAAATATAAAAATTCAATAATATTTGATAAGAAAATTGTGATTAGTTGTAAGACGAACATATTTAGTTTAGTTTAAATTCTATATTCAATTTTATTAAAAAGTGTGCGAAAGTTGTAAAAGACAGATAATATGAACGGAAAAGAATAATTACCATGGGAAAGGGACTTTAATTTTTTTTGTCACTATTAAAAAACGGAATTTGTTGGTTTCGAAGCCAGTTCTTGGTTTTGTAACAAACTAATTTGTGATTATTATGCATATTAATTACAGATAATGCCATATTTAATAGGTTAAGATTAGCATGATTAGCATGGTCCATCGGTGGAAGCAGATTCAAAATTTAAATTGTACGTTCAATCTTTTAAGAACCTTAGCAATGAATCTATTATATTTTTAAAGTCACGGGTCACAAATTTAATAAGTTTTAATAAATAAACTAATTCTATAAAGAAATGATAAATATCTATAATTGAACGTTTATATTAAACTAATTCAACTTATTTTGAATTTCACTTTTTAGTAAGTTTTATTTTTATAGGTACCAATGTACCATATAGAACCCCCACCCCCACCTTGAAAAAGATAAAATAAAAAAATAAAAAGAATGGACCCGTACAAGAATTAAAAATAATAACAAAACTCAAATTTGCTAAATATGAAAAAAATTATACAACTCAATTTAACACAAATTGATAATCATATAAAAAAGGAAAATCATCAAATGACGATATAAAAAAAAACATTTTTTCTTCAAAAGTTGAATTAATTTACGAAAATTTGCAATCACGAACAAGAATTTTATACTGTTAAATAAAAGAAATCAATTATTAGGGATGGTTTATAATCTGTTAAAATGACTAGAGACTAATTTCATTGATATTGACTATAAATTCTAGGGAAATCTATCATTATTTCAAATAGTTTTCAAGCAAAATTCATTCTTTTTCGTTAAATCTGGAGCAATCGTTAGTAGGAATGACATTTTAAAACTACTTCGTTAACGTGGAGGATATTTTTAAGCCACGTAGTTCGAATAATATACAAGGCTCTCATTTTGAATAATTCAAAATTATTTGTAACCTCATTAACTCTTTTCAACTTCTATACCAAATATAGGTCATAGGAGGATCTTTCTGACGTTCAATTTTCAGAAAAGTCAAACTCTATAGGTTATAATTAGGTCAAGAAACTTTGTTGTCATTCTCCTTAATTAAAAAAAATTTGAAAAGTGGCTCCTATTGATATAACGCATCTCTTAAGAAAACTTTGATTAGAATTAAAATAACTATTTTTAGTATGAGGATCAAATAATATGAAACAAAAGGAGCATTTTCATTGTCTAGTGACTTTAAAATAAAAATACTTTTTATAGAAGTATTCAAAAAGTGAATATAAAATGCTCTTTTGTTGCTAGAATTCTGAGGGATCAAAAGTGCTAAAATAAAAAAGTTGTGATGAAGATGTGGACGTTTTTATATTTTTTGGGATCATGTGATACCAAATTAAAAGGACCACTCGTGACTTTTAATTAAACTTACTATGATCCATAATCAAGGGCGGCTCTAAGGCTTGGCCAGTGAGGCCATTGCCTTAAGCCTCAAAAATTTGAAGGCCCCAAATTCGTTTAAATTATTATTATTAATTTTATTATATATGAATATAATTTATATAAATAAAATTGTTATTGTATATATTTTATTATTATTTATTTGAGAGTATTTTTTATCAATAAATTCATAAATTCTCATACTTTTTTCACTCATTATTTGATATATTTGTTTTAACTTCCAATTTTAAAATTTATCCTTTTTATATAGGAACTAAGTTATATATATCGATAACATAATGAATTTTTTCAATCTTTTGTTAAACTGCGTGAACACAAAAATATTCATGCACAAGTTTCCTTTTCGTTTTAATTTAATATATTATATGAAAATTTTATAATTTGTTTTAGATATTCACCAATGAGTGCTACTTAATGGAATGAATTATACCAACATGGGTTGTGGTGCACTGGTGGGTGTGCTTCACCCTTAACCAGAGGTCTCGGGTTCGAGCCCTGGGTATGGAGAAAATTTTGTTGGGAGCGCCACACCCGAATGGGCCCTGCAGTGCGCGATCCGGATTTAGTCAAAGCTCCAATGTGGGCTCCGAACACCGGGTGGGAAACCAAAAAAATATGGAATGAATTATATCATTTAATGTTGGGAGTGCCACACCTGAATGGGCCCTGCAGTGCGCGATTCAGATTTAGTCGGAGCTCTGAACACCGGGTGGGAAACCAAAAAAAAATGGAATGAATTATATCATTTAATGTTGGGAGCGCCACCCGAATGGGGCCTGTAGTGCGAGATCCGGATTTAGTCGAAGCTCCAATGTGGGCTCTGAACACCGGGTGGAAAACAAAAAAAAATGGAATGAATTATATCATTTAAATTGATCAGAAATTTGGATATTTTTGTTACTATCCATGCTCGAAACTTCAACTATTAAGTTATGTGTGTTCTTTTCTTTTTCTTATTTGTGATGATAGCCAAATTAAAATTTCAATTTGAGTTTTGAAGTTTAACATTGATGATCCATCACTTTTATTTTTCGTTCTGATTTTCCTTTCTTTTTTGTATTTGTGTGAAAATTGATATTTTTTGTCTTAAATGATTAATCTATTGTGTAGAAAATAATTTTTCTTGTTAGTGTATAAATTTTATAAAATAAATTTAAGGGCCTCTTAATATGATTTTGCCTTAGGCCACGAGATCTGTTGAGCCGCCCCTGTCATAAAATAAAATAAAAAATTTAGAACCTTTTTCTGTTGCAAAGTTTTACAAAGAAAAGAATTATGAAATGTTTTACAAGGTTAATCTTTCAGTCTTAGAAATAGAGTTATTAGATACATATACTTGTAAAATAAAATTGGTATTCTGCGAAATTAGTTGAGGTACACATAAGATAGACCCGAGACCACAATTATAAGGGTAAAAAGGGAGAAACAACCGATATTTGTGTTGTGCAAATATACATGAAAATGAATAAATATAATGTTTCTCACAATTGAAATAAAGAAATTACTCACTTTTAACACCAATAGTGGAAAATATATTTACTTGTGTCACATAAGGTAAATATAGGCAAAATTTTATGATAAACATTAATTGGTAACTTGGTAGAAGAATCTTTATGTTGTCAATGTATATACATATTTATCACTTTCCAAAACTCATCAATGAAATCACATTGAATATGTTGTCGTTGAATGACCATTTTATCATTGATGAAGTCCTTCTAAACGAAGATAATCATACATTACTCCCTGAAAGGGGTTAGTAGCTATTGCTTGTGTAAGAAAAATTGTGTTTGTTCCATTTACAAGTAGATTGCCCTTTACTTTGATACTATAAAGAAAATATAATCCATGAATACCATGTCTCGCGATTGCATTATCTCTCCCTATTTTTCCTGTCGTAAAATGAGGTTCAACAACTTTTTCATTGTTGAAACGAACCTTATAGAGAAAGAAAAACAACAACGATTAGTCAATTTTTCATGTATCATTTAAACATAAACAAAAAGAATAGAAAAATTAACTTGATTGAAATGAAACATACTTGTAGTTCAGCTCTTTGAGCTGCTGCAAGAGCCATTTGGAGAGTGTAATTTGATGCATTGTCAACAATTTCAAGGTTAAATATAATTTTCCATGTGGTGGATACATAGGTCTTGTTTCCTATGTTCCTGCATAAGGAAGTGACATCGTTATTCAACAATAATAACAACAAATTCAATATAATCTCGAGGCCTTATATTTTTTTTTTTATATTTAGCTTATGGTTAGAAATGATGCCTATATATATGTGTATGTCAATACATACATACTATGCCTTGATGGGTAATTTGCAAAAATAAAAATAAAAGATAAGTGGCATTAATCTGGCACACTAAGCTCAGATTATGTGCGGAGGTTGTTTCCACGGCTTCAAAGTGACCTCTTGTTCACATGACGGCACCTCTTACCGCTACGCCAAATCTCCCCTTTGTTACAAAATGTTTAGGGATTGGCAACTAACCCATTCAATGACTTTGGCAATAGAAGTTCCCAAATTGAGACTATTGGGTAAATTCAATATAACATAATCAAATGAAACGAAAAAAAAGAGGTTAATTCACAAAAAAATAAAATGGCAGTTTGACGCACTAAATTCCCACTAGGCATGGGGATCAGGGAAGGGAAACAACCTGAACTCGTGACCTCTTGGTCACACGGCAACACCGACGCACCAAATTAAATCTCCCCTTACTTACAAAAATGAAAATAACTTCAAAAACAAGAATCATAGGAAGCTCTAGGGAATATAATACATACCTAGTAACATGAGCAAAAAACCAATCTTTTGAATAATTACTAGTCCCAACATTGTAGACAAGATCATTTTTAGGATATAAAACACTATATTGTTCCCACAAACCATATTGTCTAAATCTGCAAACCAAAAATAAAGTGAATGAGCTACAATATTTTCAGTATAACAAGAAAATATTCAAAATAGCCATTGAACATTTTTCGATCATACATGGATTCAAAATTGTTTTGGTAAACGTGCACGTTAAATTCTGGTGGTGGCATTGGAACAAAGAACTCATCAGCTGTTCGATCTGGTACACCGATTTCCCAAAGTGTAGCTCCATTTCTTGGAGGATTATAAACCAAACTCCCTAATTCAATACTAGAACCTGCATTTCAATACACATGAAAATTGAAAGAAAACGAAAATGAGTTCATAAGAGCATCAAAATTAGTCTCATTCTAAACAAACACCGAATCAACAACAACAACATATTCAGTGTGATCCCATAAGTAGTTGAGTCGGGAGCTAAACATTGAATTAACAAATAACATAAGGGCTAAGTAAGAAATCAAAACCTGGAGTAACTTGTACATCAAAAGTGTATTTGTAATCCCCAATAATTCCTGGGACGATTGCATACAAGTTATATGTACTGGATATGACATTTTCTATGGCGAAATTCCCCATAGCGTCTATTTTAGTCCAAAACTGATAACCCTGAAAACAAAACGAAATAAAGTTACTCTATTAATAATCTATATAATAAAAAAAATTCTTTAAATAATTTTATGAATCATGCAACTTTACTTTGTTTTCTCTTTGCCAAGATCCAACATCTCCTGGTGGTGCTAACCCTATATAACCGTTGGATGCGGGTACTAAAGTCGTAGTGCTGAAAATACAAATTATAGATGTCAAATATTAGTAAAATTTTATTTAATTGCACTTATAAGTATAACATTAGTCACACTTAAATAAACAGTTTCCGCAATGAAATAACACAATGTGGGTTCACTTGACATTTCTTCACTCAATATGGGCTCGCCTCTACTTATGATATAAAAGCTATAAAGTTAATCTTTTTAATGATGGATTCGTTCGATATTTCTTTTCATTAATAAATAAAAATAATTGATTTAAGCACTGGAAAATTACTAGTTTAACTACAAGTATTACAAAGTTACAACTGATATTTAGAAAATTTAATTATTTTCTTATATAGTCATGTTATTATGAAGGTAGTAAAAAAAATCAAATTTATATGTTTTAAGTTAAATGAGTAAACTTTGTCTAATATTTTAGTTATTTGAATTATACTACTTAAATCTTATTATATATCCATAAGATTTTTTAGAACAAGAACCATTATATTGTACTATAACAAAAGGCTAACATTTTATTAACATGAAAAAAATATTTTCCTATATATAATAATATAGTAACTCTTTGCCTACGGAGCTGTAAACAATAAACACGTTTCCTATTGAAGGAATGTCGATACAAATTTTTGTATCGATAATTATTATTTTTTCAAACTTAACAAAAACTTTTTAAACAAAAAACTAAATACAATTCATCAACTTTGCATATTAAACTTGACAAGATTCATATAACATTTTAACATAGCAAAAATCCATGATATAAAATAACACTCTATTATCATAGAACATTTTCCTTCACAAATCTGGAAAGAATTTATTTTTAATAATTATATATTTTGGGCAAATATTGGAGTATGGATGGGTAAGGATCTTGAGGAGATGGTAGAACCATTTCAAAAGGATTTTGCTAAATATATATTCTTCGGAGCAAAGATTTTTTTTTCTTTTTTTCGGGAGAGATTACATTTCCCATACTCTCATCCATAATGCATTTTACTGTTGTAATTGAATTAAAAAGGATCTTATTTAGATTCTTATCAGCTTATAAGTACAAGTTCAATTAACTTATCAATATAAATTAAATTTATAATTTATTTATCAAATTATGAATCATGCAACTTTATTTTGTTTTTCGCTTTGCCAATATCATCCCTCATGATGATACTAAAGTAGTAATGCTGAAAATACAAATTATAGATCTTAAATATTAATGAAATTTAATTTAATTGCACTCATAACATTATCACACAAGAACGCGAAATTAAACAATACCATTCCATTTATGAGACACAATAGAGTTTTCGCGATAAAAATAGATTATTAATCGAATCCACACTTTTCAAAGACACTCCCTTTTTCAATTTTGATGCATAAATAATAAGTACACAGATACTAAAGAATGAACGGCAGAGATAACTACCTGTCGTTAACAAGAAGTTGGCCTCTAACCATTCCCCTTTGATTAGATTTGATGTACTCTTCTGAAACTGGAAAATCATAAGGCCAGCTTGCAACTTCTTGATTCATCTGTAAATTCGAACGTGGAATGCTTTCAGTAATATGTTAACTGAATCACTTCAGACAACATCCCAAATAGATACTATTCTCTCTGTCTCAATTTATGTAACACTCTTTCCTTTTAAGTCAAGTCGCAAAAAGAATGACACGTTTCAATATTTAGTAACAATTTCACATAAATTGGGACGTAGGGAGTAGAAAATAGTAAAAGATTAATTCATTACCTTTCTCTTAGCATCATCCCAGAGTATGGCGGGATTGTCCATAGCTGAAGAATTTGAGTTAAGATACAAAAATACAGGGCCAATAACTTTTTTCCATGGCTCTCCTTGTTGAAATTTGATTACAAGATCATCTCCAGCAAAATGTCTACTTACAAATATCTGAGATTGTGAAGAAATATTCAATCACAACTACTACTATTACTTGTACGTCTGAGTTTCAAACAAGTCGTATATAATTAGTTCAAATGTACTTACAGATAGTACAGTTGGACCAACATGTGAAGTAAGATCTTGTTTGTAAGGTCCTCCAGTACGAAATTCATCATTCGGAATTATCATCCAAAATCCTACTGGAGGATTAGTGGAACTCACCCATCCATGAACTCTATCATCTTTGTTATCAGTTGCATAAAAGTATTTGTCATCCACCTGCAAATTTGTAGATGTAAATTTGTGTCTTCCTAGGAAGTCACATGTTCGAGCTGTGGAAACAGACCCTTGCAGAAATAGACCCTTGTGGTAAGACCCTTCTCTGACCCTGTGCATGGCAGGAGCTTAGTACATCGAGTTGCCCTTACTGTTATTAATTTTATATAGCTTGCACTTCTCTATTTAGGACGAAGGACAACATGTTTGTACAATGAAAACTTCAATCTCCTCCTAACATAGGTATTGCTGATGATATAATTAAGTAAATAAAAGTGTCTTGTATAACATATTAAGCTTTTAAATGATCTGGTCACACGTTGAACAGATACATGGTTTAGAATACGATGGATCTTACCTCTCCTTTTAGATTCGGATTAGTTGGCTTTGTCAAAAGAACAGCTTCTTTGTAGTCAAGCACCTTCCCCGTCTCTCGATCCACTGGCATTGGCATGATCCTCTGCCTCTCATCCGAGATAGCCATGTAATGAAACCTATAAATAAAAACCATGAAGTTTTATTCAATAACATACACATTGTATTTCCACAGGTCTGATCTGGGGAGGGTAGAGTGTACACAGACCTTACCTCTACCTCGTGGAGATAGAGAGGTTGTTTTACAAAACATCCTCGGCTCAAAAACAGAGATATCTTAAGTAAATGATGAGAAAATTTAATTTAGTACATGTCCTGTTGAAGCTTGAAGACAACTCTTAAATTTTCGATATATACAAGAGGCCATCCTTCTAAACGTTCAACGATAGCATACGTATAAAATCCAGGGGTGTCTCGTAACATCACAAACCTGAAAATTCATCGATTTAGCATACGTATACAAAATTAAGATTTCTGAAAAAAAAAATAAAAAAATTGAGCATTTATAGGACACTTCACCTTAAGTCACTGTTTAATGGAAGTTCATCAGATTGAGAAGCATTCCATGTACTTTTAAACGATATTTCTGCCTGATTTTCGGTATCCATAATGACCTCGAAACTATTTCCCAAGAACCTGGATTTTACGCGAAAAATGGACTTAGATATAATTTTGGATTATCGAATTTCATGTATCTTAATTTGTGACTAGAAGGTAAAGGATTACTTTTTTCGAGCTCTTTTAGATGGTGTACGATTCCAAAAAATATCCCAATACCTGAAAAATGTCAGAGGTTAAGCCAAACAAGTTGAAACAGAGGGAGTAAGATGTTTATAGGTTATATACCCTCTATTTTTTTCAACATTTTGAGTCGCGAGTAAGTTGTTGACTCCACCATATGATATGCTCGTAACGAGACCATATGGTATTGATAATGTAACATTGACAATGCCATTGTTCATCGTCACCTAAAGAGAGAAGGCATAGGATAAACACGCGACAAGATGTGAAAAATCATGGATCAAAGTACAACAATCAAACATGATGTACAATTAGACACGTACTTGGCTAGTTTAGGTAGGTAAACAGAACGATGAATAGTTAGAGGTATAAATTTACTTGGTTAGTTTGTATATCCAATCTAACAAGCGGCGTTTCTATCAATCTTCGCCTGTTTTCGGAACAATAAACAGCAAATGAGTATGCAAATCTTCATAGGACTAAAATGCAGAAAGTACCTTGCTTTAGACTTATACTAGAAGAAATATCTCACATAATCAAAATCGAAACTTTTGTGATATCTCAACTTTATTCAGACACATTGTTTATATCAAATCAATGAGTATATGACGTGTATTCTACAGGGATGTACCTTGGCTCTAATACCAAGTAAAAATTAAATAGGTTGATTTATGATTTGCATTTTAGCTTATTTCAATATAATCAATTTAAATTGAAGTAACTTTTGGATGGGTAATAACCCACACATTTATTAATTTTGTTGATGAGAAAGTTATATAGATTAACTTACTCGCACCTAAAATATAACTTCAGATATAATCACTACCAAGTACATTGTTGCCTCTTACGATAGTGTTCGGCCCAACTTGTAAGCCTATTAAGAGTTTACTCGACTATTCCACTCATCATACTTGTTACCACAATTGGATTTTCCCACTAAATCACTCTAAGTTGTGAAAGAACTTTATTATAACACGTTAAAATACACTGATAAATTAAGAATTAAATAAAAGAAATAGAGATTTACCCATCAACTACCAACAACAATGTAAAAGCAACCATAGCAAACTCCACAACATATAATAAGCTTAGTTGCATATTCTTCCCCATGTTCTGCATTTTCACAATATAAATATTAATTGAGTAAGATAAATTAATTAATTAATTAAATATATATGGTACATCTGTTAATTTGATGTAAATATAAGGTACGAATAATAATTTACTTAATTCATCTACTATGGTTGCTGAAGCCATTAAATTAATTAAATGCCACAACATGAGTTGCAAAAATTAGGAGTTAGTCACGGACGTATGTAGCATAAGGACAGAAAATGTAGTTAATTATGTTCAACTCTTTTGACTTATACCTATATATACTTATTTAAATAAGTGAAATTAGTTGTAATTATTTAAATAGTAAAGTACAATATTGTAAATAACGAAATTTTGTGGGGTTCTATCAGACAAGTTCAATTTTAGTTAGGGTTCTTAGAGATTACTCTGTCATAAACTCTAGTTCAGGTATAAATAAAAGCTAATATGTTTTCATGAAGAAGCATCTCGAATATTCCGTTTATTCATTAAGAGATCATGATATGATCAGACCTCAGCTCATGCATCGGTTTACCGAAATAACCTCTGCTCTCCCACTTCCTTCTATTCAAAAGGCGAGCCACCATTGACTCTATTTATTATTATGGTAAAAAAACTCTGGCTATCTCTGCACCCCTACCTCCTTCATTACTGAGCGGTCATTTAGGCTTTTTTTATCAATCAAATATTGCAAGAAGATTCACAGAATCTTCTTCACATGAATATCAAATAAATTCCAAAAAAGTCCAAATCATCCTAAATTTGAGAAATATATTATTAAGAAAGGAAACTACCCGCACACTATTTATTAATAAAATATTCTTATTTTCTTATATTTATTTGTAATTAAAATTTATTTTACATGCATTAAAAATTTTTGCAAACAAATATGTTACAACATATTAAATTAAGTGGGCTCAAAATAAAGTCCACTTAAAGACAAAAAAGGAAAGAAAATATAACAAACATTAACATGCAAATGGGGGGGGGGGGGGGGGGGGTTTAAAGGGTTGTATTTACTCGTTAACTATGTGAAATGAAATAGATTTTCCTCCTCATTAATATGCCTATGAATTATGCGAAATAAAATAAATTTGCCCTTATTTTTTAGGAGAGGAAGCTTAGAATTCAATGATATCATGTGTTACACAAATAAGGTCTAAGGATTTAAAATTCTAAATAGAGGGTAAATTTGAATTTTTCACAAAATTCAAAGGAAAATATGATCATTTCTCATAGTTCAAGAACAAACATGACTCTTTCAGCAATCACCGTCTCTCTCCGTCACTACTATCATCATCACCTCCATCATCATCCCACCATAGAAGGAAATGTATTGTAAACGACTTTAACATGCAATATAAAATACTATTTTAATGTAAATGTACAACCTCACAAAAGTCAAAGAAAATAAGAAAAAAATGGTGATTGACGATAGAAATAGTGGCACGAAAAGATTAAAGATGAATAAAATAATCCTATAGCGCCCAACAAAATGAAAAAAAAAAAAAACACACAAACAAAATACCTCTTTGTAGATTTTTTGTTTCTTTGTTTCTTCAAAGTCTCATATGTTTCTCTTGTGGCAAAAAAATTGGGAGAGACAATTTCTCATACGTTTATATAATAATATCATATCATTTGTTTAAAAGAGACTACAGAAGGAAAACTACATCTAACCAAAAAAAAAGAAAGGAAAACTACTAATTACGTAAATTTTAAAGGTAAATATATTGTGATTTATTTATATGATTTTTGCACGTATCTATGAGGAAGAAAATTAATCATTAAGCTATCGAAGCAAAAGTCATCTATTTTATAATCAAGATGCTAAATCTTTCTTTTTTCTTCAATTAGAATTATACCTTCCTTATTTGTCCTGCATTTTAAAAGGTATATATAGATATATATACTTATACGGGTCCATTTTAATTGTCATGCTTATTAAAAAAGACTTTATTTCAAAATAATTGTTATTTTAAAAAATTCAGATATAATTAATTATTTGTTTCCTCCTTTACTCTAGAGATTGATATTATTAATAATGTGGTGAAAAAAGATAGTACTATAATTGGAGCAAAGAGTTATCAAGGATAATTTAGTCAAATTACTAGTATATTTTTAAAAGGGCGTATAGGAAAAAATATGACAAATACAATGGATCGAAGGGAGTACTCTTGTTATAGAGTTTTTTTTTTATACCTTATATATGTGTATTTCAATTTAATTCTAATTAATGATATATCCTATTATAAAAGGTATCTTTCAAATTAGTTATCAGTGTGCACAAAGTTAAACTCTTTCTTTATATAACACCTATTTTCTAAATAGGTAGTCAATTTTTATATTATACTATATTGTTTTCAAATGAAGAAAGTAGTAAGAAACAATTTTTTAATATTTTTGGTAGTTGAGTTGTTGGTTGGCTTGCAAGTTTCGAATGGTAAATTAGCTAACAATTTGTTGTGACATGTTTTAGGCCTTTTTTCTTTTTCTTTCAGTTTTAGTTATATTTCTTTTTTTTTACTTTATTAAAATGCTGCAGCAATTTAATTATCTCAAGTGATTTACTATTGTCCTTCTCCTCAACAAATATTTTAAATATTTCTCATGGATCTTATCGTTTTTAAAATATAATGTCTAAAAATGAATTGAAAATAATATTTTTTTTATTATTGGTGTTTGCTCATACATTACACCTTGAAATGGGCAAGAGCCAATTTTGTGTAAGAAAAATTGTGTTTGCTCCATTGACAAGCAATTTGCCTTGTATTCCAATGCTATAAATCCAATATAATCCATGAATTCCATGTCTTGCAATCGCATTACTTCCCCCTATATGTCCTGTTGTAAAATGAGGCGTTTGCGCTTTTTCATCATTGACACGAACCTTAAGAAAAAAAAAATCTATGTAAGTCATATCGAATAAAAACTTATCTAGTCACGTTAGCTTAGTTATGACAGATACACATGTTTTGTTTGCCTATTCAAAAATGTTGTCACACTCTCCCATCAGATTCTCCAAAATTACATAACTTTTGAAGATTCCGATACAAACAAGATAGCAGTAATATTTTTGAAGAGTCCGACCAATATAACATATATTTGAAATAATGTATAAATCAAGTAATTAAAAAGGGTATATAAATACATACTTGAAGTTCAGCTTGTGAAGCTGCAGCAAGAGCCAATTGGAGAGTGTAATTTGAGGCATTACTAACATTGGCAAGATTAAATATAATTTTCCATGTAGTAGCTTTATATGTGTTGTTTCCTATTTTCCTGCAAAAAAAAATCCACCAATTTTTTTGTTAATTTCATCATAATAATCATGTTACGTTTTTCTCTGGAATCGATCTTTTATGTTATGTTCTATATAATGATAATTTACTATAGCAATCAAAACATATTGAAACAAATGTCATTATTATAAAGAGATTTGACGATATAAACGAGCTTACCTAGTAACATGAGCATAAAACCAATCTCTCGAATATTTGCTAGTCTCAACATTGTAGACAAGATCAATTTTAGGATACAAAACACTATATTGTTTCCACAAACCATATTGTTTAAATCTGCAAACCAAAATAGATTAAATAAACAACAATTATTTTACAATTTATTTAAAATATTTATAAAATATATAACAAGTAAATTTTTGGAACTTACCTTGATTCAGAATTATTTTTGTATTTGTGAACTTTGAATTCTGGAGGTGGATTTGGAATAAAAAATTCAGCAGCAGTTCTATCTGGTACACCAATTTCCCAAATTGTAGCTCCATTTCTTGGAGGATTATACAACAAAACACCTAGTTTAATATTTGAACCTATATATAGGTACACAAAAAAAATTAAAAAATAGAAAATATTGTTTAGAATTAGGAAAAAATAACAAGTGAGTAATTAAGTAAGAAAGTAAAATTAACCTGGAGTAACATTTACAATTGAAGTGTATTTGTAATCTCCGAGAATTCCTGGAACTGTTGCATACAAGTTATATGTACCAAATATGACCTTTTCTATGATGAAGTTTCCATTACCGTGGGTTTTTGTCCAAAATTGATAACCCTGGAGATTATAAAACGAAATGAAATTTAAAAGATTTATAAATCTATATAACTAAAATATTCTTCAATTTTTTTTATAAATAATATAATTAATTAACCTTACTTTGTTTTCTCTTTGCCAAGATCCAGCTTCTCCTAGTGGTGCTAATCCTATATAAGCATTGGATGCTGGCACAATATGTTTACTGATAAACCTTATAAAAAAAAACATAAATAATCAATCAATTATGCTTCAATCTCAAATTAATTAAATCGATTATCATTTATTCTGATATTAAGTATTCTACATATAGATAATTACCTTTAATCTCAATTAGTCAGGACTCGTCTTACTATAGATATGTGTATGGCTATAGATTATGTCAAAAGAATTCTAGGTCTTATCGACACACCTCATATTATGGATATTGGCTATATATTATACAAATCAACCTAGTATGGCTAAGGTTAGAGTGCATGTAGACTTTGAGGCTAATTAAAGATCAAAGTGTTAGTAACCTTTTAGGATCACGTACCACGTTTTTACCAAACGATAGATATTATCAAGGATCAAAACAAATAAAGGTACGTATGATAAAGTTCATTTTGATCATTTTCCCCATCAAATGATATATAGCCAAATCAAGATCAGATAGGACGGCCATCAAGAGGCCGAAGCAGAACTATCATAGGAAAGCCTGTCCCTGCTAGTTATATATATCTTTAGGGAAAAAGATGTACCTGTCATTAATAAATAGCTTGCCACTAACAGTTCCTCTTTGATTAGATTTGATGTAGTCTTTTGAAACTGGAAATTCATAAGGCCAACTTGCAGCTTCTTGATTCATCTGAAAATTTGGATAATGTGATTGGGCACAAAGTTTACGAAATATGTATAATGCATTAAAATATGACGTCCATGACTGAACGCAAACCTCTAAAGAAAGAGTCCACATTATACCTTAAGCAAATCCCACATCAGAATGAGAGAACAAAAAAGTTAGTAACCTCATTATAAAATTGAGTTCAGAATCAACTATTGAGACTATCTTTTGGGTCAAAATCGAAGGGACAAATCTATGTGGGAGTAGGCCCAAAAAGGACAATACCTCAATAGTTGGACCAAGATCGTTAAATATATAAACATGTCATGTTTAATCTTGAGAGTACTAAATATAGATAGACGACTTTTTTTATAAAAAGATGGACCAGAAAAGAAAGTAAGACATGTAAACTGAAATCAATACATACTCTTTTCTTTGCATCCTTCCAAAGTATAGAAGGATTTGCCTTGGCTGCATCATTTGAATTTAGATACACAAAAACAGGACCAATAACTTTTTTCCATTGTTCTCCTTGTCCAAATTTAATTGCTAAATCCTCTCCAGCATAATGTGTACTCACAAATATCTTGCAATTATGAATAAATAAAAAAATTAATAACAAGTTTCATATAATATAATTGTAATTAATTAATTAATGACTTACACTAAGTACAGTTGGACCAACATGTGTAGTAAGGTCTTGTCTAAAAGGTCCTCCAGTACGATATTCATTACTTGGATTAATCATCCAAAATCCAAATGGTGGATTAGTAGAACTAACCCATCCATAAACTTTACCATCTTTATTATCACTTGCATAGAAATACTTGTCATCCACCTGCATAATTAGGTGAAAAATATCATCATAAAAGTCTTATTAATTATATTGTTATCGACTATCATTATGTACCATCAAAAATTGTGACAGGATAAATATGATCATATCTCTCCACCCTTAATCTGAAGTTTAAGAATTTGACATTTAGTTGTAGTTTTGAAAATTATAAGTTTGGAATTTGAAGTTCGGATTCTGAAATGAATCATATATACATATTCAGTTAATTTCTCAATAAACATACTGGATTTTGTCGAACCTATACTTTCCATGCTAGCTATAGCTTTAGACTTGCATATAGTACTAGCTAGCTAGGGATTTAGTCAAACCTTGTAGCTTCGGATCAATAGCCGTATATATGTGTGAAAATATGACTTGGTCGAGTATGTAAATTTATACTAATTATAGAGTCGTACCTCTCCTTTTAACTCTGGATTAGTCGGATCAGTGAGAAGAATAGCTTCTTTATAGTCAAGCACTTGGCCTTTCTTTCGATCCATTTCTGTTGGCATGACACGTTGCCTCTCATCAGAAACAGCCATATAATGAAACCTATATACATAAATATACAGTTTCAATATACTATATATTTATTTTTATCCAATTCAAAATTAAAATAAATATTTTAAAAGAAATATTTTTCTAATTAATGATAAGAAATTATTTTAAATATAAAAAAAAAAAAAAAAACGTACATGTTTCCTTGAAGCTTGAACACAACCCTGAGATTTTGTATATACGAAATTGGCCATCCTTTTAAACGTTCAACGATTGAATATGTATAAAATCCAGGTGTATTGCATAGCATAATAAACCTAAAATTAATTCTCTATATATTAGTACATTGTTATAACAATCTAAAGATAACTAGAGAAACAACGTGATTATAAAGAAGCTTGATCGTATGTTCTGACAATACAACATTATTTTCGCACTATCAAAATCACATAAAATATAATTTTGAAAAAAGAAAATATTTACCTTTTATCAATGTTCAAGGGAGGTTCATTTGATTGAGAAGCATTCCATGTTCTTTTAAATGAAATTTCTGTCTGATTTTCATTAGTAATTATTACCTCAAAACTTGTTCCTGAAAGCCTGCAAAACCAAAAGTATATTGAACTTAATTTTCAATTTTTTACTATCGTATGAATAGGATCCTTCCATCCTTAATCATTATTAGTGTCGGGTTCAATATTGATGTCATGGGAATGACAAACCCCAGTAGAGAGAACAATTAACTTCTTTAATAAACTCTACACAACATGAATCTGAACTAATAGTGTTAGTAAGTATCTGACAAAAACTAGTACTACAGTACTAACAAATTGGGCTATTGAAAATGTTCGTTGTTCTAATGTATAACGTCCGTTGGAAATTCACATTTTTTAATAGTGAAAACATATTCAAAAATAGAGATAATAATGATTTTCAATTATCCAAGACGTCAAGGATTCAAGCTATGAAACGATCAAGAATTTAAGCTATGAAACATACTCTTGCAGAAATGCAGAACAAAACTATATCAATAGATCCCTAATAAAACTTAGTACACCAAATTGTCCTTTAATCATTAATT
This sequence comes from Solanum commersonii, assembly GCA_029007595.1. Classification (NCBI taxonomy): domain Eukaryota; kingdom Viridiplantae; phylum Streptophyta; class Magnoliopsida; order Solanales; family Solanaceae; genus Solanum; species Solanum commersonii. The sequence goes on along the minus strand of JAJTWQ010000345.1, from coordinate 141,458 downwards.
CATCAAAAATTAATTTGAGACAAGAAAGATAAAACTTACTTTGCTCTAGTTGTACGAGGTCCAGTGTTATTCCAAATAATATCCCAATACCTGAAATAAACATAATAAAGTATTACATATAAGTAATTAATTTCTACATTAGATAAAAATCTAAATTATTAATCGAAGTTTAAAGATTAATTAATTTACCCTCTATTGGTTTCTAAATTATGGGTGGATAGTATATTTTGGAACCCACCATATGATATGCCAGTGACATCTCCATGTGGTTTTGATAAAGTTATATTGAAGATGCCATTGCTCATCGTCACCTGTAAAATTTAAATTCGAATTAATATCGGTTGTCAATAGGAAGTGACAAAATTAATTAGCATATAAATACTAAGTATCTTATCTTATACTAAGATCTAATTAAAAGGTGTAAACTTATACTTGTTTAGGTTGTATGTCCAATTTGAGTGTTGGCGTTGTTGTCGATCTTCGTCTATTTTTAGAACAAAGAAATAACGAAGTTAGGTAAATGCTTATGATTTAATTGAATCACTTGACTCGACTCGACTCGACTCAAATTGTTAGGTCCGAAATAATTAGGTGTAATGCAGAAGCTAGCAAAGCAAACCTCGAAAGACCATGAGTATGAAAAGAAACGAGAAACACACCAAAAGACACAAAAATTTAACGTAGTTCGGTCAATCGACCTACGTCCACAAAGGAGATGAGCAATCCACTATAAATATGAAAGTACAAAATATACGGAGAAATTACATCAACCAATTCACTCGGAATACAAGTAGGTTCACAAATTCTCCCCCATAACCGAAACTCTCAAAACCCTAGGACTACATTGTGAATGTTGATTAAGTTAGAAGGAACAAACCTCTATTTATAGAGTCCTAAACCTTTTCCTACAAGAAAAGGACTAGTCAAACCAAAACTTTTTCCTAAAAGAAAAATCTATTTATGATAAAAAATTCAGGGCAAATAAAACCCAACACAAATGTCCTTCTAACAATAGATCTTTATGTAACTATGTGTGGGAAGGAGTGTAACAACTATTATTAGGGTCCGATTTTGAGATCAATTTCACAATTGATCTCCTACATTGTTCATTATACTAAAAGGGGTTATGTGACTCTCGAAAGTCATCTTTTATATTGTACCAAAATTTCCCCTACTTTTGCCCTACATTAGATATTGGGAAATTTTATGCCCTTGTTGTGACAAAAGTAGGGCATTTATGCCTTCTTTCATATATCAACTAACGAAACTCTAAAAAAACATTTCTGTCATGTGTCAACATCAAACAAACAAAAGATTTTATTTAAAACCCCTCAATTTTTAACGAAAGATAAAAATATTCGTCGATACATAGTACATGAGCAATTTTAATCATTTTCTGTCGAATAAAAGTAACATAGACTTACCCATTGTGTGGATGACAATCAGCTACAAGGAAGAACAACAAAGCAACCATAGTCACCTCCAACACATGTACACTTAATAATTGCTTATATCTTCCCATTTTCTGCATTTTCACTATTAAAAAGAAATTTAATAGATTCAATTAAAAATATAAAATTTGATAACATCACGAAAAAAAAATATTAGGTGATTTTTTCGTCTATCAAATCCTTAATGAACATAGTTATATCTGATACTGATGTAATAATCGAAATGTATAAAAGTTAGTCCAGATCTCGCCGTCACGAAGAAAAAAACATGAAAATTGATCCATATAATAACAAAAGGAAAGAAAAAAAAATCAGAAAAGAAGTTTCATACCTCTAATTTGCTAATCTTCTGTAAATGTAAATATAATATTTGTACTGCATTATGCTTTTATATAAGTTTTGAAATCGGTCATTAAATTAAATAATTTTCATTTATAGCTAAATCTTAGAGGAGATTATATTTGGCCAATAAAAATGAAAGAAACAAGTCATATATTTTCTTAAGGAAAGTCAAGTAATTATAGTAGACAATAAATTAGCTTTAAAACAAAGTAAATACTAAATAGTAGTCCAATAAAATGCCAAATCAATTTTTTTATTAGATTTCCTTTCCAATATGTTCTGCATTTCAAGAAAAATAAAATATTGCCAATTCATGGATTTCAAAAGGGGAAATTTCATAAATAAGGAGTAAAATCAGAGGTGTCAAATGAGCAGATCGTGCTGAATTTAAGAAGGAATGGGTTAAAATGGGCCGAGTTAATAAGTGGGCAGGTCATTTGTAACTTGGGCTGATATACAACTCATAATCTAACCTGGCTAATTCTTACTAAATTTTAAGGGAATTTTACATAAACCTCATAGTGTTAAAAGCTAATTATATCATATCTCTGATCTTTCTCAAATTACAAAAATCTTTTAAATTTAGTGGAATTCAGATATATCCCAAAACGACTCGATACATCGCGTCCCGGCTTGGATACATCCCTCAACGTCTTGATACATCGCGTCTCGATTTCGAATACATCACTCAACTTCCTGATATATCGCGTAAAGTGATGTATCCAACCGATACATCAAGTAAATTAATTTATCGGAGAATAGGAAAGAATAGGGATTTTTGTAATTTTTTTCAAATGGTAGGAAATTTTAGAAAAATTGATAAAATAAGTTATGTATTTGAATAATTTTTCCAATTTTAAATTTCTTTGTTTCAACTTTTATATTTTTTTAAAGTACATAATAAAAACTATTTTTTATTACAGCTCGATATAACATGTCAAAACAAAAAAATAAAATAATTTAATGAAATATCTTATGTGTCAATTTGGGCTAGCACGTCAAGCTAATTTCAATGAGCTTAAATGACCTAATTAAGGTGATAAATGAATGAATTAATAACTCATCCAAATTTAAACAACTTAAATAAATTATATTTTTATGAGCTAATTTTACTGCCTCTCAAATAATAACTATGCAAAATGTTGTGATTGAAGTTAGTTGATGATCTTAGAGAAATTTATATTATATGATAACTATTAGGAGTTGTGAGTTATTAGAATGGTGGTTGTATCATCATTATTGTATATATTGAAGGCCAAAATTATTCCAATAAATTTCCTATGGAATGTCCGTTAGGAATTGCCATTTTTTTCAGTATAAGGTACACAAATTTTATATATTTTTGGGGCTAATTACATTTTATCTCGGAAGTTTTTTCAATTACAAAAATTTCAGATGTTTCATTGATTTCGGATACATTCCTTGGTTGTCCGATACATTGTAAATGATACATTACTTAATGGGAGAATATATCTGAGAGGGGATAGGGTTGTATCCGAGAGGGGATTTTTGTAATTCTTTTAAATGGTAAGAATTTTAGAGATTATGATTAAATTATAGATTTATATAATTTATTTTTTTAATATAATGACATTGTATAAATTTGAATTAATCGAACTAGTAAATTTCAGACTCCAAATAAGTAACAAAAAAAAGTTAGATTCTCAAATGCCCGAAAAAAGTTGAATTGAAAAAAGTATTCATCTTTATAGTATATATATATATATATATATATATATTGGATGCTACTTGTCACATTTTTTAATTTAAACTGATCTCATGAATCTTATCATTCTTTCACTTCTAAATATAGCGTTTATAATAAACAAATTTAAAAAAAGACAAATGAATCCAAGAAAATAACCATCTTATTACTGATGAGGTCCTTCAAAACGAATATAATCATACATTACACCTTCAAAAGGGGAGAGACCGCTTGATTGTACAAGAAAAATTGTGTTTGTTCCTTTGACAAGCAATTTGCCTTGTATTCCAATACTATAAAGCCAATATAATCCATGAATTCCATGTCTTGCGATCGCATTACTTCCTCCAATATGTCCTATTGAAAAATGAGGTTCCTGTATTTTTTCATCGTTGACATGAACCTTAAGAAAAAAACAACCAAAAATAAACTTTAGTTAGTTAAAAACATAATATGTTCTAGACTACTCGAATTATCTAATAATAATATTGTACTTATATTTATAAAAATATTATCATATCGATAATATTTTTAAAAATCCGAACAACATCACACATATTCGAAATAAGAAGTCAAGAAATTAAAGGATATATAAATACATACATGTAGATCAGCTTCATGAGCTGCAGCAAGAGCCAATTGGAGAGTGTAATTTGAGCCAATATTAACATTGGCAAGGTTAAATATAACTTTCCATGAAGTACCTTCATATGTCTTATTTCCTATTTTCCTGCAAAAAAAAAAACAGTCAATTAATTTTTATTAAAATATTTTATCTAATGATTGTAAAATAAATGGTCGATATATATATAGTCGGACCTTTTTATTATCATGTTAGGTTCTCCATGGAACTGATCTTTCATGTTATGTTCTATGTACATAACAACAATTTACTAGTCTATAGCAACCAAAACATATCAAAGCAAATGACGTTATTATAAAGAGATTTGACTGTATAAACAAACTTACCTAGTAACTTGAGCATAAAACCAATCTTTTGAGTAATTGCTAGTCCCAACATTGTAGACAAGATCATTTTTAGGATATAAAACACCATATTGTTCCCACAAACCATATTGTCTAAATCTGCAAACCAAAATTTAGAGTAAATAAACAACAACAAAAATTACAATTAATTAATATTTTAATATATAAGAAAATTGTTTTTGAAACTTACTTTGATTCAGAATTATTTTTGTATTTGTGAACTTTGAATTGTGAAGGTGGATTTGGAATAAAAAATTCAGCAGCAGTTCTATCTGGTATACCAATTTCCCAAATTGTAGCTCCATTTCTTGGAGGTTTATAAATCAAAGTACCTAATTTAATATTTGAACCTATATTTTTGTTCAAAAAAAAGAATAAAAAAATTAGAACTATTGTTTAAAATTAATAACAAATGAGTAATTAAGTAAGAAAGTAAAATTAACCTGGAGTAACTTTTATATTTGAAGTGTATTTGTAGTCCCCGATAAAACCTAGAATTGTTGCATACAAGTTATATGTACCGAATATGACATTTTCTATGATGAAGTTTCCTTTACCATCGGTTTTAGTCCAAAACTGATAACCCCGGAGATTATAAAAAATAATGAAATAAAAAAGATTAATAAATTTACATAATTAAAATATTCTTCAATATTTTTTTTATAAATCATATAATTAACCTTACTTTATTTTCTCTTTGCCAAGATCCAGCTTCTCCTGGTGGCCCTAATCCTATATAAGCATTGGATGCTGCCACATTTTGTTTACTGATAAACCTTATAAAATAAAAACACAAAAAAAAAAAAAAAATTAATCGGTTAACAAATAGATATTATTATAATAATAATAACATGTTCAGTATAATCTCGTAAGTGAAAAAGACTTGCCTGTCATTAACAAATAATTGGCCTCTAACAGTTCCTCTTTGATTAGATTTGATGTAGTCTTTTGAAAGTGCAAATTCATAAGGCCAACTTGCAACTTCTTGATTCATCTGTATATTTGGTTAATGTGATTTGGCACGAAGTTTACAAAATACGTATAATGTATTAAAATGTGACACCCATGATAAAATATAAGCCTTTGAAGAAAAAGTGCACATCACATCTTAATTGAATCTTATTATAAAAATGAGTGTTCAGAATTAACTGTTGAGCTATGTTGTCTTTAGGGTCAAATTCAAAGACACAAATTTGAACGAGACGTCTAGACTCAAAGAAGACAATATCTTAACAGTTGGATCATGTGAAGTGTTGGAGTTAAAAGGAGTACCAAATATAGATAATGGATTTTTTTTTTTAAAAAGGGACTAAAAAGAAAAGTACGTAAGACACGTAAACTGAAATCGATACATACTCTTTTCTTTGCATCATTCCAAAGTACGGAAGGATTTGCCTTAGCTGCAGCATTTGAATTTAGATACACAAAAACAGGACCAATAACTTTTTTTCCATGCTTCTTCTTGTTGAAATTTAATTGCTAAATCCTCTCCAGCATAATGTGTACTACAAAATACCTTGCAATTATAAATAAATTAAAAAAATAATTAATATAATTATACACTAAAAAAACATTATAGAAATTAATTAATTAATGACTTACAGTAAGTACAGTTGGACCAACATGTGTAGTAAGATCTTGTTTAAGAGGTCCTCCAATACGATATTCATTACTTGGATTAATCATCCAAAATCCTAATGGAGGATTAGTAGTACTAATCCATCCATAAACTTTACCATCTTTATCATCATTTGAATAGAAATACTTGTCATCCACCTACATAATTATGTGGGAAAAAAATCTTGTTATCGACTATCGTTATCATCATAAATTGTGACAGGATGAATATGATCATATCTCTCCACGTGCCTTGATCAAAGGCAATGGTCATGAATATATAGCCAAAAACAAAATCAGTATTTAAAGTTTATAAATTCTGAATTTGAAGGTCGAGTTATGAAGTGGATCATATATACTTATTGAGTTAATTCGCATGAACGAATATAAATTAGTCGATTTATAAGTTTATTTTAATTACAAAATCATACCTCTCCTTTTAAATCTGGATTAGTCGGATTAGTGAGAAGAACAGCTTCTTTATAGCCAAGCACTTGGCCTTTGTTTCGATCCACGTCTGTTGGCATGACACGTTGCCTCTCATCAGAAACAACCATGTAATTAAACCTATATACATAGATATACAATGTCAATATACTATAGTATTTATTTTTTGAAAAAAATATTTTATCGATGATTGAGAAAATTTAGATTAAAAAAAAATACATACATGTTTGTTTGAAGCCTAAACACAAGCCTGATGTTTTGTATAGACGAAATTGGCCATCCTTTAAAACGTTCAACGATCGAATACGTATAAAATCCTGGTATATCGCGTAGTATTATAAACCTGAAATTAATTCTCTATATATCAGTATATTGCTATAACGGTCAAAAGATATTTAGAGAAATTAAACAACGAAGTTATTATAAAGAAGTTTGATCATATGTTCTGATAATGTAACATTATTTTCGCGTTATCAGAGTCGCCTAAAATATAATTTAAAAAAAAGAAATACTTACCTTTTATCAATGTTTAAGGGAGGTTGATTTGATTGAGAAGCATTCCATTTTCTTTTAAATGAAAGTTCTGTCTGGTTTTCATTGTGAATTATTACCTCAAAACTTGTTCCTATAAACCTGCAAAACCAAAAGTATATTGGACTTAATTTCAATTTTTTACTATCACACGGATAGAATCCTTCCATTCTTAATCATTATAAGTCTCGGGGACAAGTCTTGTGAATAACAAAACCCTTGATAGAGAACATTTCTTCCTTTAATAAGGTCTACGCAACACAAATTTGAATGTATAGTGTCAGTGAGTATCAGACAATTAAAAAATACTATAGTAATAACAAACACAAATTTTCAATAGATTCCATAACAAATTGGCTTATTAGAAATGTTTTCGGTAGAATTTTCTACTATAATGTTCGTTGGAAATTCACATTTTATAATAGTGAAAATATATCCCAAAAAAGAGATAACAATAATTTTCAATTATCCATGATGTTACGTACGGATTCAAACTACGAAACTAAACTCTCGTAGAAATGCAAGATAAGACAACATACAAATACAATAGATCATTACATTGTGGTTCGTTCTTTCATCATACCCCAACATAACGAAAGCTTAGTGTATCGAGTTGTTGTTTTTAATTGTTTTGTCAAACATTAATTCGAGACAAGAAGGTAAAACTTTACTTTTGTGAAAAACTTGAACGAGGGTTAGTGTTACTCCAAACAGTATCCCAATACCTGAAATAGATATAATTAAGTATTATCAGTAATTAATTTCTACATTAAACAAAAATTTAAATAATTAATCAAAGTTTATAGATTAATTAATTACCCTCTATTGGTTTCATCATTTTGGATGGTAATATATTTTGAACCCCACCATATGATATGCCAATGACTTGGGCATCTGGTGTTGATAAAGTAATATTAATGAATCTATTACTTATCGTCACCTGTAAAATTTAAATTCTAAATTTATGTCTACTACGAGTAGGGGTCACAAAATAAATTAGCACATAATTAAAAGGCGTAAACATTTAGAAAAAAAATATATTTGCTAAACATAGGTTTTTACTTGTTTACGTTGTTTGTCCAATTTGACTGGGGAATTGTTGTCAATCTTCGTCAGTTTTAACAACAAAAAAAAAAAAAAAAAGTTAGGTGAATGCTCGTGATTTAATTAAATCTACTTCATACGAAAAGTATAACATATAAATAAATCACATTATACTAAAAAGGTCATGTAACTCTCAAAAATCATATATCTTGTATATAGTGTCAAGAACATGGATTAAGAAATCGAAACGAAAAAAGGTCAAGGACAATTTTAACCATTTTCCATTTTTATCGGGGACAAAAATGCTCCTCGGTCAATTTCTAACGAGAGACAAAAATACTCTTTGATAAATATTATAAGGGCAATTTTGACCATTTTCCGTTGAATAAAAATTTAGAGACTTACCCATTGTGAGGATGACAATCAGCTACTATGAACAACAACAAAGCAACCATATATCTCCACATTTTCTGCATTTTCACTTTAAAAAAATTCAATATAATACAATTAAAAATATCGGATTTGAATCATTTATCTAATAATATCACAAAAAGAAAAAACTACTAGGTGATTTTTATAATCTATCAAATTTTTTAGTGAACAAAGTTACTCGATACTGTAGGTTACATACCTCTAATTTGCTAATCTTTTGTATATGTAATAATATGATATGTTTACTGTATTAAACTTATATATAAGTTTTGAAATTGCTCATTAAATTAGATAATTTTCCTTAAATGTAAATCTTAATAGAGATTATAGTTGACTAATGAAAAGAAAAAAAGCAAAAGTAATTTATTTTCTAAATACAAGTCAATTAATAGTAATTTACCTAAAAACATAACAGGAAATACTATTACACTATAGATGTCAAATTAATTTTCATTAGACAACTTACCTTCTTATATGTTCTACATTTCAAGAAAAATAAAATATTGCAAGTTCATATATAATATCGCGATAAATTGAGGTTTAGTAATAGATGCGTGCAATATACTTATTATCTGCACAGATACACTTATACAAAGATATTGTATATGCAAAAATATAGTTACTAAGTGCATGAATATAGCGCGGGAATAATGTATATACTCTCAGATACACTTATTATCTGCACAAATACAATTACCCAAAGATATTATATACATGAAAATACAGTTATTAAGTACACAGATACAACACGCGAATAATATATATTTCCGATATATATATATATACCGCTTGATACAATGTATTCCTCTACGTTTTAGAATCAAAATACTACTACGTTTCGTAATTAAGATATCGATATATTTTTTTGAAAATCTAAATGCAAAGAAAAAAAAAATTAGAAAATATTTTTCAAAATTAATTCTGACAATGGAGGTCTTGTCATACAAAGTGCAGGCCTGTGGATGAAAGGGCCTGAGCAAATTGGGCCCTATTCTAATGGCCCATTTTTATTTGTTGTTATTAAATCTGCAATCCATTAGATTATGCATATAAATAGATTGGACATTTTGACATGACACTCACTCATTAGCAGCCAAGTATTAAAAGGTTCCAACTGACACACTTATCTTTAAAAAAAGGAAAACGACGAAAAGGAAATTCATAATCGTTATTTTTCAAGTGTACTCGGTAAATCATAAAATGGTTAGTTTGTAAATTACATAGGAGAAGAAAAAGTATTAGACAAGTCATGTGTGATGAATTTGATTTAGAAAACCAAAATTCTTAATATTGTAAGTATGGGGTTTCGAACTTTTGATCTTCAAGGAGGAAAAATAGTAGTATAGAAGTGACGATAGTTTGTGTGAGGTCTTTTTTATTTTATTTCATGAGTAGTTGGATCTGAATTTATACTATTGAATTCACATATACCAACTTTATTAACTTGTGAAATAAAATTTTAAAAAATATAGTAGAACACGATTTTCATTTAGTCGAAACTTTAATATAGATTTCGAATATTAAGGAAAAAAGTTTGTGACTAGCTCCTTGCATATGGACAATTAAGTTGTGATGAGGATTGCGGTGGTTATATAACATTATTATTATTATTATATGTTTTCGGTTGTAGGTGATGAATTAAAGTGATATAATATGTAGTAATATTATTTGTTGACCATAACATAACAACAAACAAATTAATATAATGACGATTTAAACCATAAGACTTTTTGGAATAGTGATGAAATGCTTCATGAAAATATGATACCGATAAGGTTTGGTAGTAGTAATATCTTTGGATTTTATATAACTTCTTTCTAAAAGAAAAAAAATAACAAGAAACAATAAAGGTTAAGAAGGTAGGATTATTTATAAATATATAGATCATATGTATAAAAATTATCATAATTTATTAAGATTAAAATAATCAGATGTCATAGAGTACAAAAATTTCGAAAGAATAAGATGCTATGAGGTGAGAAGGAAGCTAAAACCCTCAATTTATAGATATTCCAAATTTATTTTTTTCCAACAAATAAATAATTAGTTAAATATAAAAAAGATTTGTGTTTCTTTTTTTATGATTCTGTTATTAGAATTTGAGCTTCAATTATTTTTTTACTAAAAGCGAAAGAAATTGTTATCTTTCTATAATTCTAGCACATTACTTATTTTAGTATTGCTTTTAACCTAATTAATATGTTTTATTTTGGAGTCTAATAAAATATGTATAATAATACATTAGTTCATATAATCTCTTTCGATTTATTTTTTTGACAAGATGGATAACTAATTTTCTCCAAAATAAATAATATAAAGTCAGCTACATTTTTCTTTAATAAAAGTTTGTCCCCGCTACAATAGAAAATCCCTATTCTACGCTAACAATTAATCATAAATATTCTTTCCCTTAACATTTGGCAATGTATTAATAATAAAATAATTCAAACAAGAAACTATGCTTTATATCAATTAAAAGATTCTTATATTTGTCACAAAAACTAGTCAAACTTTTGCTAGTAAAAATCAATGAAGGTTTCAAAGTGAAAGTGGCCATTTAAGACCTCGGGTTCGAGCTTTAGGTATGAAAAATATTATCTCTCTAGTCTTACGCGATGCGAATTCAAAATAATCAGACTTCATTATGGATATCAGGCACTGAGTGGGAAAACAACGGCATTTAGGTTTATTCTATTTTTTAGACTTGGCGTAAATATGGTCCTCGAAAATTATTCTTCCGAACTGTAGTAAAATTGCTTCTTGTATTTATTCGTATATTAATCAACAATACTAATTTTTTTGCTTATAGACTATAATCGAATATTTGAAATAACTTACAAAATTATAGATAATTGTCTAATGTTTACTCAAGAGACTATTAATATTAGTATGTTCAAAGCGAATTTTTAAATCGCGATTTAAAAGGTTCATAAATTAAAATATAATTATTTCACCAAAAAGAATAAGTGACGAATATTTTACAAGTGAAAGGGATATAAAAAGCAAAAAGGGAAAAAAATATTAAATTAATTTAAATTAATGAAAGGGTCCTTAATATTTTCTTTTTAGAGGATTTAGTCACTAATGTTTTCAAGTAGTGCATGGAAAATGACGTTGTGATGGAATCCAATATTTTAAAATTGGAGTGTTCGTCATATCATAGTCTAAATTAATATGTGATTTGTAGACGTTCCACTCATAATTAGTGAGTGTCACAATGAAATTATTTTTTAAAACTAAAAAATAAAAATGGACCCCCTTAGTCCTTTCGGGCAAAAAGATTAGTCTGATGCACAAATCATCCCATGTTATTAAATTTCGAAAAGAGCCGCATCTAAGGTGTGCGATGAGTCGATGAAGACAGTCTTTCGTAATACAAGTATTAGTAGCTGCTTCCACGAGTATCAGCGTTGATCACAGAAGTATTGGGGGCCATTTCAACGACTTAGCAGGAAAAAAAAAAGGGATCAACTCGTGGGAGTTTAGAAGCGCCTTGATACCATAAAGAAACGAGAGCAAAGATGGGAAAATTGTATATATTATTATTGACCATATGCCTGCTATATAAAGAATCTATACAAGACCTAGAAAAGATAAAGACTATTAAACATATTCCTGAGGATTAGGAAGTGCGAAAATAGAATTCTACAGAAGTAAAGAGTCTCATCCGTTATTAATACCATCATGTCGGAGTAACCTTCAAACGTGAGGGTTCTGTATGAGTTATAGCTGTTGTATGTAGGAATCTGACGAGGGCAAAGATATAGTAAGTAACATTACACATTTGCACAACTCTCAGGATTGGATAACATAATTGCATCATATCTTGTAGTTGGATCATTAACTATATATGTTCCCTTAATCATCTCTTGGTACTTGCATCTGTATTATTATACTCTGCAAGCCATTATTCTGCTTTTCTTAGTACCAAGTTTCAGATTTTGACCTTGTTGTACTTCATTTTTTAACTATACCTGTTCCCCTGATCATGTCTTTCTTCAGATGTATACCCAACCGATATAAAGAATTCACCGCGTTATCATTATGAGTTCACAGAGAAAGTAAAGCGTTATTCCCAAAGGTAGCAACTGATACATGGCTTTAAGGCTTACTACTACTTCATTTTGATGCTCTCTCTGATTGTTGTACTTCATTTTTTAACTATACCTGTTTTCAGGCACTGCTCACTGATGGTTATTACTGTAATGTAATATAGATTAGATTAAATTGAATACGAATCTTAGCCTTTGGACTAAAAATAGGACTTGTGTCAACGATCTAAAACTCACAGATAAAATCAAATTTTAGAATTAGCCCAAAAAACACAAGATCAATTGTAAGGATTTCATATCGGAAGAGAATTACAAGGTTTAAACATCTACTATGTCTCTCTCTATATAGTTTCATAATCATTATTGGTAATGGTGAAGAAAATTCATAATGGCTTTGTTAACTCTTTTATTGCCCTAACACTCAATGGAGTGTGTGGAGAACCATAAGGTTTCTGATTCTAGTTCCGGTTGAAGCAAAAAAAATTTGAGCATTTGACTTGAAGCATAGCCCAACTTGGTGCTCTTGAAAACTTGGACTTATCAGATTGCAAGAGACTTACACAGCTGCCAGAAGACATTGGATGTTTATCCTCTTTGAAAAAGTTGTATCTCAATGGAAATAATTTTGAGCATTTGCCTCAAAGCATATCTGAACTTGGTGCTCTTCAATTGTTGGAGTTATCAGATTGCAAGAAGCTTACACAGCTGCCAGGATTTCCACAGCAATTAGACACAATAGATGCAGATTGGAGCAATGATTCGTTCTGTAATTCGTTGTTCCAGAACATCTCGTCATTGCAGCATGACATCTGTTCTTCACATTCCTTGTCACTAAGAGTGTTTGTGAGTTTGGAGGACAATGGGTCATGACATTTTTGATTTCTTGCTAAACTTTGAATGCTAGATTTTTAAGCCCTTCGCTCAAAGACGATATGCAATAATTCATTTTGGATTAGGAATATGTGATTACCTGTTGTCTTACTAACATCAATATTTTGATTACTTATAAGTGGTTATAACAAGTTTTATTCTGGTTTTGGATTACTTTTGCAGAGCAGACTGGGAAACAGAGAACAAAACCAAGAGATTCATGAAAGAACTTGGGTATGCAATAATTCATTTTTTTTGAATTTCATCTTTCTGTAGATTACCCAACCGATATAAAGATTTCACCAGGTTATCATTTGTAGGTGTTATAAGGTCACAGAGAAAATGCAAAGTGTAACATTAGATTAGGTCACACAGATCATCGTTTTCTTTTGTCACGAGATTGAGTAGCTCACAAGTTATTATTATATATTTTATCTGACAAAAAATTATGTATATGAAGGAATTGAATATCGTTGGAGTCGTGGATGTTGTCAACAGAGAAGGGACTCATCGAGTTGCAACGATACAGTAAGGAGTGCACAACTCTCACTATTTAATTACATTTAACTACTCAAATCTAAGGAGCTGTCTGTCTGTTGTCTAGCTTGTTGACTTCAATCTTTATGAAAGCAATAAGTAACGTCTATGTTTTACTGTATGCAGTGCAAACTTGGAGTTTCGCGTAACACTGCATACGAAGGGCATATGTTTCCTCTGCCTAAGAAAGAGATTCGCGAAAGAACTTGTGTATGCAATAATCCATTCTTTTATATATTAGTAAAGGTGACACGACATCTCTCTTACACCAGCTAACGGAGAAAAGGGAATGTATTCCACTGGAGTCAGAGTAGGAGCTGGAGTTGTGAATTAGAATCAGAGTTGTCAAAAGAGATGATCATACATATATTGAATTATGATATTGAATTTTCTCGTGTTTATTAATTATTCATCTTGCTAGTAAAAGGAACTAAATCACCTCTTTTTTTATAGCAAATTTATCACTAGACAAAGTGTCTAGCAGTCTTTTATTAAAAATAAAAAGACATCAATAAGGATAAGTTACTAATAAGAGGGGCAAGGCATACGTACCTTACCAATCCTCTCAGATAAAATTTTAACTTGAAACATCATACCGGTTTTATTGATATCCATTAAAACTCACCTTAGAATCTAAATATTTCTTAGTCGAAAATAAATTAGATGAATAAAAATAATCTAAAATAGAAAGACGTAAAATGAAACTTTACCTAACAAATTGTGGGCCTTGTTTATTTGAAACGATAAGGTAATGTCCTAGCAATTTCTTTGTGACTGGCAAAGCATGAAGAGTAGAGTTCATTGTATTGAAGATAAATAACCGGTCAAAAGACTTATTTTAATAAATATATACATGAGTAGAAGTAAGTAGGAAATTTCTTGGAAACTTTAATGCAATATGCACATAATTAATGGACCACTAAAAGTACCAGCAAATAAAGGTGCAAAGAAAAAACAAGGGTAATTTTTATGTCACCGATAACATGACTTGGCTTCATCAATTCATTGCGAAGTCAAGTCTAATTCACTTTATAGTTTAAAATAATTACGGATTACCTATTGTCTTACTAATTACTAATTTTGTATCAAATTCCAAGTCAGATACATATATCAAAGATACTAAATACATTCTGAAATTACAATTTTTCTTTGTAAAGATGGACAATGGGTCCATAACCATAAATTAGAAGAATTAAATAATTACTAGCAATTGTTACACCTTTATTATGTTAACCCTATTTGCTAATTAATTAACCACATTGATATATCGAGGAGTAATAGAAATTTAAGAGATGGTGAAATGTACTCATATATATTCGATTGAGATAGATTCAAATCAGCAATAAATATATGGTTTAAACCCCAATGGATTTGTGGAGCTAAATTTCTTAGAACATTTTTTTTTTTGGTTTTTTTATTCGGTGTTCGATATTCGCATTAGAACTCGACAACTCTAAATTCCCGCCACATAGGGGCCCATTTGGAGGAAGCGCTCCCTACCAAAGATTTTTTCATATCCAGGGCTCGAATTCAAAACTTTTGGTGGAGTGAGGAGCAGCCTCATCCGCTCCACCAGATACTTTGGTGGTTTTTTTAGAATGTATGGTCAAAAATTGAGAAAATGACATAAATAGTCCCTTAACTATAGGATTAGGTCTAAAATGGTCCCTTAACTATAGGAGTAAGTATAAAATGGTCCATTAACTATACACTTAACGAATTTAGTCCTTTAGCTTTGGTCCTTTAACTATTCAAAAACCCTAGGGCTGTGGCTACGCCACTGCTGACGCAAACAATAATTCTCCATATCAATGCTACAATTCTCACATTTCCGACATTATCCTACCATATTAATGATAAAAGTTACATCTAAGAAAAAACTACATAACTAGACATACTTTACTACCATATATACTTAATTTATCTATACTTTAAAAAAAAAATACACATAATATCACTTTTAATATTTATACCATATATTTTAAAATATTTAATCAGACACCCAAATCTCTTAAATATAGTATTGAATAATTATCTTAAAATTTGAACTCCTTAATTAATGATAAATTAACAATTTCAATGTTCACTTTTTCCATCCATAAATTAGTTTCTGCTAAATATCATTTGTGTTAACATCTTCTTCTTTGTGTCCGTCCACTATTGTTTGTCAGGACAAGATCATGCACAACCCTTAAGAAAAATTTACTCGCTCCGTCCACTATTGTTTGTCAGAATAAGATCATGCATAACCCTTAAGAAAAATTTAATATAAGGTTCAATTTGACTAATATAACCCTACTATCAATCATTATTAAAATGGTTTGTACTTTTTTGAAAACTGCAAAAGTAACTTTTTTTATATTAAAGTAGTCTTGTAACTTTAAAATAACTACTTTTTGAAACCAATAGTTAGGTAATTATTAAGGGCAGAATTGGAAAAAAGTGACTAATTGTTTAAATTGACAATCAATTTTGGACAACTATTTTTAATATACATGACAAACAATAGGGGACGGAGAGGGTAATATAAGGTGCAATGTGACTAATATAACCCTACTATCAATCATTATTAAAATGGTTTGTACTTTTTGAAAACTGTAAACATAACTTTTTTCACATTAAAGTAGTCTTGCAACTTTAAAATGACCAGTACTTTTTGAAACCAGTAGTTATGTAATTATTCAGGACAAAATTGGAAAAAATGACTAATTCATGTTTCTTGATTGTTTAAATTGACAATTAATTTTGGACAACTATTTTTAGTATATCTGACAAACAATAGTGGACGAAGAGAGTAACATATTTTAGAATTTCAAAGTTCACTTTTTCCATACACAAATTAGTTTAATTAAGGAAAGGACAAATCTCTTTCCCTTTTTTCTTTCTCACTGACTTTCCCACTTCCTTTTATTAAAGTTGGGGTGGGTGTGGCTCAACATTGATTCAATAATTTATTAGATGTATCGTGTACATGTATTGGTGAAATTTGTTTTCCTTATTTTCAGTAAAAAAAATATAGTTTTCTTATATTTATGTAACTTAATTTTAGTAAGAAAAATAATTTTAACTAATTAAACATGAGAAAATCAAACATTTTTTCAAACATATTTTCCTCTTGTATTTTTAGCTGTCCATTGTGTATGTATTATTGTGAAGTTTTGGTGCAGGGTGGGTAGCTGGTCTTTGGAGGAATTTTTTGAAGCTTTTGTCCTCCTCTGGTTTTTTATATAGTTGTTGATTCTTCTTTTCCATTCAAGTAGGTCCTTGATTTCTATATTAACTTCATAAAATTTTAAAGATTAGTGTTAAAAACACATTTTCTTTTGCTCTTTTGTTTTGTGTGTGTGGGGTGGGTGTTTCACATTCTACGTCTCTTTTTCCTATTTAAACTATCATTATTTACGTATTAAAGTATATCTACTTGAGTTGATAATGGTAGTTCGAAAAAGTAACAACTGATACTTGATCTAGTTAGTTTCAAGGTGGGTGTTAAGAACAATATTTATTAAAAAAAAATTTGATCAATTAAACATAAGAAAATCAAACATTTTTTATAACATATTTTCCTCCTTACAAACACATCCACTTGTATTTTTAGTTGTCCATTGTTTATGTATTATTGTGAAGTTTTGGTGTAGGGGGGGTAGGTGGTCTTTGGAGGAATTTTCTACTTCTTTTAATTAATAAAAATAGCCATAAACTTTTGTCCTCCTCTAGTCTTTATTTATTTTTGTTGATTCATTTTTTTTTTCCATTCAAGTAGGGCCATGTAATTCACTTTTTCTTTCTCACAAACTTTCTTTTTTTTTTTTTTTTTAATTGTGTAAGGAATTTGCTAATAACAGCATTCCTTGAAAAATGGTGTCTAGTCCTCTAATAAATGGTACTCTCACTTTTTTCCAATTTATACTTTTTTTTTTTGGTCAACATCTCTTCTTTCTTTTTTAACTAGTTTATGTGCCTGATGTAATCCTAACTATTAATTTATTGATAATTTCAAAATTTATCTAATAATTAAATAATACCATCAAACAAATACTAAACTTTAAATATGCGTAGATAATAATTCTAATAATATCTCAAAAATAAAAATTCAAATCCAGCAAACTCACACACCAATCATCCTGCATAAATAAAACTTAAAATGTTACCTTTTCATATTTTGAAATATGATAATGATTTGTGCATAATTATTGTTTAACACTATATATTTAAGGAATATAAATATGAAGAGTAAAATAAAGAGATTCTATATATCCTTGTCTATTACTTTTCATATATTTTAATTTCCAAAAAAAATTATAAAATTTTCTCACTCGTGAAATTTAATTTAATTTTTCACTTGTATTCTACTTTCGAAAAAAAAAAACATTTTATTCCTTAATTGATTTATAATATCTTTTAGCGTTATTCAAGTTTTTAATTTAATTTATTTTCTGAAATTAATTCAATATATATATATATATATATTTCAGAACAACTCGACTCTGTTACTTCATTTTTATATTTCGGGAAATTTCTTCCTTAAAAACAAAAAACTTAATGTGGGATGCGTTAGTTTTAATACTTCTGCATCAATAAACATTTTCATGTCAAGAGGTATTGATCACGCTCTAACTTTACCAATCCTAATAAGATATTGTCTCAGATAAAATTTTAACTTGAAACATCATACCAATTTTATTGATATCCATTAAAACTCACCTTAGAATCAAAACATTTCTCAGTCGAAAATAAATTAAATGAATAAAAATAATCTAAATATAAAGACGTAAAATGAAATTTTACCTGACAAATTGTGGGCCTTGTTTATTTGAAACTATAAGATAATGACCTAGCAATTTCTTTATAACTGGCCAAGCATGAAGAGTAGACTTCATTGTATAGAAGATAAATAACCGGTCAAAAAAGTTATTTTAATAAATATGTACATTATTAGAAGTAAGTAGGAAATTTCTTGAAAACTTCAATGCAATATACACACAATGGACCATTAAAAGTACAAGCAAATAAAGGAGTAAAGGATATACACACAATGGACCATTAAAATTCCCATAATCTTTTTCTTTGAAGCTTCATCCACTTGTACTTTTAGCAGTCCATTTTGTAGTCCCGAGAGGGCAAGTTTATTTTTTGACCGAAATTCCAAAATGACAACAAAAAAATATTAAAAAGCAAAGGGGTAAAGGCACATGATCCCCACACCTTACCTCAAAAATTTTAACGCAGTTAACAATGTAAGATGGAAGGCACGCGTGAGGCCCTTGTAAGGCGAATGGCTCCCACACCTTTATTTCTTTTTAGTTGTCTCACTGTGCTTTTCGAGAGTTGGGTGACTTTTCCCAATTTTTGTTGGAATTTGTCAAGTTCATGCACAATTGTCAGCACTTTAATCCATGTCACATTTAAATATAAATGTGTGGAAGGCGTGAAGAAATTTCCTACTACTTACTATGGAAATTTACCAGTTGACTATAGAGAGAGGTGAAGATACTCGTAAAACAATTACAAGAGTTATTTGTACAAACTTTTGACAAAGAGGAAAATAATCACCTTTTAAATTAATAAAAGGCTAAAACATGACGATTTGATTCTAGAAGAACTCTTGAAAGCTTTCAAATACTCTCAAGTTGCCCTCGTTATTTTCCCTTAAATAAAAGGAAAGATATACGTTCTTTTCTAAGCAGCCTGAAAAATAAAAAAATAAAACAATCAAATTGAAACAAAATGAGTATTTTCTATTTCCATCTAGAGGTGACAAATTTCTCTGTTTGTTACAAAACAACTAGATTCTTGGCAGATATTTATATAATGGTTGTTTAAATAGAATTGATGTGACACCTCTTTTGGAACCAATGTAGCTCAAGTGGTCGAGCAACTATTGATAGGAGTGTATATCGTTTGTTTCTTATCCATCATTATTTTTGGAATCGACTAAAAAAAAAGTGAATCGTATAAACTGAAACAGAGAAATTAGTTAATTACAATTTTTTCCAAATAATAATCAATCAAAAGCAGAGATATGGTCCAATTTTTCTTACGGTGAATCCATAATCATAAATAAAAAGAATTATTAGTTAATTACAATTATTAAATGAGAGATCGAACAATAACAATAATTATGATAGAGTCATAATTCTTTCTTCATTCTTAATTAAATATTTTGAGTTTGTGCCTTGATTATTGACTAGTCCTTGCTAGGAAGTGTTTTACCCTCGATGTAAAACCTCTCGACGCGAATCTGAATTAAGTCAAGCATCTATGCGGATACATAATACTAAGTAGAACTAACTCACAACAATTTGGTTCAATGGAGATATTTTTCAAGATATAGCCTTTCTTTGTAGCTTCATGCACTTATATTTTGAGATGTCCATTGTGTTCATATTACTGTGGAACCCATAGCAATAATGCAATTGGAGTAGACTCGTCTTCCAAATTTTTTACCGACAAAACATGAAGACTAGACTTCATTGCATTGAATATAAATAAATGTAGGAAATTTCTTGCAAACTCTAATGTATATCCACACAATGGACCACTAAAAATTGAAGTACAAGCACATACTAGTGCAAATAAAAAAGAAGGGCAAATTCTTTGTCATCAACACCGCAACTTGACTTCATCCATTCATTGTGATGAAAGGTAAAAATCCATCAAAAATAGTAGGAGAAAATTATTTAATTACACAAACATTTCTACCATAGATACTAGTAACAGATTGAGAGAGGCCAGCGAAAGAGGGAGAGAGACGAGCGAGAGAGGAGAGAGGCGAGCAAGAAAGTCAACATATATCTTTTGATACTAGATACACATATTTTTCTTAATACTAGATATATTATGAAATACAAATACATAGAGAGAGAGGGTGAGAAAGAGAGTCAATGTATCTCAGATACATACGTGTCACACTTGAATATACAATGCAATTGGAACAAATTACACCAAATTTGACCCGCATATATTTGAGATACATGTATTTGAGTGCCCAGATGAATTTATCTGGCGAAGTAAAAATATGGTTTGAAAGATAATTTCAAAAGCTAAAATAAAAATACATAATTAGATTCTAAACTATTGGAATTTGTATTGTTTGTTCGTAATAGTAATGTGGTCCAATTTTTCTTTGTGCAGATGGATAGTGGGTCCATAACCATAGACTGGAATGTTTATTTCTTCTTTCCCCAATATAAATAATTTGTTCATCAATTGATCTCATCCATACACTTTAGTTTTTCTTTTCAGACAATTAATTGAATCTATGGCATCATTTTCTTCTTCTGCGAGTAATTCACAGTACTGTCCTCGATGGAAGTACGATGTCTTTCTAAGTTTCAGAGGAGTTGATACCCGGAATAATTTTACGAGTCACTTGCACAAAGATTTGAAAAATAGGGGAATATCCACCTTTCTAGATGATGAAAGGCTAGAGGATGGCGATTCCATCTCAAAAGAACTCGTGCAAGCGATAGAAGAGTCTCAAGTTGCTGTAATCGTTTTCTCAAAGAATTATGCTACATCAAGGTGGTGCTTGAATGAACTAGAAAAGATGATGGAATGCAAGGAGAAAGAAAATGGACAAACAGTTATACCGGTCTTCTATTATGTGGATCCATCACATGTTCGAAATCAAAGTGAGAGCTTTGCAGAAGCATTTGCCAAACACGAATCGAGGTATAAGGATGATGTTGAGGGGATGCAGAAGGTTCAAGGATGGAGGAATGCCCTAACTGCTGCCGCAGATCTAAAAGGACATCATATTCATGACGGGTGAGTTGGAAACAAATAATTGCTTTTGATGAAAAAAAATAACAGTATGTTTCTATATATTACCCTGAACTATAATGTTTCCTACTTAATACGCTCTTGAACATTAAAAGTATGAAAATACTTTCTAATACTTGACTTCCTCACATTGTCAACAATCAATCTCTAATTTATGTAGGATTGATCAATCAAAGGAAATTGAGCAGATCGTCGACCACATTTCTTCCAAATTTTGCAAGAGTGCTCCTTTTTTATCTTATTTACAAGATGTTGTGGGAATAAATGCTCATTTGGAGGAACTAAAATCCCTACTTCAAATAAAAATCGATGATGTTCGAATTGTTGGGATCTGGGGAATAGGCGGAGTCGGTAAAACGACGATTGCAAAAGCCATCTTTGATACTTTATCTGATCAATTTAAAGCTGCTTGTTTTCTTGCCGATGTTAAAGAAAATGCAAGAAAGAATCAACTATATTCTTTACAAAATACTCTTCTCTCTGAACTACTAAGAAAAAAAGATCATTATGTCAATAATAAGTATGATGGGAAGTGCATGATTCAGAGCAGACTTTGTTCTATGAAGGTGTTGATTGTGCTTGATGACATTGATGAAAGAGATCATTTGGAGTATTTAGCAGGTGGTGTTGGTTGGTTTGGTAATGGCAGCAGAGTTATTGTAACAACTAGAAACAGACAATTGATAGAGAAGGATGCTGCAATATACGAAGTGCCTACACTACCTGATGATGATGCTATGCAATTGTTCAATAAGCAAGCTTTTAGGAAAGAAGTTCCAAATGAGTGTTTTAAGAAGTTATCGTTGGAGGTAGTAAATCAGGCTAAAGGCCTTCCTTTAGCCCTCAAGGTGTGGGGTTCTTTGCTACATAAGAAAGACCTTATTCAGTGGAGAAGAACGGTAGACCAAATAAAGAAAAATTGTAATTCAGAAATTGTTGAAAAACTCAAAATAAGTTATGATGGGTTGGAGCCCGAGGAGCAAAAGATATTTCTAGATATCGCATGTTTCTTCCGAGGAGATGAAAGAAAAGAAGTCATGCAAATTGTTGAGAGCTATGATTCTGGAGCTGAATACGTATTGGATGTCCTAATTGACAAATCCCTTGTGTTCAGGTCTAAATATGATACAATTGAAATGCATGACTTGATTGAAGATATGGGCAAATACATAGTGAAAATGCAAAAAGATTCCAGCAGAATATGGAATGTTGAAGATTTCGAAGATGTGATGATGAACAATATGGTAAGTAAGCTAAACAATGCAAGAGTATTCACATTTCAAATATATATACACACTCTGTTCCTCTAGCTTCATATACTCGCACACAAGTCATTTAATAAGTTATGAATTACTCTAATAGCCACTTAATATATTTAATCTTATATCATTCTTTGGATTAACCTGAAATTTATACGATATTAAATTTGTACGTACTAATTTAATCAATAATTTTTTAAAAGCTAATATCACCCATTTATTTACCCTAAGTAATTTTTTATTAGTAAAAATTCAGAAATGAAAAAATAAAATTTGGGAGGGCCAATACTTACCTTACTAATTCAATGATCGATTAATTTTTTTTTCATTTAAAAGATGACAGTTATTGGCACTATTTCAGTTACCATTTTGTTTTACGAGAGCATGAAAAACTTTTTAACTTGAGTCTAATAAAATTCTCAAAGAATGTATCACTAACAAATAAAATTAACTACGCAAAGCATTTCTCTTAAGCGGCATATTTCTTAACTAATATTTGTACCTTAAATTTTATTTGATGGTGCTAGCTCTTCAAGTACAATAATAAATAATATAAAACATGACAAAAATTAGCATTCGGGGGTAGGAGTAAGAAAACAATGATATTGATAAGTGGATTGTACATGATTTGTTGATTCATGATCTTTTTATAGGGGACCATGGCAGTGGAAGCAATCTGGTTGCCTCTTTTTGATGAACTAAGCATTAGCAAAGAGGCAATGAAAACTATGCAAAGCCTTAGGATATTACGCATACGGCCTGATCCACAGACTTTCCCAATTGATTCTATTGAGTACCTGCCCAACAACTTGCGTTGTTTTGTCTGGCATCATTATCCTTGGAAGTTATTGCCAGAAAATTTTAATCCCAGAAGGCTTGTTCATCTTGATCTCCGAGGGAATTTGTTGCATTATTTATGGAATGAAACAAAGGTACCATTCTATTTCAGATACTTCCTATTTTTAATTGTTC
This sequence comes from Solanum commersonii, assembly GCA_029007595.1. Taxonomy (NCBI): domain Eukaryota; kingdom Viridiplantae; phylum Streptophyta; class Magnoliopsida; order Solanales; family Solanaceae; genus Solanum; species Solanum commersonii. Next base: position 117,427 of record JAJTWQ010000345.1, on the reverse strand, counting down.
TCATATTAACCTCTGTGAATTGCATTTCCAACCTCTGCATCTAAAGAAGACACAATAAAAATATGTTGGCACAATTGAGTTCTGTGAAAATATTATATAAAGTATGAGTTATATCAAATCACATTGTAATGAGTATCACAAACTTTTCAACAAAAAAAAATATAATTTGAAATATATGAACAGTCAATCTATTTAAATAACTTCTTTATCGTATGTAAAATGATTAGACATTCCATGAACCTGCAAAATTTGGACAACAAAACGTGGTTTGGTAATTAAAGTAGTGATTAAACTTTATGTTATTAGGTCCAAAAGTGTGATATATAACATGTAACCATACCAAAATGAGCATACAAAGATGATTAAATGGCTCCGATTTGACTGCAAAATAAAATTTCTACATACCTTACTTTGTAGTTATCAACTATTATTTCATTCAATGACCGTTGAGAATTAGGAACATTCTTAATGTTCATTTATACAAGAATTTAGCTTAAATTCATCATTAATACTAATTGTTAACCGAAGGAAATCAAAAAGTTTGACAATTAATAGAATTTAATTAAATCATATATATCCTCTTTTAAATATTAATGTTTATGTTATCTATCATTTGGCAAGTCATCACCAGAGGGATTAAGATTCTTTTTAAGATGATGAATGCATGTTATGTGAGGCTTTTTATCATTAAATATATATGATAAGTAGTCTTTAATATAATATCATTAGATAAGACATCCTCTTTTAATACTATCATTTTTATTTATACTAATATAGCCTAGTTCTAATATTTGTAACTTTTTTTTAAAATAAAATAACTATATATATATATATATATATATAAAGAGAGAGAGTGAGTGAGTGAGTGAGTGTGTGTTAAAGAAATCAACCTATAACACATAAGCACAACCAAAAAGCTTAAGAATAAACAAAGAAAATTGAAATGCTAATTCTGAATTTGGAAGGAAAAAAAAACATGAGATATATTTATACTAATATGTATAATGACTTTTAAATTATTTTTTTTAGCGTTGTTAACTATGAAAAGTTTGAATAGTTATGATAGTACGTTTTGGGCTTCTCCTCATTAGTTAGTAATAGAACAGTTGAAAGATTGGAGTAATAATAATGACTTTTAGATTATTATAACATATAAGTAATAAAAAAATAGCTTATTAATTAAAAATAAATAAGATTCTTCATATATATATATATATATATATATATATAATCAGCAGTTTAAGATTATTTTAGTAATTCAATTTTTAACTTTGTGGCTTATGCAATATTATTAGTAATAATTTGTTTTTCTTTAACAAAATATTGTTTTCCTTCTTTTGCTTGCCATTCTTCTATTCCTTTTTTTGTTTTTTCAATCGAAGGGATAGTACTGTTTTGCATAAAAACTATTAAATTCAGCACATACATAGTCAATACTTAGACCTTCATATCATAAGAAAACCACTTCATAAGTAACCTCCAAGTATACTTGTGCAATGCATAGATAAGACCCCACAATCCATTCATGCTAAGTATCCCCTTTGGTCATCAAAATCATACTTACCATCTCATGATCTCATCCTTAGCTTAATTCTCGTAAACAAGGGAACCTTCACTCAACATATCAAGGACGGCAACTATAGCAACAATCCAAGCTAAGCATACAACATATAAGAGAACACTTAATAAGTAGTTTCAAGTCATACTTGTGTGATGCATGGATAAGACCCCATAATCCTACCCATACTAAGTACCACTTTAGGCTATCATACTTAAATGATTACTATTCATCATTTCTAGACTACCAAGGAATACACCCTATTAGGCTAGACAGTGGCGGATCTAGGATTTTCGACTTGTGGGTGCTCATTTCTTTTAATATAAAATTATTATAAATCACATTGTATAGGTGCATAGTTATTTAAAATTAATAAGAAAAAATAAGATTAATATTGCCATTACAAAAAAAAAAAAAAGGTTCAGGTTTTAGGGAAAAAAATTAGCTTGAAGGATTTCTTAACCAAATAGTCAAAAATTTCTCAAATAAAATAAGAAAAATGATTGAATATGACTTTTTAATTTTACCATGTCACGATAATTTCATATAACGTAAATGAAATTATTCCTAAAAGTTATATAAAAAAAAGTAAAAAAAAGAAGAAGGAAAGTTTATATTGGGAGGAAATGAGAAAATTATAAAATGTGTAAATAATTATTCAAAGCAAGAATCGAACCCTTGACCTCCTCTAAAAACAAAGCCTTAAAATTGACTATTAGACCAACGCATCCATCAGGAGATTAGTTCACTGGGTGCTGAACATTCAATATATTCAGATTTTAAATAAATAACTATATATATAAATAGTTTTACTTCGAGATTAATGGGTGCTCGAGCACCCGAACAGCTGCATGTGGGTCCGCCCCTGAGGCTAGACCAAGCTACCAAAGGAATAGCACCATTCTAGGCTAGACCATGCTACCATGGAAGGCATACTATCATGCAAGTCCAAGCTATAAAAGAAAGGGTATTACAAGTGTTCCATCCTAGCTACCATGAAATGGTCTTGGACCAACTAGGTCATGCTACCTTGCTAGCATTATATGACTTTGTTACCTGCGAGAAAAGATTAAACCAATAGATAAAATTTAGCATAAAGAAAATGAAATGATGAAATGCATTTATTAAGAAAGAAATTCAAATGTGGATAAAACTCCATGGTGGATTATCGACTCTATAGAAAGAATGCAGAGCATGTGAAAAGATAGGAATAAATAATATTAAAAGTAGAAGGTACAATGAACAATAGTTCGGAGAAGATGTAAGAGATTTTAACATTTAATAATAATTAAGGAAAATTATGTAATTAAAATATTATGATTTTATTAGATATTTAATAAAAAAATAATTTGGTGGAGGGAAATATGGTAATTCAACTTTGCATATTAGAGCTTTCTACTTTTAATAGTAGGATTATCTGGACACGTGCATTACACGTATATCCCATATTATATGCTTGCATAATATATGTCTATATTTATAAATCTATGTATAATTTTTTTTAAAGAAAAACATTTGATTGCAATATAAATTGGAAAACATGTATAAGATAAGAAGTCAAAACAGATACCCTCAAATTTCAAACTATAAGCATAATAAGAATATGTATTTCTAATGATTTTAATCAATCATACCTCACAATAATCCCTGCAATTAATTGAGAAACTTTCAAGCTATACACCAACATTCAATAGTATATATATAAAGAAAACTTGAAATGCATAACAATAATTATATCTATATTTTTTAAAACACTATAAAGTCAATTTTCCTTTTTGCATTATAATATGGATTGCACACAACTTCTATTAAAAAAAGGAAAGACTAAATTAGAAAAAATAGTATCAATAAATTGGAAAGAAAAATGTAAAATTGTAATAAGAGGAAGAGAAGAAAATATCAGTAAAATATATTTACCTAAACATAAATAAGGAAGTATGTTGAGTAAAAGAAGAGTAATGCAAAAGTGTGAGCTGATATATGCATGAAATTGACAAATATAATAATCTGTATTGAATAATTGTCACGGCCCGATTTCTCGAGTCAGGATGACACCTACTATAACCCACCAGTAGGTAAGCCAACCCATAATCCGGAACAACAAGTAATGGGTCTAAGGGCAGAAATTAAACAAAAGTAGACAAAATTTAAGATAACAATATAAACAGGTAGAAGCAACCCAAAAACATGTAAACAAATAAAGATCTCTCCCAAAACCTGAAAGTCACTAGTACAGAGCTACTAACAAAATGAGTACAAGTCCCAAAAGTGGACCACAGAGACTGGACTGTCTCGAAAGGTAAAAGACAAGTCTATATATACAGATGGAGACTGAAATAGTACAAAACGTCATGTGCTCACCCCCGTCTCCGAATCAGACTGCTCCAAACTCGATCAACGCTGACTACTGGTGCTCGGACCTGCATCACAAAAACAGATGCAGAGAGTAGCATGAGTATCAAAACAACATGTACCCAGTACGCATCATAGGCCGACTGAACTTGAAAAGTAAAGGCAATATGAAAAGAAGAAATAACACAAACAGAGGTCGAGAACGGAAATCTAACTAACAATGGAATGCACACGAATGTAGAAATAACTAACTAAAGTAATCTATAAGCTAACTACACCTAACCGGGCCCCCATAAGCCCAGAAGAAACACTCATGCGCAAGTTTTATTAAAACCTGAACGGACCCCCATAAGCCCGACGAGTACAAAAAATAACTATAACTAAAGAGAATTGCATGAGAGAACCCAAGAACGGAGAACACGAATCAGAACCTCAACCCAATTAGTAGAATCTGACAGTACGAAGGTCAGACCTCGAACCAAATGCTCACTAGAAGTACCTGTCACGCTCCGAGCCTACACCCTGGGCGGGACCGACACCCGGAGACCATTTCTGGCCCTAAGCAAACCCTTGTCCTGACTTTCTTAACTCAGCGAAAACCTAACCCAATAGAATAACTCAATGCAATGCAATATTACAAAATAACTTAACTTATAAAATATGACCATAAAGGCAACTCGAATCTCAAAATAGAATATTTACATATATACATAGATGAGAGACTCAAAACTAACTGACTGATTGTCTGTCTATGAAGCCTCTAAAATACTGAGATGGATGTTGGGACAGACCCCGCAATATCCTAATAAAACAAAAACTAAGAACACAAAATAATTGAGTCCTCCGAAATGCAAGGAGGCTCACCACTGACTCTGGAGTGCTCAGCTAGATCAAGGACGTGCAGGATGTTGATCCGGGGTACCTGTATCTGCATCATAAGACGATGCAGGCCAACTGGCATCAGTACATAGAATGTACGAGTATGTGAGCTGGAAAAACTAAGCAACATAGGCTAGAAGGAAATTTGGAAGAAACTGAAAACTTTACCTTGCTCAACGCAACTCTACCTGACTGACTTCTCTCAATATAAGGCAATTTAAAACAAGTGCGATATAAAGAAAGACTGTTTAAAACATGCTATAAACTCTGTGTGTAGACAAGGATACAATAAACCTGAGATGTATATAGAAATACAATTGAACCGATGTATATAAAATACAATAATTTCGTGTATAAAAATACAATAAACGCCCGGGGGAGTTTCTCTAACCGACAACCATCACATAAGAGCTATAGTAATGATACAGCGATCGACCTTACGCTGCCAGAGCATTTTATACCCAGCCAAAGGTATAAGACCTGAACTGCTTAATGGATCCACTAGTCTAATATGAAAATGATTCATCTAAAAAGTAGGATCCTTTTCTACCCATTGTGGCTAACATGGTTTTATGGGGGCTGTGGGTTCTTTGAACTTGGTGCTCGATACTACTCCCAAAAATGTACTGGCTCTTATGTTTTTAAAACATATGTCTTCTTGCTGATTGAGATAATTACTCAAAAAAAACTATCCCGAAGGCTCTTTGGAAATCTCAATTTCCAACCTTGTTTAAATGTAAAGACATTTCTTTAAAACTTCTTTGGGAATACATAGTTCCCTAATAACTTTGAGAAATGAACTCAACTTTAAACTCTTTACTCAACTTGAAACTTGAGACACTTTACTTAGCTTGAAACTCTAAGCTCTTTGCTTGACTTGACACTTGAGTCTAAAAAATGAAGTTAAAACGTTCAATAAAGACTCTTGAACAACTTTACAACTTGCTTGACTTGCTTAACTTCTAAGCTTAACTCTTAACTTCTAACTTCACTTGACTTTTAACTAACTCTCCTTGAATTGGAATTTTGGATTCAAGGTGTTTGATCACATGTTATGAATGAGTTTGGGATGTTAAGATGTACCTTAAAGTATTGAAAACAACTATAAAACATAGGTACTTTACCAAGGAAAATGTATGAAAAAGTGGGGAATGAAGATAACGGGAAAGATTGGCGTCCTTGGCGCCCTAAGAGGCGCGGGGCGCCAACCCTCAAACTTCAGAGGACTGCTGGGCGTTTCTGCCAGGCACCAGCCCTCAACTTCAAAGAGGATTACTGGGCACTCTGCACTCTGCCAGGCGCCAACCCTCATCAACAAGAACTTCAACAACACAACCAACAACTTCAACAACCAAAATAAATCTTTTCTTGGAATTAAAAACAAGTTGGTGTGTGGGGGTATGAACCAACCAACACTAAGGATCATAAAATCCCTCAACATACAAGAGATTCAACTAAAAAACACAACCAAATCATGTCCCAAATCAACAAGGGACTTCAACAACACAATTAACAATATCAACAACACAACCAACAACTCCAAACAACACAACCAATCTATTCTCAATAATAAAACGAGTTTGGTGTGTGGGGGAAAGAAGCAACCCATCACTATGAACTCACATACCTATTAGAGATCACCCCCGACGATTTCCACGACGATCTTTGACGGAAACTCTTTGATCTCCTCTTCTTTCTCTCTTCTTCACTCAAGAACCCTAACTCTTACTCTTTTAAAATGAAACAACAATGATCCACAATCAGCCTAACACAACAATATAACCTCAAAAGAAATGATTTGTGAAAAGACCAAAATGCCCTTAAATTCCGGACGGACTCCCTGCCAACTGCCCAACTTTCAAAGGGCATAACTTGCTCATACGAACTCGGAATCGAGCAAACTCGGTGGCGTTGGAAAGATCGTTCCAAGGTCTTTCCAAACATAACTGGAACTACTCCTGGATCATCCTGAGCTAGGAGTTATGACTGCTCAAAGTTGGCCAAAAACTTACTGATTTCCACACTTGGCCAAATTTCTAGATTCTGAACTTAGCCAAATTTCCAAAATTTGAATTTTTTCCAAAAATGACTACTTCCAATTTCAATCTTCTTCATATTCATTTTAAATTGTCGTATGCTACAGTACCCAAGTAACCAATCATAAGTATCAAGTATCTGAGGCCGGAACTCTAACCGGATGCTCTATATAGGTAATTGGGCAATAGATGCTGGACCGTAAACTGGATGCTCCATATAAGTATTTGGGAAATAGAGGCTGGACCTTAAATCGGATGCTCCATAAAAATATCTGGGCAATAGAGGCCGGACCTTAAATCGGATGCTCCATATAAGTATCTGGGCAATAGAGGCTGAACCTTAAATCAGATGCTCTATAAAAGTGCCAATGTAGCTGTTGAAAGAGTCCCAATTGATCCATACTCATAAATGTCCATGGAACGTCGTCCATACTTAGCCAATCAATGTAAGTCTTTGGAACCAAATCGAAAATCAAATTTAAATCGCGAAGCAAAACTAGCGTCGCTGACTTAACTCGTGAAGCCGTAACATCAGAGAAATAAGGATAACTATCATCGGAGCAAGCATATCGCCTAGATAAGGCCCAAACTATCAGACTCAAGTCTTCTACACTTGTCTACAAGGATCTAAGCCAGCCGAGCGATGTCGGGGCAAAAATGAGGCCTATCGGATCCGAATCATGTATTTCTAAGGCAAGCCCTAGTCAAACCTAAAATAAGGCCCAACATGCTTTAGATAAACAATAATCAAACATACAAGCACTCCACATAGCAATGAGGGTCAATTAGTAACATATAGCATGCTCACAGTTACCCGAAAATTCCCAAAAAGGCCGAAACATGATTTCTAAACATCAATGCATAATTCAATAACTACAAACCCAAATCCTAACTAATCAACATGCATTCACACTCTTGAGCTCAATCTAAGATAGGGAAGCCGTAGCCTACCTATAGGCCGATCACACGCGCTATAAAATCATTTCTCCGGAGCTTTCCCTTTTCGAACGATCTCAAAACGCTGCCCCGCTATCAAAAATAGAGTCACAACGTTATTACAGTCGTTTAGACACCAAAATCACAACAAATGGAGACGGATCAATTTTGGAGTCAAAACGAGAATCGTGGCACCCGTATCGAACTGTCCAAATTTGACCCCATCAAGAGATCCTAAACAGTACCCCAAACTTGTGTTCCAAAATGGAACACAATTCGGGGCTCAAAACGCAGCAAAACCCAACACGCAAGAAAACCACACTTTAATCAACTTAAAAGAAAACAATAGCTGTCTAAACTTAAAATTTACAAGAATCTAATGGTACCCAGACTTTGAATCACCCAAAACCGAGCTAAAATGAGTGTGATATGACCAAAACAAGAATGCCAAAAACTAAACCTCGAAAAAGGGTACAACAGTCAGGATATCGTAAAATTTACCTCGAACTACGTGCACTCGACAACTTACGAACACTCTACAGCAAAGCCACCGAAAAAACGAAGCTCCTACACTTCGAATCGCCTAAATCGATTGAGAGAGGAAGGTTTAAGTTTTTCCAAAAATGCAGATTTTTCTGCATTTTTCCCCAAAATTTAAAAACTTCGACGGAGTGCTCCAAAGTAGTTCGGAACCCCGTACACGCAAACAAAATATGCAACCACACCAAATTTGATATTTCGGACCTAATGGCACAGTCAAAATTTTCATACGAGGTCATCTTGACAAAAAGTGGATCCCACACCCAAATGTCATTTTAAGTCAAAAACCACAAAAGAGCTTAGAAAATATCGAAAACCTCGAGACACAAAAGAAAGGTCAATCTAGACCAAATTTGACATTTCGAAGCTAACCGCGCTGACGGAATTCTTATTCGAGCGCGTTACTTAGAATGTTGACCAAATTCAAACTTAGGCTTAAACTTAAAGTTAAAACGCTTAATCGTACCGATTTACATTGAAAACCTCGGGTGTCATGCCAACCATGCTACCAGTCTAAAATGACCCTTTCAGAGCTGATGAAATCATCAAAAATGGATTTCGATGTCATCTTCTTGAACTTTTGATTGAAAATGATCGTCAAGATTCATAAGCTCCAAAACACAAAAACTCACACCATAACCAAACGAACGACCAGGTGACCGAACTGTCAGTCCCAGCAAGGCATAAATGACTTGGGGTCGCTACAGGAACGCTCTAAACAATAGACAGAAGGCAAGAAACAGAAATGACCAGGAGGGTCATTACAATAATGAAAAGCCAACTCTTCGATTTCTACAATTTTTTATAACTATGGCTCAAGATAATATAATTTATTAATTTAATAAATGACATAAATAAATAACTATATTGTACGTATCTGTAGTTAATTCGATTGTGAAATTGACTTTTTCTGAAATTATTTTTATTTCTTTAAAGTATTTTTTGTCACGCCCCGAGCTTACACCCTAGACATGACCGGCACTCGAGAACCATTGCTGGCCCCAAGCGAACCATTGGCCTAGCTTAATTACTCAGCGGAAGACTTTACTCAAAATAAATATACTTTAAAAGAATAAACTGAACTGCTCAATAATAACTTAGAATGTAATAAATAACATTCACTGCCAAAGTGGCAACTCAAGTCTCAACTTAACTGAAAGGGAAAGTAAAGACTCATGAACTAACATTGACTAACTCTGTCTATGAAGCCTCTAAACAACTGAGATGGACGTCGAGACAAGACCCACAATATCCTTATGAACTAAAATACTGAAAGCTATAAAAAGGATCCTCCAGAAAGCTAGAAGGCTTACCAACTGACTCTGAGTGCTCAACTGGATCAACGAGGTGCTGGATGATGATCCTGGTTACCTGTGTCTGCATGCATCATAAGAAGATGCAGGCCAACTGGCATCAGTACATTGAATGTACTAGTATGCAAGGGGAATTCTAAAACAAAACATAAGTTTGAAAGGAACTGAAGAACTTACGTGGCTCAACTGAACTGAACTGAACTGATTTCAATATAAAGCAGTGTAAATAAAAGCAGTATAAAGAATAGCTTTAAAACATGGGTTTCAACTCTGTGTATTTAGAAATACTATAATAACTCTGTATGTATGCAAAGATACAATATGAACTCTGTTTGTATATGAAAATACAAATATTTCTGATGTATATAAAAATACAAAATACTGTTGTGGAAGTTTTTCTAATCGACAACCATCACTTAAGAGCTATCGTGATGATACAACGTTTTACCTCACGCTGCTGGGGCCGTCCTATACCTTGTCGGGGGTATAAAACATGAACTACTAAGTGGATCTACTAGTTTTACGGTAAAAAATCACTAAAGGAATTATCTAAAAAGTATGACCCTTTTCTACCCATAATGGCTACATGGTTTATGGTGGCTTGGAGTTTTCTGAACTCTTCCCCATATCGTGGTCAATACTACTCCCAAAATATACTAGCTCTTTATGTTTATAAACATAACTTGTTTCTGTGGTTTGAGATAATTGCTCAAAACTTAGCTCAAAGGCTATCTCGAAAATCTCAGTTTCCTTTCTTGCTTAATTGTGAAAGCATTTACTCTTTACTGAAAACCAACTCAAAGGCTTTTTTTGGAAATCAAAGTTTTCTTTCTTGCTCAAATGTGAAAACATTTACTCTTTAACTGAAAACTAGCTCAAAAGCTCTTTTAGAAATCAAGGTTTCCTTTCTTCTTTAAATGTGAAAAACATTTACTCTATGGGAATATATAGTTTGAAGAAATGAACTTCAAACTTTACTCTTTACTCAACTCAAAACTCAAGTCTTAAAACAAAGTTAAAACGTTTGTAAAAGACTTTTGGAAAACTGTAAGAACTTCTCTTGACTTGGATCTTAACTTCTCTTGACTAGGATCTTGACTTGACTCTTAACTTTCCTTGAATTGAATTATGGATTCAAGGATTGTGATTTCTGATAGGGAAGATCGCATGATGTTTAGGAGTGATTTTAGATGGCTAAACATAAGAAAAGATCAAGAAATCACTGCTTGGAAACCGGGTGCGCGATGCGGAGGTGCATTTAAATTTTTGGTCGTGAAAATAATTTTTGAGGCAGAATGGTCCGTGATCGCTCCGCGATGCGAGGAAGGATTTTCCAAATCTGAGGAACAGGTCCACGATGTGGACCTGGTACCTAGATTCTGCCAACTTGTTCCTTCTTCATTTTCTAGCCCCAATTCGCCTAAACTCGATTCTTTTTCTGCATATCTCTTTAAATTCAGGTACCCACAACATATACACAAGAATCTAACTCAAAGCAACTCTAATAATCGATCTTAAACTCTCAAGAACTCCTCAATCTCATCCCAAATTCAAGAACGAAAGCAATTCAAGAATACAACTCAAGAACATCAAATTCTCAATCTTTTTAGGATGAAATTACACTGAATAAAACATGTTTGGCGCATGGGTGAATGAACCTAACGCTGTGTGGACTCACATACCTCAAGGGATCACACCTTGATGAAATCCACGAGCCTAGTTTCAAGAACTTGATGATTCTTTGCTCCTTCTCCTCTTCTTTTCTCTTCTCTCATAATCCCAACTTGTTTCTCAAAAGCGTAAGCTGAATCCAATCAGTTTAGACCCCAACTTAATTACCAAAAACGAAATTAATTAATTGGGTGGTGAAAAGACCATAATGTCCTTCTAAAATCCGGATTGGACTTTCCTTATCCAAACAACCCAACTTCCAATGGGGATATCTCACTCATACAAACTCAGAATTACGCAAACTCGGCGGCGTTGGAAGATTATTCAAAGATCTTTCCTATGATATCTGGAAACACACACCTAACTCAATCTGAGTTAGGAGTTATGGTCGTTTGAAGTTGGCCAAAAACTCAAAATTAACTTAACTATATTTCCAGATTTTTATTATTTCCAAAAATCACTCTTTCTAATTCTAGCTTTTGTTAGTTCTTTCAATTTGCGAGATGTTATATTTTTGAACTTATAATATTAGTGCTATAGAAAATCATATAAAGTCATAAGCTACTACAAGTTTTTAGAGTAATTATTTTATTAAATTATATATCTATTATTTATTTTTAATTATTTATAATCATTTTGGAAATGTAGAAACTAATTTTGGAAAGCTTGTAAAATGAGAGAAATTATTATTTCCTATCATTATTTTAGCTATTATTAACATTTAGTATGACAACATTTAAAAAGTAGTCTCCTTTAAATGTTCATTGTTTTTAAATTAACATAGCGAAGAATTTGATATGTTTTGACGTTTTGTTTATCTAAACATGTAAAATTTTGTTTTGAACCTGAAACATGTTATTAAGCATTGGGTGAATGTTATAATTTTCTTTTTACTATTTAATTAATTAAATAATTTATAACCTTTTAATATAATGAAGGATATATATATATATTATGATGATATGATATGATGATTAAATTAAATATACATATAGATTATAGATGATAAATATTATTAAATTAGATTTTTTTAAATTAAGAATTAATCTAAGGAACTGAAAAATTCATTAATATTTTTATTAAAATGATACAATTTAATATTTAAATTAAATAATTAAATGTTTTTCTAACATTTTAATTTATAGTAGGGATAAAATCATAATTCAACTTTTAACTCTTTTTGTTTATATATATGATGATTAAATTAAATATACATATAGATTATAAATGATAAATATTATTAAATTAGATATTTTAATGAGGAATTAATCTAAGGAAATGCAAAAGTCATTTTGTTTTTATATATGATGTTATGATATGTTGATTAAATGAAATATATATATATATATATATATAGATTATAAATGATAAATATTATTAAATTAGATATTTTAATTAGGAATTAATTTAAGGAAGCGCAAAAGTCATTAACATTTTAATTAAAATTATACTATTTAAAATTAAATAATTAAATGTTTTTATAAATTTTAATTTATAATAGGGATAAAATCGTAATTCAACTTTTAACTTTTTTTGTTCCCACTTATAATAATATGATGATGATGAGATCTGAGAACGTGCCTTGCATGTTTATCCCAAAATACTTCATGTAAATTTTGTATTGCAAAATTCATCATTGTTTGGATAGGAACTACATATATCTTCCTAATTAAAAAAATACTTTTAACTATAAAATTGACTAAAAGTGCATAAAGTGAAAATAACTAACTATTGCACAAATTCAAATTCAAATGAGGATACTAAAATACCACATGATAGACTAATATATACAAAGCAACAAACCAGGTAAATTCTCAATAATAATAACAACACAACAATAGAAAGTTGTACAATAACAACAAACAAGAAACATAAAGGTTAAACTAAACAAATAAAAAGAGACAAGAGAAGAGAGCATAGGGATTTTCTCATATTTTTTTCAATTGATTTAAGTGGGTGCATTATTGTGTCAAATGTCACTATTTATAGGATATCATTGAGGAACACAAAGAGTTGTCATAAATATATTATTGATCCATTTGAGATTATCGATGAGAGATGAGAGTAAAAAACATAATGAATATAATTAGTGGGTGTTACATACATTTACATAATGATGAGTTAGTGGTAATTTATGTATATTAATATGCTGATTTACTATTTACTATTTAATTTATCAAACAATTTATAACATTGAAATGTAATGTAGAAATAAAACTGTAATCTAAGGATAAAATATGTAAAAAAATTCAAATATATTAAATGTGTAATGGAAAATCATTATGACTAATTATTAAAATTCATGGTAACTATGATTATGAAAAATCATCACTATTACTATGTGAAAGATGTAAATATTACTGAGTTTTTCTTGTTAATAATTACTTGCAATTTAATAATGTGTATTGAATTGTAAGTCTTGGAAATAGGAATATAATACGAATAGTCAAAATTCATTGAATTCCAAAATAAATATTAAATGAAAAATAATATTTTAAATAATTTCAAGAAAATAAATTAATACCTAAAGGATATTTTCGTAATTCAACTTTTGACTTAAATTCTTTCCACTTATATATATATATATATATATATATATATATATATATATATATGTATGTATGTATGTATGTATGTATGTATGTATGTATGTATGTATAAAAGAGAACCTTAAGCCCGCCTACGTGGCGCTACCACAAACTAGAATTCCCTTTTAATCTATTTATTTCCAAAAATATCCTTCCCCTTTCATGAAAAGTTGTGACATTTATGATGACTTTTATGAAAAGTTACGACTTTAATGAAGAGTTGCGACTTTTGTAAAAAGTTGTGACTTTCATGAAATTTGTGCCCTTTCCGAAGGGTTGCAAATTTTCCAAATAATTGTAACATCTACGATAAGGCACAATAAATATTTATTCACACAACTCTTTGTTGTCTATAAATAGAGGGATTTCCTCTCATTTTAAAACAACAAAAATTCTGAAACTCTTCTTCTTCTTCTTCTTCACCATTAAATAGTTGTGTATTTTGCTCCTGTTGAGTGGCTCACTAACATCATTGCTTATGTTACAAATCCTGGTATGTATTTTTACAGTTATTAATTTATGCTTATGTTATTAAGGATAAATGATAAGATGTAATAATTTTCATTTCCCTTTACATTATTAATGTTTGTTACTACGTAATTTTGTATGTAAGAGAATATAGTGTTTTAGTTTTAATTACTAATAGCTTTAAGTATTATTTTATAAATTTTATGTTATTACTAGTTTCCATATAAAGTAAAATCAAACAATTTCTCATTTCACACGTTGAGTTATAATATAATCATGTTCGTCCGGCCGTCACTCCTAAACACAAATCACCTCAATCAAATGGGTCGATCGAGCTCTCTATATTCTCTGGTCTATCTAACCTCTCCTCTCCTGATTTTAAGATTAGACAATAGATTTATCTTATGGTGCGCAAGCATAAAATACTAAAACAAGAATATAGCTAGAAGTAACTTATAATGACAACGAAGAATTAATTCATAAACCTTTAATAATCAACAATCCATTCGTAGCTACAGCCCCAGAACTAGGGCATTTAGCCACTCATGCTATTAGAAAACCACAAAATACAATTGTTCATGCGATTTCTTGAAAATAGAAGAGTTAGAAAATTAAAACCTATTACAAACTTGAATTCTTGCTCTTGTACACCCAATAAAAGTCAAACCCCATAATGAAGCCCTAAGGATCTATTTATAATAGTAGGCAAAGTTGAAGACAAAACCTACTAAAATAAGGACTCCTTTTAACTAAAGTTTTTGTTGAAAAGTCGAAAATATCATAGAGCTTCGCGCCTAGCAGTTGCTGCAGGCATTTTCCCCTTGGCGCGGCGCGCCTAGCAGTGCGCCCAAAAAGTCTTTCTTCGTTTCAACTCCAAATTCTCTGAGAGTTCCTGAAACAACTAATCACGTGTGTGAGTGCACAATCATCACAAGTTACACCAAAAATCAAGCTAATAACTAAAGATCATTCTTTAAACTAATCAATTCATGGGCAAATATTGACTACTTAGGCATATAAATATGCCTAAGATCAATTACTATAGATAATAGCAGAGATTTTTAACCTCTATGAATTGCATTTCCAACCTCCGCATCTAACTAAAGAAGAAACAAAAAGAAATATGTTGGCACAACTTTTCTACATCAACATCCAGATAATCAAATATATATAGCGGAAATTTAAATGTGCACCAAATAAAACATGCTAAGATTAAGGTCTTCTTTTAGATATTTTACCTTTTATTTATTATAATATGATTTTTATCTAGTTTCTGAGCATGTAATTTCCATATAAAGTAAAATAAAAAATTTCTCATTTCACACGTTGAGTTATAATATAAAAATGTCGTTTACTACTTTAGGATCATTCTTTCTGTGTTTTGAATAGCTGCAGCAATTTCTGTCTCTACGAAGGATAGATCTAAGTAACTCCAAAAGCCTGAAGAGAACACCAGATTTCAAGGGGATGCCAAATTTGGAGTATTTGAATCTAGGGTGTTGTAAGAGGCTTGAAGAAGTTCATCCTTCCCTCAAGTATTGCAAAAAACTCATTGAGTTAAATTTGTATGACTGTAGAAGCCTTGAGAGGTTTCCATATGTTAATGTGGAATCTCTTGAATCTCTGAGTCTAAAAGGATGCTCTAGTTTAAAGAAATTTCCAGAAATAGATGGAAGGATGAAGCAGGTAACTGCCAGAAAGATTAATATGTCATACTCTGGGATAAGGGAACTGCCATTATATTTCTTTGATCACCAACCTCATCTTATAGAGCTACATTTGGATTGCATAACAAACCTTGCATCTCTTCCAAGCAGCATTTGTAAATTGAAAGGTTTGGTGAAGCTACATGTGTTTGGGTGCTCAAAACTTGAAAGCTTGCCAGAAGAGATAGGTGATTTAGAAAACTTGGAGGAGCTTCGTGCAGGATGTACTCTAATCTCACGTCCTCCGTCTTCCATCGTCCGGTTGAACAAGCTTAAATCATTGAGTTTTGGACAACCTAGATCAAAGATGGAGTGTTCTTTATGTTCCCATTTGCCTCGTAGTGAATGAAGGGTTACTCTCATTGGAATCTTTCCTCTTTGGAAAAGTTGGATCTCTGCTACTGCAATATAATAGATGGAAGACTTCCGGAAGACATTGGATCCTTATCCTCTTTGAAAGAGTTGAATCTCAGTTACTGCAATATAATAGATGGAGGACTTCCGGAAGACATTGGATCCTTATCCTCTTTGGAAAGCTTGAATCTCAAGGGAAATAATTTTGAGTATTTGCCTCGAAGCATATCCCAGCTTGGTGCTCTTCAATACTTGAACTTATCAGATTGCAAGAGGCTTACACGGCTGCCAGAATTTCCACAGCAATTAGACACAATAGATGCAGATTGGAGCAATGATTGGATCTGTAATTCATTGTTTCAGAATATCTCGTCATTGCAGCATGACATCTGTGCTTCAGATACCTTGTCACTAAGAGTGCTGAGGAGTCGATTGCAGAGTATCCCAAGTTGGTTCAACTATCAGAGAATGGGCCCAAGTGTATCATTCACTTTGCCTGAGAATTGGTATGTAAATGATAACTTCTTGGGATTTGCTGAGCGTCACATTGGGATATTGAGGAGCAGCTATGAAGAGGCCAGTAACTCCTCTTCTAAGAAACAAAGGTCACAAGTACAAGTGCCACTCTTGCCGCTCTTTCCCACAAGCCCGGGATTATAGATTAAATATAGGTATATACCTCATGAAATTGTGTTCTCTACTTTGGGGATACTGCCTATGAAGGGAACATGTTTTCTGAGAAACAACTTGGGTATGCCAAAATTCATTCTTTTTATATTTCATTTTGAAATATAATCACCTTTTCCATTTTCTGACAAATAGATAAATTGCAGATGAATGGCAAGATAACTTTGCCAAAACAGGTGGATAAAAGAAGCTTCGGAATCCAATGTGGCTCCAACGCTCGAGCTCAAATAATTTCTTCCCAACCAACAAGTTCTACTGAAGAAGTGTAGTCTTCATTGATATCTACTGTCAAATGTTACATGATGGAAGCAGGAGTTAAATACTGAAAATGGTCAATCCAGCAAGCAGATTAAGTAGTTCAGAGGACGGAGTTTAGAGCAACTCCTGTTTTTAAGGGAACAAAAGAGGTAGTCATAGGAGTTATTTTATGTTTATTTGTAAAAGCTAGCTAAGGTGGAAACAACAAGTGAGGTTTGCTGATAGGATACCATAAGAGAGAGGGAAACAATTATGTGACGTTGGGTTAGGCCACATAAATCCTTGTTGTGTGATTCAATCTAGTTCAGCAGCTCATAAGCTTTTATTATATGTTTTCTTTACTTGTATTTATGCTGTTTTTTTATCTGACAAAATCGATGTATATGAAGGTCTTGAGATACGTTGGAGTTGTCGAGCTGCAAAGATACAACAAAGAGTGCACAACTCTCAGGTCGGGGTGACGAGGTGAAGTTGCGGTTAGTCCTTCTCTTATTTCCATGAGAGCATGCCAGTTTTAAAGTTAAAGAGTTCCCAAATACAGAAAAACGTCATATAACCAACAAGAGTCTTTGTATTAACTTGTCTATTACATGAGATAATTGATAGCAGATCCACTTTATGTGGTAGAGATAATGACTCATGACATTTTTTGATTTCTTTCAAAACATCGAATGCTAGATTTTTATGCCCTTTGCTCAAAAAGATGAAATGCACTACTTCATGATTAGACATGTTGTGATCGTTTGGATTAGGAATATGTGATTACCTGTTGTCTTATAAACATCTATATTTTGATTACTTTTAAGTGGTTATAACAAGTTTTATTCTGGTTTTGGATTGCTTATGCAGAGCAGACCGGGAAACAGAGAACAAAACCAGTGATTCTGCCTGTGAACAGAACAACTCGACTCTTGGCCCGAGAGAGAGATTCATGAAAGAACTTGGGTATGCAATAACCAATATAAATTTTGATGCTCTCTGAAAGAGCCAGCATGGAGTGAGACAGTGAGGAAAGCTGGAGTAGCTAACAAGTTCTTATTATATATTTTATCTGACAAAAAATTATGTATATGAAGATCTTGAATGTTTTCAACAGAGAAGGGACTCATCGAGCTGCAACGATACAGTAAGGAGTGCACAACTCTCAGTATTTAATTACGTTTAACTACTGAAATCTAAGGATCTGTCTGTTTTCCAGCTTATTAACTTCAATCTTTGTGAAAGCAATAAGTAACGTTTATGTTTTACTGCATGCAGTGCAAACTTGGAGTTTCCGTAACACTGCATACGAAGGGCACATGTTTCCTCTGCCTAAGAAAGAGATTCGCTAAAGAACTTCTGTATGCAATAATCCATTCTCTTATCTATTAGTAAAGGTGACACGACATCTTTCTTACGCGCTAACGAAGCAAAGGGAACGTATTCCACTGGAGTCGGAGTTGGAGCTGGAGTTGTGAATTAGAATCAGAGTTGTCAAAAGAGATGAACATACATATCTTTTGCTATCAGAAACATTGAATTATGATATTGAATTTTCTCGTGTTTATTAATTATTCATCTTGCTTGTAAAAGGAACTAAATCACCTCTTTTTTATAGCAAAATTTATCACTAGACAAAGTGTCTAGCAGTCTTTTATTAAAAATAAAAAACATCTATAAGGATGAGTTACTAATAAGAGGGGCTAGGCATACGTACCTTACCAATCCTCTCAGATAAAATTTTAACTTGAAACATCATACCAGTTTCATTGATATCCATTAAAAGTCACCTTAGAATCTAAATATTTCTTAGTCGAAAATAAATTAGATGAATAAAAATAATCTAAAATAGAAAGACGTAAAATGAAACTTTACCTAACAAATTGTGGGGCCTTGTTTACTTGAAATGATAAGGTAATGTCCTAGCAATTTCTTTGTGACTAGCCAAGCATGAAGTGTAGAGTTCATTGTATTGAAGATAAATAACTGGTCAAAAGACTTATTTTAATAAATACTTCCTCTGTCCCTAATTACTTGTTCACTTTTGAATAGGCACACCTATTAAGAAATCAATTAATGACATAGCGAGTTTACCATTTTACCCCTATTAATTATGAAGTTGATGAAAAGTTCTGTATTTTTCAAAGTAATTAGTCACTTTAATTGAGGGTATAATAGGTAAAAAAAAAAATGTCCTTTCTTGATTTGTCAAAATGGACAAGTAATTAGGGGCAACTATAAAAGAAAAAGTGGACAAGTAATTAGGGAAAGAGGGAGTATGTACATTAGTAGAAGTAGGAAATTTCTTGGAAACTTTAATGCAATATGCACACAATTAATGGACCACTAAAAGTACAAGCAAATAAAGGTGCAAAGAAAAAACAAGGGTAATTTTTATGTCACCGACAACACGACTTGACTTCATCAATTCACTGCGAAGTCAAATCTAATTCACTTTATAGTTTATAGTTTCTACCCTAAATACTAATTTACTTTATGGTTTAAAATAATTATGGATTACCTATTATCTTACTAATTAATAATTTTGTACCAAATTTCAAATCAGATACATATATTAAAGATACTAAATAGAAATTACAATTTTTCTTTGTAAAGATGGACAGTGGGTACAGAACCATAAATTAGAAGAATTAAATAATTACTAGCAATTATTACTCCTTTATTATGTTAACCCTATTTGCTGATTAATTAACAACATTGATATATCGAGAAGTAATAGAAATTTAAGAGATGATGAAACGTACTCATATATATTCGATTGTGATAGATTCCAATCAGTAATAAATATATGGTTTAAACCCCATTGGATTTGTGGAGCTAAATTTCTTAGAACATATTTATTTATTTTTGGTTTTTTTATTCGGTGTTCGATATCCGCATTGAAACTCGACTATTCTAAATTCCCGCCACGTAGGGGCCTATTTGGAGGAAGCACTCCCTACCAAGGATTTTTTCATATCCAGGGCTCGAATCCTAAACCTCTGGTTGAGTTAGGAGCAACCTCATCCTCTCCACCAGATACTTTGGTGGTTTTTTTAGAATGTATGGTCAAAAATTGAGAAAATGACATAAATAGTCTCTTAACTATAGGAGTAGGTCTAAAATGGTTCCTTAACTATATACTTAATTGATTTAGTCCTTTAACTATTTAAAAACTTATCAGTTTTGGTCCTTTAACTATTCAAAAACCCTAGGGCTGTGGCTACGCCACTGCTGACGCGAACAATAATTCTCCAGATCAACACTACAATTCTCACATTTTCGACATTATCCTACCATATTAATGATAAAAGTTACATCTAAAAAAAAATTACATAACTAGACATACTTTACTACCATATATACTTAATTTATCTATACTTTAAAAAAAAATTACACATAATATCACTTTTAATATTTATACCATATATTTTAAAATATTTAATCAGACACCCAAATCTCTTAAATATAGTATTGAATAATTATCTTAAAATTTGAACTCCTTAATTAATGGTAAATTAGCAATTTCAATGTTCACTTTTTCCATCCATAAATTAGTTTCTGCTAAATTTCATTTGTGTTAACATCTTCTTCTTTGTGTCTGTCCACTATTGTTTGTCAGGATAAGATCATGCACAACCCTTAAGAAAAATTTACTCGCCCCGTCCACTATTGTTTGTTAGGATAAGATCATGCACAACCCTTAAGAAAACTTTAATATAAGGTTCAATTTGACTAATATAACCCTACTATCAATCATTATTAAAATGGTGTACTTTTTTGAAAACTGTAAAAGCAACCTTTTTTCATATTAAAGTAGTCTTATAACTTTAAAATAACTACTTTTTGAAACCAATAGTTAGGTAATTATTAAGGGCAGAATTGGAAAAAAGTGACTAATTATTTCTTGATTATTTAAATTGACAATCAATTTTGGACAACTATTTTTAGTATACCTGACAAACAATAATGGACGGATCAGAGAGTAATATAATGTGCAATTTGACTAATATAACCCTACTATTAATCATTATTAAAATAGTTTGTACTTTTTGAAAACTGTAAAAATAATTTTTTTCACATTAAAGTAATCTTGTAACTTTAAAATGACCAATACTTTTTGAAACAAGTAGTTATGTAATTATTAAGGACAGAATTGAAAAAAATAACTAATTGGTTCTTAATTATTTAAATTGACAATTAATTTTGAATAATTATTTTTAATATACCTGACAAACAATAGGGGACGAATGGAACGAATGGAGTAACATATTTTAGAATTTCAAAGTTCACTTTTTCCATACACAAATTAGTTTAATTAAGGAAAGGAGAAATCTCTTTCCCTTTTTTCTTTCTCACTGACTTTCCCACTTCCTTTTATTAAAGTTAGGGTGGGTGTGGCTCAACATTGATTCAATAATTTATTAGATGTATCGTGTATATATATATTTATGAAATTTGTTTTCCTTATTTTCAGTAAAAAATAATTAGTTTTCTTATATTTAAGTAACTTAATTTTAGGAAGAAAAATATTTTTAACTAATTAAACATGAGAAAATCAAACATTTTTTCCTCTTGTATTTTTAGCTGTCCATTGTGTATGTATTATTGTGAAGTTTTGGTGCAGGGTGGGTAGGTGGTCTTTGGAGGAATTTTTTAAAGTTTTTGTCCTCCTCTGGTCTTTTTATATAGTTGTTGATTCTTCTTTTCCATTCAAGTAGGGTCCTTGATTTCTATATTAACTTAATAAAAATTTAAAGATTAGTGTTAAAAACACGTTTTCTTTTGCTCTTTTGTTGTGTGTGGGGGTGTTTCACATTCTACGTCTCTTTTTCTTATTTAAACTATTATTATTTACGTATTAACGTATATTTACTTGAATAGATAATGATAGTTCGAAAAAGTAACAACTGATACTTGATCTAGTTAGTTTCAAGGTGGGTGTTAAGAACAATATTTAAAAAAAAAAAAATTTGATCAATTAAACATAAGAAAATCAAACATTTTTTGGAACACATTTTCCTCCTTACAAACACATTCACTTGTATTTTTAGCTGTCCATTGTTTATGTATTATTGTGAAGTTTTGGTGTAGCGTGGGTAGGTGGTCTTTGGAGGAATTTTCTACTTCTTTTAATTAATAAAAATAGCCTTAAACTTTTGTCGTCCTCTAGTCTTTATTTATTTTTGTTGATTCTTTTTTCTTCCATTCAAGTAGGGCCATGTAATTCACTTTTTCTTTCTCACAAACTTTCCTTTTCTTTTTTTTCTTTAATTGTTTAAGGAATTTGCTAATAACAGCATTCCTTGAAAAGTGGTGTCTAGTCGTCTAATAAATGATACTCTCACTTTTTTCCAATTTATACTTTTTTTTTTTTGTCAAGATCTTCTCTTCTTTCTTTTTTAACTAGTATATGTAACGCGCGGTTAGTTGATAAATGTCATTCTAACTATTAATTTATTGACAATTTTAAAATTTATGTAATAATTAAATAATATTATCAAAATTTATGTAATAATTAAATAATATTATCTGAGTCTTTCATAAAGTAATATAAGTTAAATTATAGCACAACATCAAGAAATATTAACAACACAAAAATTATCATATTATCTCACATCCTATATAAATAAATCAACAAAAGAGAATATCAATGAAACTCCATAGTTTCCAAACATACAAATGTGGAAATAAAATCAATGAGAAATACCAATTTCTAATTTCATGTGAAATTTGATCACTTTGGATTATTTTATCAACTTTTATAAATAAAAAAAAAAGAAAAAAAATATTCACCAAATAGATAAAAACCTTATCTGAATTTTAAAAAAAATACTAACCTAGATTTTTTGCTATCCATTTGGATGTAAGAGAATAAAATTTATGGAGTTTCACTATTCATTTATTTTCTACGATTTGGCAATTTTGAATATTAGCATTTCATATAAGATATGAAGAAAAACAATAATTTTGAATTGAATAGGTCAATTGCTCCATAAAATTTTATAGATGAGAAAATATGGTGGTGTGGGGGGAATGTGGTCGTGGGAAGAAATGGGAATGAGAATAGTAGGTGGTTTATAAACCTCTTCTTTGTTTTATTTATTTATTTTTTATTTATATTTTTATTTAATACACATTCAAACAAAAAGTTATCCGTAAATCAAATTTAACACTTTCCTATATTTTCATATTCAATAGTTATTTGTTTTTCTTTTCAATTTATTTTTAACATTGTCTTAATATTCAATTTAAATGGTTAACCGTGATTTAAAATAGATGAGATAGTATTGAATTTTTTTTCTTCCATATTAAAAACAGTTAATGCAATTTGCAGGGTTTGTGTATAAGTGAGAATTTAATGAGAAGTTTTAAAACTACCTATTTAATATAATACCTATATTTAATATAAAAGGACATAATCATATAATTTAGTGCATGTTTAGATTAAATTATTTTTAGATGCTTTTAAATTTTAAAGGAGAAAAGTGACTCACCTGATCAACCATTTTTGCGTAATACATCAATACTTTTTTGAAGTTGCTAAAACTCCTCTTAAGCCAAGTCACCAACTAAACAACAACTGCTAAAATATGTACTAAGGACAAAACGTGTCTTTCACATTATTGACTGGTGTGCTCAATTATGTTTTAATTTCATATAAATAATATATTAATTTCAATAATAGATATGTAAATTATTGTTTTTTTTATGCTGACACGTAGGCGCTATCATCTCTACTTATATGTATAGATAGATAGATATTTATTTCTTTATTTTAAAATTTTAAATTAATTAATGTTGATAATTCATAAACTCTAGCTTCTACATTTATAAAATTTATTTTTTAAAAATTAGACATATAGCATTTTATTAGGAACAAACATATTTAATTTATTTAAAAAAAAGAAATCAATACAGCAGTTTTTAAGGTAAGCAAATTTAAAAGAACGGTTTTTACTTTATGTTTTTTTTAAAATTTTTTGTTTTTTAAATTGTTATTTATTATTTAATATTTCCAAAAATTTTGTGGTGCTGACATGTAAGCGTTTCTTCTTCTCCTTATATATATACTAGTTCTCGAACACGTGCCTTGCACGTGTATTTCAAGCTAAGTAATTTTTTTTTAAAAAAAACTATTAGAATAAATGTGCAATGAGTTATATGAATTTTGAAAGGGAAGATTACCTTTTGTTTGATTTAAACTTCTGAGTCATTTCATCTTTGAATTTAACATAAATAATTAGTAAAATTATTTATATATATATATATATCAAATGTAACATGACAATCTATTAAAATCAATGTGTTTCATGCATTACAACACCACATTAGACAAATAACTTCAAATTTTGGATTAAACCTCTAAAGTATATAATCTCATACATAACACTTTTTTTCTATAGTAATCCATGCAATTACATATTAAAGTGTAACACAAATTAAAGATTAACAACATAAAGACACAACAATTTTAACTAATTAATCAACATCACCTGGGAGGTAAACTACCACGAAATGGTTATTTGACAAGAACTGCTTCACTTATTGCTGCCTCAAATCTGCAATCGGCTAGAAGAAACTCTAGCTTTCAATTATAAGATATAATTTGAATAACAGTACACTTATCTAAATTACTGTGCAAATCAATTGGAACTGCATCCTATACTTTTTCCAAAAATGTTATGTGTATTATATAAAACTTAATAGAGTACATGAAAAGTTTTCTAATGGATGAAAATTAAAAGAATTACTAAAAAATTTAAAATTAATGGGATAAGTGCATATAATTATATAGTAAAAGATAAACTACACTAAGGGCTAGACAGATTCATGAACTTCACATTAATGTTTCACAATTTATTGATTTATTATTAAAAGGTAAATGTATTATTTGATTGATAGTATAAAAATATTCTGAAAAAGTAGTGTGTAGGTAGGGGTACAAAATATCCCATAAGAAGGTGACTTAAATGTATATATTCATGAAATAGTGGCAAAAAGAACCAACAAAGCATTTTGTAATAATTTAAATTTAATTATTCATATAATTTTGGCTTTTTATAGATCTTTTCTGATGCGCATTCTTTGAACTTTTTTATTCATATATTTATTATTCCTAGTTAATAATTAGTCTACATTTAATTACTCAATGCAACTCTTCCAATTCTTCTATTTATTTAGCAACGAAGAGGCTTATTGCGTAAATTCTAAAGGGTCATTTTGATTTGATTCAATGCAAGTTAAAGTAGAATACCAAGACATTAAACTGGTATAAAAAATTGAAAAATAAGTTAACGAAGTTGAAACGAAACCAAAATATTGAATAGAGGACAGTTTTAGGAAGATGAAAAAGCTAGCAATTCCAAGACATTGAATATAGGCTGCTGTAATTGTGTGATAGTTAAAATATTACTCCTATTTAATTAGAGTAGATATTTTGTTTATTACATTAGGGTGCAGTACTTGTGTAACAATTTAAATATTGCTACTAATTAGATTAGATATTTTTATTTAGTAAAAGGCTAAAAGAGTAATTCAACTTTGAAAATTGAGCCTTCCACTTTTAATAATATATGATATGATGATATATGATATGATGATATGATTATTTCTTCTTATTCTTTTCCCTATTGGCAATGGGTGATGTACATATCAGCAGTGAGTTTGATTCTCCTCTTAATGGTTCTAACAAATATTATTTTGTTTATTTTTTAATCTCAGAATTGTAGTTGTGTGACATAATAGAGAGATCTTCTGCTTTCTCTAAATACAGGAATTGCATTGCATTGTGGTGAAAATGACAAGTGAGGCTTGCTGATATGGATCATTTCTTTTTCTAGAACAGACTAAAAAGAAAAGAGTGTCGTATTAAAGAGTTCTCAAGTACAGAAAAACGCCGTTGTATTAACTTGTCTATTACATGAGAAAAATGACAGCAGATGCACTTTCTAAACATTGAATGGTAGATTTTTAAGCCCTTTGCTCAAAGACGAAATGCACTAATTCATGATTAGACATGTTGTGATCGTTTCGGATTAGGAATATGTGATTACCTGTTATCTTATTAACTATGTTTTTAATCTGGTTTTGGATTACTTTTGCAGACAGACTGGAAACTGAGAAAAATACCCAGTGATTCTGCCTGTGACGGGCACATGTTTCCTCTGTTTGTAACAGAACAACTCGACTCTTGGCCCGAGAGAGAGATTCATGAAAGAAATTGGGTATGCAATAATTCATTCTATTTGAATTTTGTCGAAATATAATCACATATTCTTCCGTTTGCATTGATATTTTTAGAGAGTCTGAGCAACACAGAATTCTAGTACTTCTTTTAGTAGTACTCAATGTTGGTTGGAAATAACCAGTGCCATATATAAATACCTTCCCTGGAACAATCAGCGGCGAAGCCTCATAGACCAAAGGTTGGTCAGATAAACGTCCTTTGATTTAACCCAAATAATGCACATCTCTAAACTTGATATTTAAGTGAGGAGAGTAGGAGACGGACTCATTATCCTTAAAGTTCCAAGGTTGCAACAAATCTATCGGAAAAAAAAAACTAACAAAGGGGGTAATAAAGATTGTACCTATATATCATTTAAGACTACAAATGTAGAAAAATTAAGGGGTCTTTTTCTTTGGTAGGAAAGAGAGAGGGATAACCATAATGATTGCATTCCTTCATTCTTAACTAAACATTCTGGATTCAAGCCTGGATATTGAGTAGCCTTTGTTAGGAAGTGTTTTACTCTTAATGTAAGACTTTAAATTTGATGTGAATTTAAATTAAGTCATACCCCTATGTAGCTGCAGGATATCGAGTAGAATTAACTCGCAGTAATTTGATTCAATGGAGATATTTCCTAAAGGTCTTTCTTTCTTTGCTTCTTCCAATATTTTGTCTTTATTCCTTCATTCTTAACTAACATTTTTGGATTCGAGCCTTGGATATTGAGTAGCTTCCACTTATATTTTGCTCCTATGCAAGCGCAGGATACCGAGTAGAATTAACTCGCAATAATTTGATTCAATGGAGATATCTTCTAAGGTAGAAGTCTTTCTTTGCAGCTTCTTCCACTTATATTTTGAGCTGTCCTTTGTATTCATATTACTGTGGACCCATAGCAATAATTCAATTCAATTGGAGCAGACCCCATCTTCCTGGAAACCTTTCAAATTTCTCAACGAAAATAGATTGAATTTCTTATAAAAATAATCTAAATAAAACGGCATAAAATAAAACGAATTGTGGGCCTTGTTTATTTGAAATGGTAAGACAATATCATAGCAATTTCTTTGTGACTGACAAAGCACGATGAAGACTAGACTTCATTGCATTTGAAGATAAATAACTAGTCAAATGCAATAAAATGTAGGAAATATCTTGGAAACTCCAATGTAATATGCACATCAATGGACCACTAAAAGTACAAGCAAATAAAGGTGTAAAGAAAAAAGAAGGGCAATTGCTTTGTCACCAACAACATGACTTGACTTCATCCATTCATTTTGATCCAATAGTAGGAAAAACTACCTAATAGATTCGCAAAAGAACTTGGGTATGCAATAATCGAAGAAACAAAGAAATATTTTTGAAACTTGTGATTTAAAATAATTTCATTAAGGAGAAAATAAACATTTTAAAATTATTTTTTTATTAAATATAGAAATTTGTGTCATTTTTTTTAGACAGACTAAAAAGGAATACATATAAATTTACAAGAAAGTACTTAATTTTACATTTTTTCCGAGATAATAACCAATCAAAAGCAGGGATATGGTCCAATTTTTCTTAGAGTGAGTCCATAACCATAAATGAAAAGAATTATTAGTTAATTTCAATTATTAAACCTAGTATTTTTTTTTTTGACAAAACCTAGTAATTTTGACTCTCAACTTAATTTTTTGATTTATTATTTTAAAAAATCTAAATCCAAAAAATAAAAATAAAAATAAAAATAAAAATAAAAAATTTCCATTGTTAGGTATAATGATAATTACCCTTTCATTTTTAACCAAATATTTTAGGTTCGAGCCTTGAATATTGAGTAACCTTTGTTAGAGAGTGTTTTACCCTCTATGTGAGACTTCTCGACACAAATCTGAATCAAGTCAGGCCCCTATGCGGGTACAAGATATCAAATAGAATGGTAGAATTAACTCGCAATAATTCGATTCAACTGAGATATTTTCCAAAGTATAGTCTTTCTTTGCAGCTTCCATTGTGTTCATATTACTGTGGACCACATAGCAATAATTCAATACAATTGGAGTACACCCCATCTTCCTGGAAACTTTTCATATTTGTTGTCCAAATATCATCAATTCTATCTATCCACACACTTTTTATCTTTCTTCTCAAATTTCAACAAATTAACCAAATACATGGCATCTGCTTCTTCTTTTGCAAGTGATTCACAATACTGTCCTCGATGGAAGTACGATGTCTTTCTAAGTTTTAGAGGTGCCGACACTCGGGCTACATTTACATGTCACTTGTACGAAGGTTTGAAAAACAGGGAAATATTCACCTTTCAAGATGATAAAAGGCTAGAGCAAGGTGATTCCATCTCAGAAGAACTCTTAAAAGCTATCGAAGAGTCTCAAGTTGCACTCATCATTTTCTCAAAGAATTATGCTACATCGAGGTGGCGCTTGAATGAACTAGTGAAGATCATGGAATGCAAGGAGGAAGAAAATGGACAAACAGTCATACCATCTTCTATGATGTGGATCCATCAAATGTTCGATACCAAAGTGCTTTGCAGAAGCATTTGCCAAACATGAATCGAGGTATAAGGATGATGTGAGGGGATGCAGAAGGTGCAAGGATGGAGGAATGCCCTAACTGCTGCTGGAAATCTAAAAGGAAATGATATTCGTGGCGGGTGAGTTGAAAACACATAATTGCTTTTAATGAAAAAAATACAAATATGTTTCTATTACCCTGAGCTATCATGTTTCCAGCTTGATACACTCTTGAACATTAAAAATATGAAAATACTTTCTAATACTTCACTTTCTCACATTGTCAACAATCAATCTCTTATTTACGTAGGATTGAATCAGAGAAAATTCAGCAGATTGTCGACCAC
This sequence comes from Solanum commersonii, assembly GCA_029007595.1. Classification (NCBI taxonomy): domain Eukaryota; kingdom Viridiplantae; phylum Streptophyta; class Magnoliopsida; order Solanales; family Solanaceae; genus Solanum; species Solanum commersonii. The sequence continues at coordinate 88,001 of JAJTWQ010000345.1, read as the reverse complement.
ATCTCTTTGAAATTTTGCAAGAGTGCTCGTTTTTTATCTTATTTGCAAGATGTCGTGGGAATAAATGCTCATTTAGAGGAACTAAAATTCCTACTTAAAATAGAAATCAATAATGTTCGGACTGTAGGGATCTGGGGAATAGGCGGAGTTGGTAAGACGACGATAGCAAAAGCCATCTTTGATACTCTATCTCATCAATTTCAAGCAACTTGTTTTCTTGCCGATGTTAAAGAAAATGCAAGAAAGAATCAACTACATTCCTTACAAAATACCCTTCTCTCTGAATTGTTAAGAAAAAAAGATAATTACGTCAATAATAAGTATGATGGGAAGTGCGTGATTCCAAACAGACTTTCTTCAATGAAGGTATTGATTGTGCTTGATGACATTGATGAAAGAGATCATTTGGAGTATTTAGCAGGTGGTGTTGGTTGGTTTGGTAATGGCAACAGAGTTATTGTAATAACCAGAAACAAACAATTGATAGAGAAGGATGCTGCAATATACGAAGTGCCTATGCTACCTGATGATGATGCTATGCAATTGTTCAATCAACATGCTTTCAAAAAAGAAGTTCCAGATGAGTGTTTTAAAAAGTTCTCGTTGGAGGTAGTAAATCACGCTAAAGGCCTTCCTTTAGCTCTCAAGGTATGGGGTTCTTTGCTGCATAAGAAAGGCCTAACTCAGTGGACAAGAACTATAGACCAAATAAAGAAAAAGTCTAATTCAGAAATTGTTGAAAAACTCAAAATAAGTTATGATGGGTTGGAGCCCGAAGAGCAAAAGATATTTCTAGATATTGCATGTTTCTTTCGAGGAGATGATAGAAAAGAAGTCATGCAAATCCTTGAGAGCTATGATTTTGGAGGTGAATACGGATTGGATGCCCTAATTGACAAATCCCTTGTGTTCATCTCTAAATATGATATAATTGAAATGCATGACTTGATAGAAGACATGGGCAAATACATATTGAAATTGCAAAAAGAATCCGGAAAACCTAGTAGACTATGGAATGTTGAAGATTTCGAAGATGTGATGGTGAACAATATGGTAAGTAGACTAAACAATGCAATTCTATTCATACTCCAAAAACATATTTGGCCAATTCCAATTATATTTGTTCCTCTATCACAAGTCATTTAAGTTGTTTGCTTCAGTTGGAGAATATATAATAGCTTTTATTCGTCAATTAGCCATTTCAAATTAACATTACCTAGTTTGTTTATCTCATGTTAATAACCAATAAGTAATGAATTAGTCTAATAGTCACTTAATATATATTAGTATCTGGACAAGTGATTCACATGTGTTTCATGTGAATTTTTATAGATATGTTAAAATGACTAAAATTTTATGAAAACATGTATGTAATGAGTAACAAAATGCAACAATTACAGATACATGTTCAATAATATGACCAAAAAATACCAAATGAAGGGCGTATTCAATTCAATAACAATATAGATGGAAAAAAAAGTATCTAATTTTTGGAGTTCTTATCGACTTCTTCTCCCATATCCTATCAAAATCCAAGAGTCTTCTTATCTACTTTAGCTATAGAATAAAAATGATAACCATGGTAGGGGTTTCATGAAATAAAAAAGTTGAATTTATATAGATAGAAATGATGGAATACCAAAAGATATCTTAAAGTTTTAGATTAAATATTTGGAGGTTATGAATATGAAAAGATGAGAGTTATGGATATTAAGAGTACAAAAATTGAATAGGTAATTAAATATAAGTTATGAATATAAATATTTAAAGAAAATAAATAAACTAATAATAAATAAATGAAGAATCGAAAAAAAAATTAAAGCTAACAAACCATGTAGATTTGCACCCTTTTAAATCATTAAATTTATTTATTTATCATAAAAGATAATACTTTATCCACATAAATTATATTATTCATGAGAGGAAAAGTTGAGTAACTTATGTAGATATTTTTGGATTTACTAATTTAAGCTTATTATTATTATTATTACATACATATAGATGATAGATGATAAATATTATTAAATAAGATATATTTAATTAGAAATTATTCTAAGTAAGTCCAAAAGTCATTAACATTTTAATTGAAATGATACAATTTAATATTTAAATAGTTAAATATTTTATACATTCTAATTTATAGCAGGAGTAAAATTGTAATTCATCTTTTTTTTTGTTCCCACTTTTAACTTTATCTCATATAATTATTATCAAACAATTCTAGTGATTGACCATTTCAACAACTTTTTGATATTCTTTAATCTTTAACCTCTGCATGAAATCTAACAGAGAAAGGTAGAAATGGAGGTAGAATATTGAAGAGGAGCCAATCTTTAGATGCTTCCAACATTACAAGATATTAGTTAAGATATAGAAACCTGAATTCACTAACAAAATGTTATATCACCACAATAATAATTTTGACAGTGTTTGCTAAGATTAGAGCCATTAGAACTTGGGACAGAATAGCCTTGTAAAAAGAGCTCTAACTATAAAAACAAAAAACTTATTCTACCACTTCATTTAGCTAAGAATCATCAAAGGAATGCAAATACTTTGGGACGACATCCACACGTTCTTATAAATGAGTTTTGTGCCTGAAACAATTCCATCAAGTTGTTTTGCTTGGCCGGAGACTAATACCCAAGTAGTTTGTCATGAGACCCGTGATACCAAACATCATGGCCATTGAGAAATGCTTAAGATCATTTTCCATATTCCTTATGTTAGCAAGGAATTGCACGCTGAATATAATAACATGCCACAAGCAAATCTTTGATAACATGGCACCAAAGACGCCGAAGATTATAAAGACTGAATGTGTGCTGAAAAGAGTATTTTTATTAATGAAGCCAGCAAGGTATTAAATAGAGTTACAGGGAAAATAATAAGACTCCTAAACGAACTGAACTAAAGTAATCTAAATAAATAATAACTGCTGAATGAGTAATGTAATCCTAATACGACTAAACTACTGATACTAATATGACTCCAGATGTTCTAATACGCCCCCTCAAGTTAGGCGATGAGTCACCAAGCCTAACTTGAACAAATTAGACTCAAAAGCAGATTTAGGAAGTGCCTTGGTGAGAGTGTCAACAATTTGATCAGTGCCATGGACATGAACAACACGAACCCTTTTGATGTCAACATAGTGGCGAACAAAGTGAAAGTCCACGGCAGCATGCTTCACACGGCTATGGAGAACAGGATTCTTGCTCAAGAATGTGGCTCCAAGATTGTCACAATAAATTGTAGGTAGCTGATGTACTGGAAAATGCAGCTCACTTAGGAGATTGGTGACCCATAAGGTTTCAGAAAGTGCATTAGCTACAACCCTGTATTCAGACTCAGTGGAGGAGCGTGAGACAGTATTTTGCTTCTTTGAGGACCAACTAATCGGATTGTGACCAAGAAATAAGATATAACCAGATGTAGAAACTCTGTCAACAATGTCCCCACCCCAATCTGCATCAGAGTACACATGTAGATTGAATTCATCAATAGGAGTAACGCGTAGACCGAGTTGAATGGTACCACGTAGGTATCGAAGAACACGTTTTACAGCCTTCCAGTGAAGGTCTGATGGTGCTTACATGAATTGAGAAAGCTTGTTGACTGCATAGGCTATGTCAGGTCTAGTGAATGATAGATATTGAAGCCTACCCAAGACTCGGCGATAACGTGTAGCATCAGTCAAGTGAGTTCCATCAGATAAGGTGAGTAACTCAGATGCACTCATTGGCGTGTTAACACTCTTGCAGTCGGTCATTAGCTCATCATTTAAAATTTCATTCACATAATTTGCTTGGGTGAGAATTAAACCGTTAGAGTTGTGTATCACTTCAACACCAAGAAAATAGTGAAGATCACCTAAATCCTTAATAGAGAACTTAGAAGCCAGGGAAGTGACAACCTGATTGACACTTAAAGTATTGCTCTCAGTGATAATAATATCATCAACATAGACGAGGACAAACAATGTATCACCTACACCATGTCTGACCAATAGTGAGGCATCAGATTTTGTCTTAACAAAGCCTATGGATGAAAGATACCCCGTGAGGGCATTATACCACGCCCGAGGAGCCTGTTTCAAGCCATAGATCGCCTTTCGCAGCCGACATATATGCATTGGTTTGTCATTACTATTAAACCCCGGAGGTTGAGCCATGTACACTTCCTCATCCAGGTTGCCTTGGAGGAAGGCATTATTGACATCCAACTGGCGAAGATGCCAGTTGTGACGAAGTGCCACAGAGAGGACGATGCGAATTGTGGTGGGCTTGACGACTGGGCTGAATGTGGCATGAAAATCAATGCCCGGCCTTTGAGTAAAGCCTTTTGCAACCAGGCGCGCTTTGTATCTGTCGATGGACCCATCAACATTTCTCTTAATCCTGAAAAGCCACTTGCAGGATACAATGTTTTTGGTCGGGTCAGGAAGAACAAGTTCCCAAGTCTAATTTTTAATTAAAGCATCAAACTCATGTTTCGTTGCATAACGCCACTCGGGGTGTTTTTGTGCTTGTTTGACAGTAGTGGGTGTGACAGTGGGGTTCAATTTGGCTAGGTAATCAAAAATCTGTTTGGGTTTGGTGATATTGTTTTGGGATCGAGTGACAGCACGGGTAGGAGGAGACGGACATTGAGGCGGTGAAAGAGCGAGTTCTAACTCGAGGATAGGACAGGCTGGTTGAGGAGCCATGGTTGTTGGTGGGATGGTGTTTCTACGTTGATAGACACGGAGAGAAGACAAGCTGCTTTGTGTGTTGGTTGGGATCTGCATTTGTGAGTTTGTAGGGAGGTGTGGTAGTTCTAAACGCTGGGCAGTAGATATAGGAGAGGGGTTCTGGGAATTGGGAATTATTGAAGATGAGGAAGATAAAAATTTACCTGGAGAGGGAGAAGTTGTAAGAGGTGAATCTGTTGCGTCCGCTGCTGATGCATTGTCGGATAAGGACTTTGAGTTGGAGTTGTCGCCGGACTGAGCAGGAGATGAAGCAGACAGTGATGGGAAAGCTGGAATTGTGCTTGCTGCTATTTCTAATGGAGCTGGCAGATCAGTAACTATGGGAAGTGTGGGCGTGGGGTTCGACGAACTTGGCATTGTTGTTTTTGCCCATTCTAGGTGAGTTGATTTAATGGTAGTATTGGCGAACAATGTCTTAAAGGGAAATACATCCTCAACAAATCGCGCATCTCGGGATAAATACACCTTTGCAGAAAATGGGTCAAAACACTGGTGACAATGATGGGATAATGAGAAACCAAGATAGACACATGGGGTAGATTTTGATTCAAGTTTATTTTTGGAGTATGGTTTAAGCCATGGATAGCATAAACAACCAAAGATTCGTAAGGAGTTATAATCAAGTGATTTTCGAAGTAATCGTTGGAATGGGGATTGATTATCAAGGTGAGAGGTTGGAAGACGATTGATGAGGTAAACAGTGTGATGGCATGCAAAAAACCATAATTGGGGTGGGAGGGACGCCTCATGTAAGAGTGTTCTTGCAGTTTCGACGATATGACGATGTCGTCGTTCTGCAAGTGCAACTCGTTGATGTGTATAGGGTGGGGTGAAGAGGTGTTGAATGCCGTGAAGTGAAAGATAGGAGTCAAGACTTTTATACTCACCTCCGCCATCAGTATATAATGATAAAATTTTAGTGTCAAAATGTTTTTCCATCATAGGATGGAATTTTTGAAAGATCTCTTTAACTTCACTTTTCTTTGTTAGTGTGTAGAGCCAAGTGTACTTCATATATTGATCAACAAAAATACAATAATACAACTTTTTGTCAATAGATAAGACTGGCGATGGCCCCCATAAACCACTAAAAATAATTTGAAGTGGTTTAGAGCTAGACAGTGATAATTGGGTAAAAGGATGCCGATGAACTTTATTAGATAAACAAGAATTACAATGAAAGTTTTTGTCTCGCTCATGAAACGGTAGTGAGAATTTATTTAAAATAAACCTAAGAACTCTAGAGTGAGGATGTCCAAGACGTTGGTGCCAAGTAGTGAGTGGACTAGATGAGGAGATAATGTGAGCTTGGGGATGTGAGACAGGCCACTCATACAGTCCATTGTTGGTCCGACCGTGCACCAGTGGCTTCTGCGTTTGCAGATCCTTCACAACAAAGTTAAAAGGGAAAAATTCAATAGACTTAAGATTGTCTTGACATAATTTAGAAACGGAAATAAGCTTACGTTTAATGGAAGGTGCACACAGAGTGTGGGTTAGCTTAAAAACATTATTTGATGCATTTAATTTAGTAGAACCAGTGTGAGAGATAGGAATTTTGTTACCATCACCCATAGAGACATCCTCGTTACCGTGGTATGGCTGTAGGTTGTGCAGCTCTATTGTGATATGATGGGTAGCTCCTGAGTCAACTATCCAAGGGTTGGTGTCCGCCGTAAACCCAACGGCATAGTTGGCTTTCGCTTCAAAGTGATTATGAGACTTCGAGCGGCAAACATTGGCAGTGTGGCCAATTCTATTACATAGTTGACATCAAGTAACACCGTTCAGATTGGAATTGGACTGCTATTGTGGTGGAGTGCTTGGACGCGAATTTTGGCGCCATTGTTGAGAGTTATTGGTTTGTCTACGATTGTTGCGATTATTGGAGTTGAATTTGGTGGGAGTAGCAACTGCAGCAGTGATGGTACTAGGTAGTTTCTTAACATCCTCGTGGCGAAAGAAGAGTTCAAAGTCCAGTAGCTTTTCAAACAGTTCCTCATAGGAGATAGCCGTATCGCGTGCACGAATGGCAGCAGAGATCTCACGAAATTCAGGACCTAGACCACTGAGTATTTTGACGATGAGTTCAGGATTGGAAACAGGAGCACCAGCAGTGGCTGACTCATCTGAAAGTGACCGAATAGTGTGAAGGTATTCAGTAATGGAGTGAGAGTCCTTGGTGACACGGGAAAGCTGATCACGCAAACTGAAGACTCGGGTTTGAGATTTGTTCGCATAGGTGGTATGCAAAGCATCCCAAGTTGATTTAGCCGAGTCAGCGGCAGCAACAGTAGAGGCAATAGTAGGTTCGACAGAAGCCATGAGGGCATTCTGGATGAGTTGGTCCTGACAGAACCAAGTTAGGAAGGCAGGATTAGGAGATATATTTGCGCCGAGAGTAATCGTGCGACTGGGGGACGGAGTGGTTCCATCGAGATGGCCAAAGAGGTTGTAGCCATACATAAGCATGGAAAATTGGGCTTTCCAGGTGGCGAAGTTGTGACCACCGCTTAGTTTGATGGGTAATTGGGATGCAGGATTGAATTGAATGATAATATTGGTACCTGTTGTGTTATCAGCATTGACAACTCTGGGATTGTTTCCATTGTTGTTACCATTGTGATTGGTCATTGTTGCTGATCTGCGTGAGAAGGAGAAAAAAAAAATTGATCGTACTCGTTAGAGCGTGAAGAGCTCTGATACCATATAAAGACTGAATGTGTGCTGAAAAGAGTATTTTTATTAATGAAGGCAGCAAGGTATTAAAATAGAGTTACAGGGAAAATAATAAGACTCTTAAACGAACTGAACTAAAGTAATCTAAATAAATAATAACTGCTGAATGAGTAATGCAATCCTAATACGACTAAACTACTGATACTAATATGACTCCAGATGTTCTAATAAAGATGACGACTATGAAGCCATAGTAATCTATAGGAAGATCTTGTGGACCAACCATCGAAGGCTTGTACGGTTTCACCGCCATATTCGAGTAAAAAGATTCAATGTGATTTGCAAATTCAATTGCTCCTTGGGTGACTTAAATAAGTGACCTTAGGTAAGGGAAGATGAAAAGAATCAAATTATTAAAGATTAATTTTTAGCCAAAAATTTAAAAGACCCATCAATTTCCAACTTAATTGTTTGACCTTTGATCTTCATCAGTTTGCTCAGAAACAAGAGACGAAAAAGCAAGTGGAGAAGTATCATGCCTCGAGAAAAGGAAGAGTCTATTGACTTGAATCATATTTATGAGTATTTTTATTGCAATATTATTAATATAGAATAAATAATTGCTTCTTTTATATATATATATAAAGAGTAAAACGGTAATTCAACTTTTGACTTGAGTTCTTCCCACTTATAATATGATAATATGATATGATATGATATGATTAATGATATGATAATCTAATATCACTCTTTGAATTAACTTGAAATTTGTATCATATTTTGTATGTACTAATTTAATCAATTATTTTTTAAAAGCTAATATTGCCCATTTATTTACCCCAAGTAATTTTTATTAGTAAAAATTCGCAAATGAAAAAATAAAATTTACGAGGGCCAAAACTTATCATACTAATTCACCGGATCATTGATTAATTTTTCATTTAAAAGATGACAATTATTGACACTGTTTCAGTTATCATTTTGTTTTATCATAGCATGAAAAACTTTTTAACTTGAGTCTAGTAAACTTTTCCAAAAATGTACCATTAAAAAATAAAAATTATAATTAATTACGCAAAGCATTTCTCTAAGGGACATATTTCTTAAGAAATACTTAACTAATATTTGTACCTTAAATTTTGTTTGATGGTTCTGGCTCTTCAAGAACTTCAAGTGTAATAATAAATAATATAAAACATAACAAAAATTTGTATGAAAACAACGATATTGATAAGTGGATTGCACACGACATGTGAAGTTATGATTTGTTGACTAATAGGGGACCATGACAATGGAAGCAATATGGTTTACTTATTTTGAAAAACTAAGCTTTAGCAAAGAGGCAATGAAAAGTATGCAAAGGCTTAGGATATTATGCATACAAAATTATTCATGGGCTTCCCAAAGTGATTCAGAAGATGGTTCTATTGAGTACCTGCCCAACAACTTGTGTTGGTTTGTATGGCATAATTATCCTTGGAAGTTATTGCCAGAAAATTTTAATCCCAGAAGGCTTGTTCATCTTGATCTCCGAGGGAGTTCGTTGCATTATTTATGGAATGAAACAAAGGTACCATTCTATTTCAGATACTTTCTATTTTTAATTGTCCTAGAATTATATATGATTCTTGTTTTTAAATGAAATTTTAAGTTATTAATTCCATTAACTCAAATTAATGTATGGTATATTATTTTGGATTGTTTTCATATTATTACTATAATAACAGAGGTTTTTAACCTCTGCGAATTGAATTTCTTACCTTTGCAAATTACCCATTATATTTTTTGGTAGTGAATACTTATTGAAGGAGTTCATTCTAAACAACTTCTTTTTTTGGATGATAATATATTTCATACATTGCATCTGAAATTAAAACTTAGCTAGACTCTTCCATCACCATCTTTAAATAGAGGTGGTTCATTTGAGTTGTAACCAACAAAGTAAGTAAAAAAAGTAGACATGTGGTAATATATCGTTGTTTTAAGAGATATGATTTACATGTCTCTCTTTGTATTTTCTACGAGGTACGAGATACTTGTGTCTCTCTTTATATTTTATGTAGCGTTTATTCGGTAAAAAACCTCAGTTTCTATCATATACCTTCTCTTTTTTAGAAAAATATGTATATAAATTCCTTTACTTTTAGTAAAAAAGTTTTTTTTAGCCCAAGTAATGGAGTTTAGTGTTGAATATTAATAGTGGAGATGGGCACAATCGATTTCTCACAACTTGAATTTTATTATATCAAGGTAAGGACCCGATTGGTCTTACAATTTTAATAACTATAACTACTTCATAACTATTAAGAATATGGATAGATAACTTCTAGTAACCGTAAAGAACTGCCAAATAACTCCTAATAACTATAAGAAACGGATCATTGCTCCATGGGTGAAACCTCCAGGAATTTGAGAAGATGCAAATCATTTGTTGACTCTCATAATCTAAAGGAGTAAATTAAACAATTTCTTTCTGTGTTCTTAGTAGATACTTTTGCCGTCTCTACGAAGGCTAGATCTTAGGGGCTCTAATAGCCTGATGGGAAATCTTCACGGAGATGCCAAATTTGGAGAATTTGAATATGAGTGGATGTACAAGTCTTTAAGAGGTTCACCATTCCCTGAGATGTTCCAGAAAACTCATCAAGTTAAATTTGTCTCATTCATTATATACACTGCATGCAGATTTTCATATGGCGCTGAAAAGTATTCATAATTTAGTAACAAAGAAGAAAAAATCACAGAGGTTGATATTCACACCACTGTCATATGGCACGTACAATGATTCGATTTACAATTCGTTTGCACATGCGCTGTTTCAGAATATCTCTTCCTTGCAGCATGATATCTCTGGTTCTGATTCCTTGTCACTAAGAGTGTTTACCATTGAGCATGCTGGTCAGAAAAAGATCCCAAGTTTATGTAATTCTCTCCTTCTGTTAGCTACAGAGTCTTCTTTCATAACCAATAGATTTTTATTTTCGTTCTTCTTTCTCCTACAGAGTCTCCGTTTGTGTTGAGCCATCATTAACCATGGTGAGTTAGGATGTGAACAAGTTTTAATTTTTTAAACTTTGCATGTTGAATATAAAATGGTAAGTAAATAAGAGATCTAATTGCATCTTTATTGATCCTCAAGTAAAGTAACCCTTTGGAAATATGTGTTTGAGAAGCCCCGAGCTATTTTAACACTCCTTAAAGTCTTGAATTAATGTTCATTCTATGGAGATTATGTGAGAGAATTAAATTTCTAAGTTCCAAGACGATACGAATATACAAATGCGTAGTAGAACGGATCACAAAGTTGGTGGAGTGTGTAGACGAGGAAGAGAAGCGGACGCTTAAGAAAGCTTATAAGACGACAAAGATTGTAATGACCCTCCAGGTCATTTCTGTGTCTTGCCTTCTGTATGTCGTTTAGAGCGTTCCTATAGCGACCCCAAGTCATTTATGACTTGCTGGGACTGACAGTTCGGTCACCTGGTCGTTCGTTTGGTCTTGGTGCGAGTTTTTGTGTTTTGGAGCTTATGAACCTTGAACGATCATTTTCGATCAAAAGTTCAAGAAGATGACATCGGAATCCAATTCTGACGATTCCATCGGCTCCGGAAGGGTCACTTTAGGCTAGTAACATGGTCGTCATGACTCCCGAGATTTTTAGTGTGAGTCAGTGCAATTAGGCGTTTTAGCCTTTGAATTTTGGCTTAAGTTTGACTTTGGTCAACATTCTGAGTAAACGCGCTCGAATGAGAATTCCGTCAGCGTAGTTAGCTCCGGAATGTCGAGTTTGGTCTAGATTGACCCTTCTTTTGTGTCTGGTGGTTTTAGATATCTTTCCGAGCCTTTTTGTAGATTTTGACTTAAAAGGGCTTTTGGAAGTGGGACCCTCTTCTTATCGAAATGACCTCTGATGGAAATTTCAACTGCACCGTTGAGTCTATAATATCGAATTTAGTAGGGTAGCATATTCATTTTATTTTTATCGGGTACCGAACGAATTCCGAGCACCCCGTCGGAGACTTTGAAATTTGGCCAAGCTGAGATCTGGTGCAGCCTTTTAGCGACCAGAGTTTGGGCCTTTAACGACCAGCTATTGGGTTTTAGCGACCGGTTTCGTCCTTTTTAAAACCCAAACTCAGCCTTATTCCTCATTTTTAAAGTGCAATAGCTTGAGCTATACAGGTCCGATCTGGGCGATTCAAAAGGCAAACTTGTGAGATTTTTCGAGGACAACGTGTTGGTGAGCTCGGATAGTGATTTGGAGTCCCCGTTTGAGGTAATTTTCGAAAAAAAACTGCTGCCGCGACCTTTTTTTTTAGCCTAATTTTGGAAATTTTTGAGACTTGTTTTCTCAGCCATTTTAGGTCCGATTCCGGTGATTTTTGAGGCTATCTTGAGTGGTTTTTCGAGGAGAACATTGTGGTGTTGTCAGATTTTACTGTAGACCGGCCGTTTTTGATAAAAATGTTGAATTAAGCTGCTGTCCCATATCTAATTTTTTTGAGAAAATTTGGGTTTTTAGTGCTTGTTGATATTGTGTTGTTCCCGAGCCCCGAATTGTGTCCCATTATGGGACATGAGCTGGGGGAACTGGTTAGGACCCACTTTTGGAGTTAATTTCGGAATTTCTTGTGCGGGTCCCACGATTCCCGTTTTGACTCCAAAATTGACCCGTCTCTGTTTGTTGTGATTTTGGTGTCTAAACGACCGTATTAACGTTGTGACTCTATTTTTGATAGTGGGGAAGCGTTTAGAGGACGTTCAGAAATGGAAAGCTCCGGAGAAGTGATTTTGGAGCGCGTGTGATCGGCTTTAAGGTAGGCTACGGTTTCCCTCTCTTAGATTGAGCTCGAGAATGTGAATGCATGTTGATTAGTTGGGATTTGGGTTGGGTAGCTATTGAATCCTGCGTAGGTGTTAAGAAATCATGTTTTCGGCCTATTTTGAGAATTATCGGTAATCTTGTGAGCATGTTTTGTGTTACAAATTGTACCCCTTGGCTATGTGGAGTACTTGTATGCTAGATTTCTATTTATTTGAAGCATGTTGGGCCTTAGTTTAGGTTTGACTAGGGCTTGCCTTAGAAATACATGATTCGGATCCGATAGGCCTTAGTTTTGCCCCGACGTCGCTCGGCCGGCTTAGATCCCTGTAGACTGGTGTAGCAGACTTGAGTCTGATAGTTTGGGCCTTAGTTAGGTGATACTCTTTCTCCTACTTTAGTTGTCCTTATTTTTCCCCGGTGTTACGGCTTCACGAGTTACATCGGCAACACTAGTTCTACTTTGCGGTTGAATTTAATTTTCGATTTGGTTCCAAGGACTTATATTGATTAGCTATGTGTGGACGGCGTTCCACGGACATTTATGAGTGTGGATTGATTAAGACTCTTTCGCGCCTACATTGGCACCTTTATAGAGCATCCTAGGTTTAAGGTCCTACCTCTATTGCTCAAACACCTATATAGAGCATCCGGTTAGAGTTCCGGCCTCTTATACTTGTTACTTGTGATTGGTTACTTGGGTACTTCGCCGAGCATCCGGTTCGAGGTCCGGCCTCGGTCTTTGATTCTACTAATTAGGGTTGAGGTTACGGTTCGATGTTCTTCGTTCTTGGGTTCTTATATGCAATTCTCTTTAGTTATAGTTATTCCGTGTACTCGTCGGGCTTATGGGGTCCGTTCGGGTTTTATTTAATTTGCGCACGAGTGTACCTTCTGGGCTTATGGGGTCCAGTTAGGTGTAGTTAGCTTATAGATTACTTTAGTTAGTTCTTTGTACACTCGTGTGCATTCCATTATTACTTAGATTTCCGCTCTTGACCTCGGTTTGTATTATTCCTTCTTTTCATATTGCCTTTACTTTTCAAGTTCAGTCGGCCTATGATGCCTACTGGGTACCTGTTGTTTTGGTACTCATGCTACGCTCTGCATCTATTTTGTGATGCAGAGTCCGGCACTAGTAGTCAGCATTGATCGAGCTTGGAGCAATCTGATCCGGAGACGGGAGTGAGCACACGGCGTCTTGTACTATTTCAGTCTCCATCTGTATATATAGACTTGTTTTTTACCTTTCGAGACAGTCTAGTCTCTGTTGTCCACTTTTGGGACTTGTACTCATTTTGTTAGTAGCTCTGTACTAGTGACTTCCAGGTTCTGGAAGGGATCTTTATTTGTATATATGTTTTTGGTTTGCTTCCGCCTGGTTATATTGTTATTTGTCTACTCTTGTTTAGTTTCTACCCTCAAACCCATTACTTGTTGTTCTGGGTTACGGGTTGGCTTACCTACTGGTGGGTTATAGTAGGTGCCATCATGACTTGAGAAATCGGGTCGTGACAAAGATAGAAGCTAAGATTGCAGTTACGAAGGCTAAGAAGGCAGCCTTCGAACGATTGTATGTCGAGTTGGGGGACAAAGGTGGGGATAAGAAATTGTATGGGCTCGCAAAAGCAAGAGATAGGAAGGCTCGCAACTTGGACCAAGTGAAGTGTATCAAGGATGAGGAAGGCAAAGTATTGGTGGAAGAGACCTCCATCAAGCAAAGATGGCAAAGATACTTTCACAAACTTTTAAATGAAGAATGGGACGGAGTCATTGTGTTGGGTGATTTGGCGTACTCTGAAAGACTTCGGGACTTTGGGTACTATATGTGTTTGAGGATCGAGGAGGTCATACGTGCTATTAGTAGGATGAACAGGGGAAGAGCGACCGGACCCGATGAGATTCCGGTGGAATTTTGGAAGAGCACGAACAAGGCAGGTATAGAGTGGTTAACTGGGCTGTTTAATGTTATTTTTAAGACAGCGAAGATGCCTGATAAATGGAGGTGGAGTACAATGGTTCCGTTGTATAAAAACAAGGGTGATATCCAAAAGTGTAACAACTACAGGGGTGTCAAATTGCTAAGCCATACTATGAAGATTTAGGAGAGAGTGGTAGAGATGAGGGTGAGAAGAGGGGTGCACATTTTTGAGAATCAGTTTGGATTCATGCCAGGACGATCGACTACCGAAGCCATTCATCTTATGCGAAGACTGGTAGAAAAGTATAGAGAAAGGAAGAGAGACCTACATATGGTGTTCATTGACCTTGAAAAGGCCTATGACAAGGTACCGAGGAATATCCTCTGGAGGTGCTTGGAGACTAAAGGAGTCTCGATGATGTATATTAGGGCGATAAAGGACATGTACGGTGGAGCCAAGACTCGGGTTAGAACAGTTGGAGGAGACTCGGAACATTTTCCAGTTGAGATGGGGTTGCACCAGGGATCAGTCCTTAGCCCTTTCTATTTGCGTTGGTGATGGATGAGTTGACGCGGTTGATTCAGGAGAAGGTCCCATGGTGTATGTTATTTGCGGATGACATAGTACTGATTGATGAAACGCGGAACGGAGTTAATGCGAGGTTGGAGGTGTGGAGACAAACACTGGAGTTCAAAGGGTTCAGGTTGAGTAGAACCAAAACTGAATATTTGGGGTGCAAATTTAGTGATACGTTGGAGGAGGCAGATGGGGAAGTGAGACTTGTCATACAGATTATTCCTAAGAAGGGAAGTTTTAAGTATCTTGGGTCTGTAATCCAAGGTAGTGGAGACATCGACGATGATGTCACACATCGCATGGGGTTGCTTGGAGGAAATGGAGGCTTGCCTCTGGAGTCTTGTGTGATAAGAAGATTCCACCTAAACTTAAAGGTAGGTTCTACAGAGTGGTAGTTAGATCGGCCTTGTTGTATGGAGCGGAGTGTTGTCTAGTCAAGAACGCACATGTTCAAAAAATACATGTTGCGGAGATGAAGATGTTGAGATGGATGTGTGGGCACACTAGGAGCGATAAGATTAGGAATGAGGCTATTCGGAAGAAGGTGGGAGTGGCCTCTGTGGTGGACAAGCTGAGGGAAGCGAGACTGAGATAGTTTGGACATGTGAAGAGACGGTGCGCAGACGCCCCAGTGAAGAGGTGCGAGGGGCTGGATATAGAGGGTACACGGAGGGGTAGAGATAGGCCTAAGAAGTATTGGGGAGAGGTGATTAGATAGGACTTGGCTCAGCTTCACATTACCGAGGACATGACTCTAGATAGGAAGGAGTGGAGGTCGCGTATTAAGGTTGAAAGTTAGTAGGGTTAGCGTGTTGTCTCTCCTTGAGAGCGTTTGGGTTGGTAGCGTTTGTAGAAGTCCTAGCCTTGCACCTGTAGTTCTTGTCTGTGATACGTTTAGCTATATGTTGTGCACTGCATTCCACTTCTAACATTATTTTCGGGATGTTATTGTCGACATTGTGGATTATACACTATTTTTCTTACTGGATGTTATGTTTTATACACTGTTTCCCTTCTTCTTGTACTTGGATTTGATGTACTTGAGCTGAGGGTCTTCCGGAAACAGCCTCTCTACCTCCACGACGTAGTGGTAAGGTCTGCGTACACCCTACCCTCCCCAGACCCCACCTAGTGGGATTTTACTGGGTATGTTGTTGTTGTATTAGAACGGATCAATTCGGAACTTAATTGAATGGTTGGAGTAATTGATCACGCCTTTCTGCAGATGTTATATTAAGTTCACAGACAAAGGGCAAAGTGTATTTCCCAAAGGTAGCAACTGATCCACGGCTTTAAAACTTGCTACTAGTTTATTTTGATGCTCTTTTTGATCGTCATATTTTGGGAAATCTCTGCTTTAAAAACAAAAAACTTTATGGCAGATGACGGGTCAGTACTTTTAATACTTCTGCATCAAACATTTTCATGTGGAGAAGTATTGATCATGCTCTAACTTTAGCAATACACTTTTGTAAGTATTGCTCTCTCAGATTGTTATATTAGCACAAAATCTCTGTTTTAAATAATGTAAGTATCTCTCTTGTTATGGGAAATAAGACGAAACAATTAAAGAGGCAGCATGACTTGAGACAATGAGGGAATTGCAGATGAGCATTGGAACTATTAGTAAGTCGCCTCACATCACAAAGCTAACGGAGCCAAAGGGAACTATTTCCAGGAATCAAACGTATTCCACTGGAGTCGGAGTTGTGTGAATTAGAATCAGAGTTGTCAAAAGAGATGAACATACGTATCTTTTGCTATCAGATACATTGAATTATGATATTGTATTTTCTCTTCTTTTTTTAATAATTCATCTTGCTGGCAAATTAAAAGGAACAAAATCACATATTTGTTTAGCAAATTTACGTTGTTGACACCCAATTTTGACCCTCCCACGATAATAATTAATCATCGAGCTTCTTTAATTTCAAACGATTTGAAATAATTAGTTTTATAAAATTCAAATTATTTTTCAAGTTATTTGAATAGTTTTGTCACCTTTTATAATTTTTAAATAATATATATGTTTTAAATAATTGTGTATATAATTAGTATATTTTATGAATATTCGAAATTGTCTCAAAAAGATTTTAGTTTTAGTTAAATATTTTGTCAATTAGTTTGGCTTAAGTAACAGTTTATATTTTTAAAATTAATTAGTTTATAATTTAGTTAATTATTATATTTTTTTAAGATTAAGAAGCTCGTTAAGTAATTAATATTAATTCGTTTTACTTAATTGGATCCCTTTTTCCCTATTTTTCGAACCCTAATTTTCCAATATAAGTACTCTGTTCTTCTACTGGTGTGTGTGTGGGGGGTGGGGGGGGGGGCAATTGATAATGAGTTAAAAAACTGAAGAAAGAATCGCTATTTTACGTTTAAGGCAGTAGCCTTCAGACAAGATTTCTTGGTTGTTCACTTGGTTATTCAAGTGTTTTCCGTTAAGTGTCTTTGGTTTGCGGTGTCGGAGGAAGCTTCGTTCCTGCTCGTCTCATCCCCTTTGCTGCTCACCAAAAGGTATACAACTCTCAACTCTTTTATTCGATTACTTTCGGTAAAGGCTCAGACTCGAGTTATGTTCTGTGTGTTAATCGATCCGTGCTCATATGAGGTGTTTGAAGCTAGATGTGGTCTGTAATCTTCATCTTATTTCTTCGAGATTAAATGTGAGCTTCGTTTTCGAGTTGCCTCAATATCCATTTGAGTCTGTCTTACCTGTTGATAATGCTTTCGGATGTAGAGTTGTTGTATTCCCTTTATATTTAATTCCTTCGCTGGTTAGTCGCCTCGGTACCGCTCTGCTTGTATTTTATCGAGATAGTGTGCTTTATTCGTCACATGTTTTGAAGGCGTCAAAGAATCTTTTTTTATTTTTCTAGCGCTTATTTTTGAGTTTTAGATCAACAGATTCTAGCTTTGTTATGGTTGCCTTGCAACATGATTGATTCTTCCATCTTTGTTTATTTGATCTTGTTTCCAGCTGTTTAGATGTTGTTCAGGTTCTGTCCGAGTGTGTTGTTTTCTTTTCTCAAAAATTATAGGTACTGCTTCCGTGTGTTCCATCTTCTTCACTGGAAAAAGAGTGCACACTAATCATAGCATTTAAAATTCCTTAATCAATTTTGGTCATTTGGTAAGCTGTATTATAACGTAAATTTCGTGGTTTGGTTAAGTTTTCGTTGTCTTTCGAGTTTTGGCTAATTCCAGCCCTCGTTTTCTTCTAGCCAGCTGCTCATCTATGTTTCGCTTAGCTGTCCAGTATGTGGTTTGATTTAGTTTTTTTTTTAGGGTTGTAATGTAGGTCTTGTCTAAATAATATGTTAAATCTATTCCTAATTTGTATGCCTGACTGATAAATTTAGAGTCTCTGCGTTGTTATCTTGTAGTTTTAGTCAAAAATGCGGATCTGGGCGTGACGAACTTACTGTGAATCTGCCCATTTGTGATTGATCTCACTTTTAGGTGTCTTCTTTATTATTATTTTGGATAAAGCATGAAAAATAAAGTTTCTTTCTTACTGCCTTTGTTTTGGTTGAAATTTCATTATGAGAGGTGGATTCCCATGTCCGGTTCTGTCATGTTCATCTACATAGTTTTAATTCTAAATTGCAAGTATTCATCTTTGTCCACTATGAAGGACAATTAATTTTGAATATTGAGTGTTGAGCTTTCTTAATTGTTCCTTTAAAATCTTTTTTTTATGTCTCTTGGTATAGTCCAATTATATGGCGATAAGCATATTCTCGAGTCAGTGTGTATTTATCCTTCCTGCATCTCTGTTGATTGAATTATATACTAACTCCCTTCCCTTACTCCGTTTTGTATGTGAAACCTGCTCCGAGTCTCTTTTGGACTCCATCTCTTCTCCTTGCATTTTCTTGTTGGGCCCATGGAGGTCCAATTCTACTTTTATCGAGTCGGCCAGCTCTAAAAATTGACGAACATGTCTCGAAGTTGAAAGAAGCAATAGATCAAGAAATTGAAAAAAAAAAAAGATTGGGCCAAAGGCCCACTCTTAATTCCTAAACAAGTTGTATTTTGTTATTTTGGGCCTAAACGGTTATCATTTTAATTGCTATTATTGTGTTAGTTTAGGACATGTGGAAGAATTGGTTCGGCACAAATAGAAAATATTTCTATTATGCTAGAATATGACACGTATAAATGATTCAAATGGGCCAAAAGCCCAAAACGAAAATGGGTTCAAGTATTGGTCCAGCCGGACAAATAAAACCAAACTTGGGCCTAAATCTCTCTCCCTCCTTTCTTTATTGTGTTTGTTTATTTGTCAAATACCTGCTATTAATCTTAAGTTTATCATGATTCAATTTTTCTGACATATAGTCATTCTGAACTAATCTTCTAAAAAATAACTAATTAAATACTTACTTCCTATAATATCGAAATATAATCTATCAAAGTGTTTAACTTAGTAATATCCCAATACTTCAACTTTTCCCCTTTTAAAAAAATGGTCTTAACTAAAATAGTTCAATTTTGCAATTTAAGATAAGTTAAATTATTTTAGCAAAATAATTAATTGTCGGATAACTGCATTAGTGGGTGTTCTAGATGCTTTAAAATCCTTCTTAGAACACTAATAAAAACGTCGAACTCCTTTTAAAGTTTTCATTAGATTGTTGTTTGTCTTTTGAAAACAACAGTTTTCTTAATTTTACTTTAAAATTAAGTGGCGATTCTTAAAGTCAGTCTAAAATATATTTTTTAAATAAAACACACGCTAGACAGAATATGTAGCAGTCTTGCCTCAAATACAATTTTAACTTTGAAACATTATACCCATTTTATTGATATCCATTAAAACTCACCTTAGGATCAAAACATTTGTCAGCCGAAAATAAATTAAATTAATAAGAATAATCTAAATAGAACGACATAAAATGAAACTCTACCTAACAAGTTGTGGGCCTTGTTTATTTGAAAATGTAAGGTAATGTCCAAGCAATTTCTTTGGGGAAAATTTTCAAAACAACAATATTTTAGCTTTTAGTGGACTTCTTAGCAACAATTTCATTATTTATTAAAAATGTTATTATTTTAGTTTGTTAAGGGATTAGTTATGTATTTATTTTATTTTGATTAATTTGAAAGAATACAAATAATTAATAACATAACAGAGAAAATCATGGAACAAAAAAATTCAAAAAAGGTAAAAAAGATTTTAAATACAAATCAGTTACGTTTTGAAAAGAGCATAAATAGTCATCTTTCCGTCGAGCGTTTTTTTGCTTTCTTCTTAAGAACATCAAAAAAAAAAAATTAAAATAATTTAGTTTGTCTTCCGAATCATTCACCTGATAACTTTCAAAGCTTCTTCAAGTTGAATACGACATATTTTTGAAACACAATTTTTCAAAATTGACAACTATAAATTTGTCGCATTCAGTGAACAATCAAAAAATAATTAGGTATTTTTTTTATTTGTTTGGATGAGACATTCGTATATGTCGAGTACAGGAGTGTTGTTTTTTTTCTTGATTGAATCAGTGAAATCTTTGTATGAAGCTTTTTTCGGATGTTTTGTATCCAAATTATGATGTATAACGAATGAAATTGTTTTTTTTTAGTTTTGTAGCTGTTTTTTCTGTTTGAATGCATACAATGATTTGTATCTCATTAAGTTAATGTAACTAATCGATCATGAACTATATGTTGAATACAACAATATATGAATACAAAATTGAGATGAAAATACAAAGTTATAAATACAAAGTGAGATTGAATATAAAGTTGTGAATACAAAAGAAATACTCTCTTCATTTGAAATACAAAATGACTTTGAAAGGTAAAATACAAACTAATAGATCGTGAACTATATGTTGAATACAACAATATATGAATACAAAAGTGAGATGAAAATACAAAGTAAAATTGAATATAAAGTTATGAATACAAAAGAAATTAAATACTCTCTTCATTTGAAATACAAAGTGACTTTGAAAGGTAAAGTATGCACATAAAATACAAAACTTGTTGGTATACAATTAGGTTGAATACAAAACAAAAGAGAGATACAAACTTGTTCACATATAAATTGAGATTGAAATACATAATGAATACCCAATAAAATATAAAATTGTTAGTACAATATAAAAACAAAAAATGTAAAACTTGTTGATATATAAATAGAATGAATACACAAATAAACTGTTGATTCAGACATTGTAGACAGACAGATGCTTTTCCCAAATCTAAAACCCTAAAAGCAAATATAAATGTATTAAAAATCAAACAAAATAAACATATGAATGAATTTGTAGATTCTAATAAATTTGAAATATTAAAAAGAAATCAAAAATAAATCAAATTTTTTTTGTTTAATCGACTAAAAATCTAAAACACATAAATTTTACATGAATATGTAACAAACTAGCATAAAAATAGAAAAAATTAACAGAAAATTTGTAATACGTACAATGCGAAATATAAATCATAAACGATGATATTGAAAACAAATCAAAAGAAATCTAAATAACTAATTGAAATGCATAAATATTAGATGAATATGTAAACAAACTTGCATAAAAGTCGAAAAAAATGACAAAAAATCCATAATATGTACAATACGAAATATAAACCATAAACGGTGATATTGAAAACAAATCAAAAGAAATCTAAATAACTAATCGAAATGGATAATAGAAATTACCTTGCCAACCAAGAAATCTGCTTGAATTAATAAAGAGATTTCGTTTAACAATAAAGAAAATTTCTTGATGAACAACAATTTAGCACCTTGAAGAAAGATAAACTTCAAACGTGAAAGGTGGGGAAGAAACATGAAAGTTGGGGAAGAAACGTGAATGGTGATGAAAAAAGGTTAATGGTATTGGTTTAATTTTATTTATTTCACTTTAAACGGTTATTGGTATATAATTTGTCCAATATAGGATTTTTTCCCATAAATAAAATTAATTTAAAATACTAAAATCTGAATACATATTATTTTATAAAAATATTGTCATTCTGCCATTTTAAATAAATAATTTAAAGTGTTGTTATTTTGATTAATTATGTTAGGTATTATGACTTAATTGATAATTTTCCCATTTCTTTGTGACTAACCAAACAAGGAGAGTAGACTTTATTGTATTGAAGATATTTCCGGTCAAAAAAGCATATTTTAATAAAGGAAAAGATCATTTGGCCAGAATGATATTTATTTATGTTATTTTACCTTTTAAAACATTTTTAACCTTTTAACTTTAATACATTTTAATTAAAAAATAGAAAAAAGATTAGTTTGTTTTAAAATAAAAAAAAATAGTATAGTTTTTTTTTAATTTTCTGGTCATTTAGCAATTCCCTTTAATAAATATGTACATTGGTAGAAGTAAGTAGGAAATTTCTTGGAAACTTTAATGCAATATGAACCACTAAAAATACAATCAAATAAAGGTGCAAAGAAAAAACAAGGGTAATTTTTATGTCACCGACAACATGACTTGACTTCATCAATTCATTGCAAAGTCAAGTCTAATTTACTTTATAGTTCATAGTTTCTACCATAAATATTAATTCACTTTATAATAAATTACATAGTGTCTTGTTAATTACTCCCTCCGTTTCAAAAAGAATGATCTCTTTTTCGTTTTAGTCTGTTTAAAAAAGAATGACCTTCTTTCCTTTTTAGTCTGTTTAAAAAAGAGTGACCTCTTTCTTTTTTTTGGTAACATTTTAATTTCAACTTTTCACGTGTCATGTTTAAAGCCACAAGATTAAAGGACAATTTTGTACATTTGACATGACTTTAATTTAGAACCACAAGATTCAAAAGTCTTCTTTATTTTCTTAAACTACGTGTCAAGTCAAACTAGATCATTCTTTGTGAAACGGAGGGAGTAATAATTTTATACCAAATTTCAAGTCAGATACATTATTCGTTTAGATATCAAGTCAAATATATGTATCAAAAATATTAGATACATTCTGAAATACAAATACATATGGTCCAATTTCACTTTGTGCAGATGGATAGTGGGTCCATAACCATAAATGAGAAGAATTAAATAATTAATAGCAATTATTACTCATTACTATTAAATTAACCCTATTTGCTGATTAAATTAACAACATTGATCTATCGAGGAGTAACAAAAATTTAAGAGACGGTGAAACATACTCATATATATATATATATATATATATTCAATTGTGATAGATTCAAATCAGTAATAAGTGTATGGTTAAAATCCCATTGGATTTGTGAATCTGAAAATTTCTTAGAATGTGTATTTTTTATTTTGTTTTTTATCTGGTGCTGCTCCCTACTAAGAATTGTTTCATATCTAGGATTCGAATCCAAAATATTGGTTAAGTGAGAAGTAGCCCCATCCGCTGCACCACATCTTTTGGTGGGCTTTAAGAATGTATGGTAAAAAATTACACTAGACACAAAAAGTTATTGAAGAAATAGCAATAATTACATCTTCCATTCAAGTAGAGTTTTTAAAGTCAAAGTCGTTTGCATATTGTGAAATTAAAGACAAACTTCAATCAATTTTTGGCAGAGAAGATAAAGGGAGGTTGGTGTTTGTACTTGTGGAGCAATAAATTCCGTGGCGGAGTTAGAAGTTTAGTCAAATATTTTTCTTAGTTATGTTAAGGGTGTAAAAAATTAAATATACACTTGTAATAACAAAATAATATTTAATTTCGATATACCACATAATTTTCTAGTGATGTGTGTGCACCAAACCACCATTAACCTAAAGTGGCTCCACCCATTACAATAATTCCATTGAACTTCTCCTAAAATTTTGTTTCTTCTCATTTGGGATACTCTTTTTCTTTGAAGCTTCATCCGCTTGTACTTTTAGCTGTTCATTTTGTAGTCCAGAGCCTAAAGAACAAGTTTTATTTTTTCCCAAAATTTCAGAAGGACAACAAAAAAATTAAAGAGCAAAGGGGTAAAGGTACATGATCCCCACACCTTCTAAAGGAAGGCACGTGTGAGGCCACGCCTTGTAAGGCGCATGGCTCTCACACCTTCCTCCTAAGTGGAGCCCTCCCCTCACAACCCCCTCCCATACTTTCTTTATTTCTTTTAAGTTGTCACGTTGTGTTTTTCGAGAGTTAATTTGACTAATTTTAATAATTAAATTAAATTATATTAATTTGATATTTAAATTAATTAATTTTAAAAATTAAATTAAATTAAATTAATTTGATATTTGAAAATAAAATTTTAATATTCAAAACACTATAAAAAAAAAGTACAGTATCAAAACTTTTTTGTTGGAATTCGTCAAATTCATGCACTTGTAAGCACTTTAATCCATGTCACAATCAAATATAAATATGTGGAAGGCGTGAAGAAATTTCCTACTACTTACTATGGACGACTAATATTCAATGTACATGTACTAGTTGATTACTAGGTGGTGAAGATACTCGTAAAACAATTATCAGTTACTTGTACAAACTTTTGATAAGGTGGAGAATAATCACCTTTTAAATTGATAAAAGGTGAAAGCATGGCGATACGATCCTAGAAGAACTCTTGAAAGCTTTCAAATACTCTCAAGTTGCCCTCGTTATTTTCCCTTAAATAAAAGAAAAGATATAAGTTCTTTTCTAAGCGGACTGAAAAATAAAAAAAATAAAACAATCAAATTGAAATAAAATGAGTATTTTCTATTTCCATCCAGAGGTCACAAATTTCTCTGTTTGTTACAAAACAACTAGATTCTTGGCTTGAGAAAAGAAGTTGGGTATACGATAATCCAATCTTCTTGAACCTACAGATATTTATATAACACCCGTTTTAATAGAAGTGATGTGACACCTCTCTTGGAACCAATGTAGCTCAAGTGGTCGAGCAACTATTGACAGGAGTGTATATCGTTTGTTTCTTATCCGTCATTCTTTTTGGAATTGACTAAAAAAGAAAATGAATCGTATCAATTGAAACAGAGAAATTAGTTAATTACAATTTTTTCCAAATAATAATCAATCAAAAGCAGGGATATGGTCCAATTTTTCTTACCGTGAGTCCATAACCATAAATAAAAAGAATTCTTAGTTAATTACAATTATTAAATGGGAGATCGAATAATAACAATGATTCTGGTAGAGTCATAATTGTTCCTTCATTCTTAATTAAATATTTTGGGTTTGTGCCTTGATTATTGACTAGTCCTTGTTATGAAGTGTTTTACCCTCGATGTGAAATCTCTCGACACGATTCTAAATTAAGTCATGCATCTATGCGGATACATAATACTAAGTAGAACTAACTCACAATAATTTGATTCAACGGAGATATTTTTCAAGATATAGCCTTTCTTTGCAGCTTCATGCACTTATATTTTGAGATGTCCATTGTGTTCATATTACTGTGGAACCCATAGCAATAATTCAATTGGAATAGACCCCGTCTTCCAAATTTTTGCAAGATGTAAGAGCTCAAATATTATACTCAAGAAGCATAATCTCCATACATATTCAGGGTAGAAGCAGTTTATGAATCGGAGTTGATCCAGAAGGACGTAGTAGTGATAGGAGTGTATTGTATGTTACTTATTTTAGATATACGTTTCTTGTTAACAAATATCTGGCTTGATATCTGAAGGATTGATGAATGGCATATATAATATATTGGCGTTAGGTTCGGAAACTAAGTGATCTTTGCAAAAATGCAAAAGCTACTTAAATGTTATTTGGAATATGCTAATAGTAATTTTTTTGGTATTGTTACTTGAGTAACTCTTTTCATAAAAAAATTTGGCAAAATGAACTAAATCACCTATTGGTTATTGCCTCTGATAAAATTTGAACCTGAAATATCATATCAACTTTATTGATATCCATTAGAACTCACCTTTGGATCAAAAAATATTTCTCTGTTGAAAATAAATTGAATTAATAAAATAAGCTAAATAGAATGGCATATGAATTTTTTTCTCAATAAATTATGAGGCTTGTTAATTTGAAATAATAAGGTAATATTCTAAAATTTTCTTTGTGACCCGATAAAACATGAAGACTAGACTTCATTGCATTGAATATAAACAACCAGTCAAAAGCAATAAATGTAGGAAATTTTTTGGAAACTCTAATGTAAATCCACACAATGGACCACTAAAAATTGAAGTACAAGCACATACTAGTGGAAAAAAAGAAGAAGGGTGATTTCTTTGTCATCGACAATGCGACTTGACTTCATCTGTCCATTGTGATGGAAGGTAAAAATCCATCAAAAATAGTAGGAGAAAACTATCTAATTACACAAACATTTCTACCATAAATACTAGTAACAAATATATAGGGAGAGAGGACAACGAAGGAGGAAGAGAGACGGGCGAGAGAGGAGAGAGCCGAGCAAGAAAGTCAAAATATATCTTTTGATACTAGATACACATATATTTTTTAATATTATATGCATTATGAAATACAAATACATAGAGAGAGGGAGAGAAAGAGAAACAGTGTATCTTAGATACATACGAGTCACACTTGCATATACAGTGTATTTGGAACAAATTATATCAAATTTGACCCGCATATATTTTTGAGATACATGTATCTGGCAAAGTAAATATGGTACGAAAGATGATTTCAAAAACTAAAATAAAAATACGTAATTAACTCTAAACTAGTGAGATTTGTATTGTTTGTTCGTAATAGTAATATGGTCCAGTTTTTCTTTGTGCACCAACCATGGCAAGATTTCAATAACATAAACAGTGGAAGAATTCAAAGGTAGTCTCTATTGATGCATGTCAACTGTCAAATTTACACAGTTTGTGAATAGGAATCACTAAAAATGGTTAATCATATGAGAGTGTGCTGAAGTATTCTATGACATCTTCTGACTAATTGCATCATATCTTGTAGTTGCATCATATGAGAGGTATTCATCATGCTTAACTCTAGCAATATACTTTGCGGAGGCCATTTTCATATTTGTACCAAGATAACTATCGTATTACATCGGATAATAACAAAATATGAATTGTAACAGAGTTATAAGCTGATGATAGATGTTTGTGTATCTATAAATCATTTCATTAAAGGTAAAATGAGCATTTTAAAGTTAAATTGTAACTAAATATAGAAGAATAATGACTAAAAGGAATGACATATAAATTGAAACAGAGAAAGTAGTTAAAAAATCAAAACAATTATTAGTAACAATTTTCTTAGAGTGAGTCCATTGTTGGGTTCTGAAAGTGATTAGGCGTCATACGGAAGCTTACAATTGCAATCAAGATGGTGATATATTAGATGACAAATAAAACGATACTAAAACATAATATTATTAATATGAAAACTAATTTAAAAGAAAAATAAATTAACTGTTGAGAAAATAAATTTCCCCATAAACTAAACTCTTTAAATGTCTACATTATGGATGTTATTGTTTTTTTTTATATGAGAAGAGGGGTCTTCAATTTGTAAAGTTTCAAACTTTTCTTTCAAGGAAAGAATAACTCAAATATGGAAGAATATTATATTTTCCTTTCAGGAAAAGTAAAAACATTTATGGTAATATTTTGCCTTTTCTTTTAGGAAAAAATAAACTTCAAATAAGGTAAGAAAATCAGGACAAAATCCTAACAAATCTCCCCTTTTGACTTGATTTTTCTTGCATCATAATCTTGATCCTCTTTCTTCACACAATCTTCATGTATCACTGTTGCTTACCATGATTTAAAAAATTGATATGGGTTAAAATTGGAGCCCTGTGTTAAAAGTGATGAACAGGGTTGAAAGTGGAGCTCATGTATTAAAAGTAATATGCATGAGTTGAAAGTGAAACTCATGCGTTAAAAGTAAGATGCATGTGTTAAAAGTGGAGCTCATGCGTTAAAAGTAAAGATACATGTGTTAAAAGTGGAGCCCGAGCATTAAAGTTTGCAGGGGTTGAAAGTTGGAGCCCATGCTCTAAAATAAGCATGAGTTGAAAATTGATTTTGTTTTAAACGATGGAGTAGCAGGATATTGTTGAAAATATATTTGAATCTTTTTCTCCACATGTAGCTGGACAAAAATCTTCTTTATCATCAAATTAGTTACAAATTGATTTGAAATCACTTGAGCTTGTCTTCAACCTCATTAAAGCATTAGATCATTAAACCATTGGATCTTTGAACCATGTGCTCTGATACCACTTGTTAGGTTCTGAAGGGTGATGGGGGTCATGCGGAAGCTTGCAATTTGCAAATCATATAGTTGATAAATCAGATAACAAAAAACTTATACTAAAAAATCAAAATATTATTATATCAAAACTAATATAAAGAAAAACATTGAAACTTTAGAGAGAATAAATCTCCCCATAAACAAAAGTCTTGAACGACTACATTGTGGAATCTATTGTTATTGTGTTAGAAGAAACAAACTTATATTTATAGAGTCCTAAAACCTTTTCTTACTAGAAAAGGAGTCCTAAAAGGAGAGAATAAACCAATTATGAAAGAATATTATATTTTCCTTTCAAGAAAAGTAAAAACATTTATGGTAATGTTTTATATTTTCTTTAAGAAAAAATAAATCTTAAATTATGGTAAGAAAATCAGGGCAAAACCCTAACATCCATAACCATAAATGAAAATAATTATTAGTTAATTACAATTTTAATTTTGATTCGAATTTGAATTAAGTCATGCCCCTATGAATACCGAATAGAATTAACTCGCAATAATTTAATTCAATGGAAATATTTTCCAAGGTATAGTCTTTCTTTGCAGCTTTATCCACTTATATTTTAAGCTGTCCATTGTGTTCATATTATTGTGGACCCCATAGCAATAATTCAATTCAATTCAATTGGAGTAGACCCCATCTTCCAAATTTTGCAAGTGTAGAGCTCAAATATTCTACTGATGAAGCATAATTTCCATTCATATTCATAATAGAAGCAACTAATGAATCGGAGTTAATCCAGAAGGTGGACTATTAAGTAATTTAGAGCATTGAGTTTAGAGCAAAGAAAAAAAAAGACGTAGTAGTAATAGGGTGTACGTATTGTTTGCTTCTTATTTTAGACATACGTTTCTTATTAACATATATCTGACTTGATATTTGAAGGAGTGATGTATGGCATAATACATTGGCGTTAGGCTCGAAAACTAAGTGATCTTTGAAAAATGCAATGTCCCATGATCATATCAATGTGCGCCTCTGATGCAAAAGCTACTTAATTGTTATTTGAAGGGAAAATGCATAAGTATTTTCCTTTTCTTTCTTCTTTTTTAGGGATCTTATGTCCAGGCAGACAAGTCAAGAGGATAAGGGGATATGGAAAAAGAATCGTAGTGAGTCATTTATTCTCAAAGCTGGTTAGGAATCGATAACAAATCGAACGGGCATTCAAGCTTGGACTCTCTCTCTTACTTTCTTTCATTTAGTTAGGCGTGGTAAAGGATCTCGCTCGAAAGAGACTCTTTACCTACTAAATTGGAATGACTCAGGAGGAGTAGAAGTTGCCACTAAAGAGATTGAGAATTAAAAGAAAATGAACAGTGAGGCATTTGATTCGGACTTAACAAATCCAATAGTATTCAAATAAGCCGTGAGGGCCTCATACCAGGCGCACGGGGCTTGTTTTAGGTCATAAATGGCCTTTTTAAGGCGGCATACATGATCTGGAAAATCAGAATTAACATAGCCTTTGGGCTAAGCCATGAATACCTTCTCATGTAAGTTACCCTGTAAAAATACATTGTTCACGTCAAGTTGGTGAACCTGCTAGTTATTTTGGACAGCAATGGACAGAACAATTCTAAAGGTGGTTGGTTTGACCACTAGACTAAAAGTTTCATGAAAGTCCAATCCCGGACATTGTGTAAAACCTTTTGCCACTAAGCGCGCCTTATACCTATCAATAGAACCATCAGCTTTTCGTTTAATGCAAAACAACCATTTACAGTCAACAATATTTTTCGTCGGCTCCCGAGGAACTAACTCCCAAGTTTGGTTTCTCATTAGTGCTTCATATTCTAAATCCATGGCTTTCTTCCATTCTTTGTGCTTAACAACTTGTTTAAAGGTGTTTGGAGTGGGGGAGAGATGAGCCAAGAAGGTGAATCGTTGTGTTGGTTTGAAAATGTTATTTTTGGACCTTGTGATCACACCAGATGATGTGTTCATGGTGGGAGGAGGGTTTTGTGGATGCTAGTTTGATATTTCTGAAGGGTGATTATGAGTGAGTGGTGGAGTAGAAGTGGCATCTGCAAGATTATTATATAGACGAGAAGAAGAGGAAAAGATGGGGAAAATACCTGATTGATGGAGATCTGCTGGTAGTTGGCCTTCCGTCATGGACTCTTGATTATTTGAGGATGAGTTCAAATCTTGTGGATAACTAGAAGGAGATGGGATTGATAAGGAGATAGGGATAGGTGGCAGAAGAGTTGGAACAAGGTTGGAGTCCAAAGTCTGTTGATTTTTTGAAGTCTTTTCTGCATGGGATTCTATTATTTCCCAGTTTATCTTGAAAAATTTATTTTTTAACTGTGAGAACATGGTGGTAAAAGGAAAAATGGTTTCAAAAAATTGTACATCACGACTAACAAATACCTTTGATTTACTGGATCAAAACATAGGTGTGCATGATGAACAATTGAAACTCCTAAATATACGCAAGGCGTGGATCTTGGATGAAATTTATTTTGAGTATATGGTTTGAACCATGGATAACAGAGACAACCAAAAATTTTTAGCGAAGAGTATTTTGGGGTTTTGCCAAATAATTTTTGATAAGGAGACTCATTATTTAAACCAGGAGCATGAAGTCTATTTATTAGATAGACTGCATAGTGACAGGCAAAGGACCACAATTCAGGTGGAAGTGAGGATTCATTGAGAAGAGTTCTTGCTGTTTCGACAATGTGACGATGTCGTCGTTCAGCTATGGCGAATCATTGAGGAGTGTAAGGTGGTGAAATTAAATGCTCAATGCCCTTTTGTTGTAGGTAGGGTTTAAGACCCATGTATTCACCCCCGCCATCTGTATAAACAGAGGCAATTTTGTGTTTGAAAATTTTTTCCACCAAAGGATGAAATTTTTCAAAAATAGTGGCAACTTCACTTTTATTTTTTATTGTATACAACCAAATATATTTGGTGTAGTGATCAACAAAGATGCAGTAATACAACTTTTTATCAATGGATAAAACGGGTAATGGACTCCATAAATCACTAAATAAAGTTTGTAATGGAGCATTGCTATTAAAAGTGAGTTGTTGAAATGGCAAACGAAGAGCTTTATTGGATGAACAAGAATTACAAAAATCAAACTTTTCTTTGCTAGAAGTAGGAAGTGAAAATTTATTTAGGACAATATCTAGAATTTTCAAATGAGGATGATCAAGGCGACGATGCCACAGTTGTCAAGAGACTTTGATGAAGCTGAAATTGATGGAGGGAAGATTATGACGCATATATGGCCACTCATAGAGTCCATTTTTGTTCCGGCCTCGTACCAGTAGTCTCCGAGTTTTGAGGTCCTTCACATGAAAAGAGTATGGAAAAAATTCAACAGAGGTTAGATTGTCACTACAAAACTTGGCAACTGAAATGAGATTCTTTTTTATAGAAGGAGCACAAAGAGTGTCAGAAAGCATGAAATTAGCATTAGAAGCTTTTATTTGAGTTAAGCCAGTATGAGTAATGGGAATAGTTTTACCGTTACCCATGGGCACTTCCTCATTGCTAGTGTATTCTTCAAGATTGTCCGAATCTGTCGTTACATGATGTGTTGCTCCATAATCAAGGATCCAAGGATTTGCATCTGGGTGATGATTCGACACAAAATTAACCTTTGTTTCAAAGTGATTATGTGACTTTGAGCGACACACATCAGCCGTGTGACCAATCTTTTGGCACAATTGACATTTCACAGCTTGCCTTGGTTGTCTGCCACTTTGTGGGTTTTCAGTGGACTTTTGTCGATGGCCTGATGATTTCCATGATTGGTTGGAGAAGCGACGATTGTTCTTGTGTTGTTGAGGATAAAAGTTGGTCTTTTATGCAACTGCAGCAGTGATGGTTGAGGACGATTTTTCAAGATCTTGGTGTTTCAGGAAGAGTTCCTCGTCCGTGAATTTGTGGAATAGTTCCTCAAAGCTTAAGGCTGTATCTCGTGCTCTTATGGCGGCAGAGATCTCACGATACTCAGGACCCAAGCCACTCAAGATCTTGACAGCGAGTTCTTCATCAGCTACTGGTGAACCAGCTACTTTGAGAGCATCAACAATTGATCTAATTTCTTGTAAGTAATTAGCAACAGACTTGTTGGCCTTTTTCAAATTTTGCAACTGATCTCGTAGGCTGAAGATGTGAGTATGACTCCTGTTGGCATACGCCGTATGAAGGAGTTCCCAGGCCAGTTTAGCCGAGGAAGTCGTTGCAACCGTGGGAGCAATAGTAGGATCGACTGATGCCATCATTGCCTGTTGGATCAGTTGTTCCTGGAAGAACCACATTTCAAATTTAGGATTTTCGATAGTGGTATCAGTTTGAGTGATGGTGGATGGCGGAGCAGGTTTTGCTCTAGTGAGGTGCCCAATGAGTTTGTGCCCGTTGAGCAGCATCACCAATTGTACTTTCCATGTTGCAAAGTTAAGATTACCTTGCAGTTTGATAGGTAATTGGGCAGTGGGATTAAATTGTATCAATTGAGGGATAGGAAGACCTGTAGTGCTATTGTTGCCGGTGGTAGCAGGTGGACACATACTATAGCTTAGTGAAGAAAAAAAAATGGATCAGACTTGTGAGAGTTTAAAGAAGCTCTGATACCATAAAGAGATTGAGAATTAAAAGAAAACTTGAATGATTTTATTCATTGCTTACATCTGCTTAAATACAAGTAAATACAACTAACTTGACTAACTTAAGGGAACTAACTCGGCTAGCTTTAAGCAACTAATTTAACAACTTAATCTTATCTAAAAGATGAGATTAGTTGACTTATTCAAACTAATTCAAAATTTAAACTTAAAATACTAACAAATAGATAACCACATGTTTATCTCAATAGCCACAACCTAGGAAGGGTTTATAGGAAGCCAAAAAACGTGGGCCTTTTTACATAAGAAAGGGGAGAGCACCAGGAGTTCAACCATGAGAGGGCAACTTGAGCAATCAAAGCTACGCCCTCTTCCACTGCTAACTATGAACAGTTGACAGCTAATGATTTCTACTTTACTAAGTCATGTCCGAAATCTCAGAAACACACTTATACTATACTAAGGTCCTATTACCCCCCGAACTTATTTTATAAATAATTTTCTAGCCCTTTTCGGCCTATGTGACACTATCTTCTGGGCCCAACGCGTGTTGATAATTTTTTCAAGCTATCTGGTTGATAGTGCCACGTAGACCAAAAAGGGTAGAAAATTATTTATAAAATAAGTTCGGGGGTAATAGGACCTTAGTATAATATAAGTATGTCTCTTGAATTTCGGGCATAGATTGGGGTACTTATGCATTTTCCCTTTATCTGAAATATGCTAATAGTAATTTTATAGTATATATAAGGAACATGATGTTATAATCTCGATTATCCAAAGTTTTTGTACGGTAAAGTTTTTTTATATCTTTTTTCTTTTCTTTTTCAAATTTTATGATAGTAGTGTTATTATTAATATTTCTACTTGAGTAAATCTTTTTAATCAAGATTTTTACAAAAATAACTAAATCACCTAATGATTATTGGTATTTGGACCTGAAATATCATACCAACTTTATTGATATCCATTCAAATTCACATTTGGAACAAAATATTATTTCTCAATCGAAAATAGACTGAATTTATAAAGATAATCTAAATAAAATGGTATAAAATGAAACTTTTACCTAACCAATTGTGGGCCTAGTTTATTTGAAATTGAAATGTAAGGTTGTATCTTAGTAATTTCTTCGTGACCGATCGACAAAGTAGGAAGACTAGACTTCAAAACTCCAATGTAATATGAAACTTTACCTAACAAATTGTGGACCTTGTTTATTTGAAATTGTAAGATTATTTCCAAGCAATTTCTTTTGTCGAAATGTTAAATTGAAATACGTACAATATATGTGTATATTTACTCTACTAAACACATCCCAAATGTATTTAACTCCATTTATTACTGAAGCTGGAGTTTGGTGACCTTTTCTCAATTTATGTTGGACTTGGTCAACTCCATTCACAATCAAATAAATGCTGGGAATTAAGGCGTGGGAGCCCATGTGCTTTACTCGGCGTGACTCCACACATGCCTAACTCAAATATATCAGTATATCTCAAATACATGCAAATCACACTTGATTACAATGTATCTAGAATAAATTACACCCTATTTGACCCACATGAGTAAATGTGGTATAGAAGGTAATTTTGAAAATTAAAATAAACACACATAATTTGACCCCCAAAACTAATTAGATTTGTGTTGTTTGCTCATGATAATTAATAGTAATATATGGTCCCATTTTTCTTTGTGCAGATGGATAGTGGACCATAACCATAAATTTTCCTATTAATATTATTAGTTGATTGGAGTAGGGCGAATATTCATAGAAGCTTTCATGCTTGAATTGGTACGTGTTTATTTTTTTTTCGTCAATATAATTTTGTTCATCAATTGAACTCATCCATACACTTTATTTTTTCTTGTTAGACAATTAACCGAATCCATGGCATCTTCTTCTTCTTCTTATGCGAGTGATTCACAAAACTGTCCTCGATGGAAATACGTTGTCTTTCTAAGTTTTAGAGGTGCCGACTTGTATGAAGGTTTGAAAAACAGGGGCATATTCACCTTTCAAGATGATAAAAGGCTAGAGAAAGGTGATTCCATCCCAGAAGAACTCTTGAAAGCTATCGAAGAGTCTCAAGTTGCTCTTGTCATTTTCTCAAAGAATTATGCTACATCTAGCTGGTGCTTGAACGAACTAGTAAAGATCATGGAATGCAAGGAAGAAAAAGGACTAATAGTCATACCGGTCTTCTATGATGTACCAAATTTTAAGTCAGATATATCATTTTTTTAGATATCAAGTCAAAATATTACCATAAATGCTTGAACTTTTTCTAAAAGGAAAATATAATTATCTTCCATATTTAGTTTTATTCTTTCCTTAGAGGAAAAGTTTGGAGATCTATAAATTGAAGATCATTATCTCCTAGCATAACACAATAACATCCACAATGTAGTTGTTTAGAGACTTTTGTTTATGGAGATATTTTACTCTCATCAGTTTTAATTTTTATTTTTTTATTTTTTTATATAATAACATTATTTTTTAGTATAAATGTTTGTCATCTAAGTTATCATCATATGATTTGTAAATTATAAGCTTTCATATTACGCCCTAATTACTTTCGAACCCAACATGTGTATGTATTATTGTGAAGTTTTGGTGCAGGGTGGGTAGGTGGTCTTTGGAGGAGTTTTTTTAAAGCTTTTGTCCTCCTCTAGTCTTTATTTATATTTGTTGATTCTTCTTTTCCATTCAAGTAGGGTCTTTGATTTCTATATTAACTTCACAAAAATTTAAAGATTAGTGTTAAAAACACGTTTTCTTTTGCTTTTTTGTTGTGTGTGGGGATTTTGGTGGAGCGTGGGTAGGTGGTCTTTGGAGGAATTTTCTACTTCTTTTAATTAATAAAAATACCCATAAACTTTTGTCCTCCTCTAGTCTTTATTTATTTTTGTTGATTCTTTTTTGTATAAATTATAGGAACCACATATTATAAGTACTAAATAACATTCTATCCCTTCTAGTTTTCTATTTACCAAAAATCCCTTAAAAATGATGTTTGCGGGATACATAGTGTTGTGCACGGGATATATTAGGTTTGATACATTCCACATAGCGGGATACATAGCGTTGTGTATGGAATACATTAGGTTTGATACATTCCACATAGCGGGATACATAGCGTAGTGCACGGGATACATAACGTTTGATACATTTCATATAACGAGATACATAGTGTTATGCACGAGATACATAGGTAAATAAGGGATTTTTGAATTTTTTGAAATAAGTAGGGATAACTGGATATTAAGGTAAGTAAAGGAGTGTAGTTAAGTAATTTGTCCTTTTTTTTTTCCATTCACGTAGGGCCATGTAATTCACTTTTTCTTTCTCACAAACTTTCCATTTTTTTTTAATTGTTTAAGGATTTTGCTAATAACAGCATTCCTTAAAAAGCGGTGTCTAGTCGTCTAATAAATGGTACTCTCACTTTTTTACAATTTATACTTTTCTTTTTTTGGTCAATATCTTCTCTACTTTCTTTTTTAATTGTTGGATATTTTTTCCCTAATACGTATACAAGTAATATCTCTTTAAAGAAAATGATTACACGCCTCCGAGTCATCTTCGTTCTTCAATTATATTTCCTATTATTTTGTTTTTCGAACAAGATATGAAGAAGAGGCCACATCCGGGGATAAGGAAGAGCAGATATGAAGAAGAGGCCAGTTTGCTCCTCTTTTAAGAAACAAAGGTCACAAGTAGGTTAAATATACCTCATGAATTTGTTGGTAATGAAATTGAGCTCTCTCTTTAACAAATTAAATTGCACATGAATGGAAAGACATTTTTTTTAATTAATAAGTGTCACACTCTTTTTCTATTTTAACAAGTGCAAGAAACACATTTCTGAAAATAATGTAATCTAAGCAAAGAAACACTGCTAAACTGGCATAACAACTTAAGCTTTTAGATAAGATTGTCACACACTTCAACACGGAACCAGAGTAGGCGGAGGTTGTGAGTTTAAAAACCTTAACACCACCATTGTCAAAAATAAATAAATCACGTGTTTGACTCGTGTAAAGAATCAGGTAGCAGTGTGTTGAAGACGCAATTAATTAAATAAAGGGTGCTCTCTCAAACAGTTTAAACTTTCAAATAAGATGATCACTGAGTTCAATGATAACGAGTTATTATATTCACCTTCATCTGCTCAGGATTGCGACTGATCAAGAAAGAGTTTGCCTAAACGCTCAATTGCTTCTTGCTTCTTGTTAGCAGATGTACTAATGACAATCACTTTGGTTCCGAATGCCTTAGCAAATTTAACAGCCATATGTCCGAGCAGGGGCGGCTCAACATAACTTGAGGCCTAAAGCGAAATTTTAATTAGAGGCCTAAAATTTAAATAAATTTTATCTGTATTTATTTATTTTTCTAAATTTAGATGTAAATTATTCCTTAATATTTTTTTTATAAATGATTTTTTCAAATACTTTTTTTAATTATTATTTTTAAGCAAGACTTTATCAATTCAACATTGAAAAACACCATTTTATTGAGACAATTATTATATGAATCAATAATATAGTTTTATAAGTAATAAGTTGATAAATTTTAAATAAAGATGAGAGTTAGAATCATAGAATCTGATTCAAAAGTTGATAACTTGGTATACCCTACTTTAATATGAAAAGTTACGAAGAAATAAAAAAAATATTTGTAATTTACTTTGTTCAACACTTTTCGGCTATTGATTTTTTTTGACAGAATATTACTCTAACTATCAAAGATTTAAAGAAATAGAGTACAAAAGGAATTAAAAAGGATAAATAATGTGAGTGTTAGCGAAGAATATATATACTTTTATTATAAATATTTAATTTTTTTCATGATAAAATTAAACCTGATTTTTTTTAATAGAAATTTGAGGCCCCCAAAAATTGGGGCCTAAGGCATTGGCCTAAGAATTCATAGGCAAGAGCCAGCCCTGTGTCTGAGCCCAGCAAGACCAACAACACCAATGTGCATTCCAGGCTTATTCTATAGCCGTTGTATGTAGGAATCTGACGCGCAGTGGCAGAGTAAAATTTTTTATTAATAGTGTCTAAAAATAATAGTGTGTGGCTGTCAAAATAAAATTAAAAAAAAAAAAGTTGTGCTATTGGGGATTCAAAGCCAAAATTTCTTCATTCAAATGCACACCCATTACCACTGTGCCAAAGGCATAACTTTTGTCAAGGGTTTCCAACTTTAAATATATATTCTTTAAATATAGAATTTGACGTATATATACAACGTAAATTTTCGATGAAGGGTATCTAATTAGACACCCTAGGGATGTGAGTACGCCACTGCTGACCCGGACAGTACGCTACAATTCTCACATTTCCGACATTATCCTACCATATTAATGATAAAAGTTACATCTAAGAAAAAACTACCTAACTAGACATACTTTACTACCATATATACTTAATTTATCTATACTTTAAAAAAAATTACACATAATATCACTTTTAATAGTTATACCATATATTTTAAAATATTTAGTCAGACACCCAAATCTCTTAAATAGAGTATAGAATAATTATCTTAAAATTTAAACTCCTTAATTAATGGTAAATTAGCAATTTCAATGTTCACTTTTTCCATCCATAAATTAGTTTCTGCTAAATTTCATTTGTGTTAACATCTTCTTCTTTGCGTTCGTCCACTATTGTTTGTCAGGATAAGATCATGCACAACCCTTAAGAAAAATTTACTCGCTCCGTCCCCTATTGTTTGTCAGGATAAGATCATGCACAACCCTTAAGAAAAAATTAATAGAAGGTGTACTTTGACTAATATAACCATACTATCAATCATTATTAAAATAGTTTGTACTTTTTTGAAAATTGTAAAAACAACTTTTTTCACATTAAAATAGTCTTGTAACTTTAAAATGACTACTTTTTGAAACCAGTAGTTAGGTAATTATTAAGGGCAGAATTGGAAAAAAGTGAATAATTGTTTCTTGATTATTTAAATTGACAATCAATTTTGGACAACTATTTTTAGTATACCTGACAAACAATAGTAGATGAAGAGAGTAATATAAGGTGCAATTTGACTAATATAACCCTACTATCAATCATAATTAAAATGGTTTGTATTTTTTGAAAACTGTAAAAGTAACTTTTTTCACATTAAATTAGTTTTGTAACTTTAAAATTACCAGTACTTTTTGAAACCAGTAGTTATGTAATTATTAAGGGTAGAATTAGAAAAAATGACTAATTATTTATTGATTGTTTAAATTAACGATTAATTTAGAACAACTATTTTTAGTATAATAATAGTAAACGAAGGATGTAACATATTTTAGAATTTCAAAGTTCACTTTTTCCATACACAAATTAGTTTAATTAAGGAAAGGACAAATCTCTTTCCCTTTTTTCTTTCTCACTGACTTTCCCACTTCCTTTATTAAAGTTGGGGTGGGTGTGGCTCAACATTGATTCAATAATTTATTTGATGTATCGTGTACATGTATTTGTGAAACTTGTTTTTTTTATTTTTTTATTTTCAGTAAAAAGAAATTAGTTTTCATATATTTAAGTAACTTAATTTTAGTAAGAATAATATTTTTTAATAAATATTTTTAACTAATTAAACATGAGAAAATCAAACATTTTTTCAAACATATTTTCTTCTTGTATTTTTAGCTGTCCATTGTGTATGATTGTGAAGTTTTGGTACAGGGTGAGTAGGTGGTCTTTGGAGGAATTTTTTAAAGCTTTTGTCCTCCTCTGGTCTTTTTATATAGTTGATTCTTCTTCTTTTCCATTCAAGTAGGGTCCTTGATTTCTATATTAACTTCATAAAAATTTAAAGATTAGTGTTAAAAACACGTTTTCTTTGTGTGTGGGGGTTTCACATTCTACTTTGATTGTTCTCATTTTTCTATTTAAATTATCATTATTCACGTATTAAAGTATATCTACTTGATTAATAGTGATAGTTCAAAAAAGTAAAAGTTGATACTTGGTCTAGTTAGTTTCACGATGGGTGTTAAGAACCATATTTAAAAAATATATATTTTTGATCAATTAAGCATAAGAAAATCAAATATTTTTTGGAACATATTTTTTGCTGTCCATTGTTTATTTATTATTGTGAAGTTTTGGTGTACGTGGGTAGGTGGTCTTTGGAGGAATTTTCTACTTCTTTTAATTAATAAAAATAGCCATAAACTTTTGTCCTCCTCAAGTCTTTATTTATATTAGTTGATTCTTTTTTTCCATTCAAGTAGGGCCATGTAATTCACTTTTTCTTTCTCACCAACTTTCCTCTTCTTTTATTTATTTTTAATTGTTTAAGGAATTTTCTAATAACAGCATTCCGTAAAAAGTGGTGTCTAGTCGTCATGGTACTCTCACTTTTTTCCAATTTATACTTTTCTTTATTTTGTTCAACATCTTCTCTTCTTTCTTTTTTTAATTGTAGGATATATTTTCCCCTCTATGTATACAAGCGATATCTCTTAAAGAAAATGATTTTACACCTCCAAGCCATCTTCATTCTTCAATTATATTACCTATTATTTTGTTTTTGGAACAAGATGACCCATAATATTTTTTAAAGTAAAGTTGTCTGCTTTCAGAGACGAAGAAAACCATTAACATAATTTACAATTTCAAAATATACTTTTTTGCATCCATAAATTAGTTTTAGGAGAGGGCCATCTGATTCATTTTTCTCTTTTTTGAAGGACTTTCCTAGTTACTTCTATTTAAGTTGGAAGAAAATCCTAATATAATGATTATAATTAGTTTAAGGAGATCATATTTAAGCCATTAACATAATTTACAATTAGTCCTTGTTCGAAAGTGTTTTACCCTCGATGTGAGACCTCTCGACACGAATCTAAATTAAGTCAGGCAACTATACGGATACATAATAC
Source organism: Solanum commersonii (assembly GCA_029007595.1). Lineage (NCBI taxonomy): Eukaryota > Viridiplantae > Streptophyta > Magnoliopsida > Solanales > Solanaceae > Solanum > Solanum commersonii. Next base: position 47,580 of record JAJTWQ010000345.1, on the reverse strand, counting down.
TAAGTAGAACTAACTCACAATAATTTGATTCAACGGAGATATTTTTCAAGATATAGCCGAATTTCTTTGTAGCTTCATGCACTTATATTTTGAGATGTCCATTGTGTTCCTATTACTGTGGAACCCATAGCAATAATTCAATTGGAGCAGACCCCGTCTTCCAAATTTTTGCAAGATGTAAGAGCTCAAATATTCTACTCAAGAAGAATAATCTCCATTCATATTCAGGGTAGAAGCACCTTATGAATCGGAGTTGATCCAGAAGGACGTAGTAATGATAGAAGTGTATTGTCTGTTTTTTATTTTAGATATACATTTCTTATTAACAAATATCTGACTTGATATATGAAGAAGTGATGTATGACATAATACATTGGCGTTAGGTTCAGAAATTAAGTGATCTTTGCAAAAATGCAAAAGCTACTTAAATGTTATTTGGAATATGCAAAATAGTAATTTTTTTTGGTATTGTTACTTGAGTAACTCTTTTCATAAAAAAAATTGGCAAATTAACTAAATCACATATTGGTTATTGCCTCAGATAAAATTTGAGCCTGAAATATCATATCGACTTTATTGATATCCCTTAGAACTCACCTTTGGATCAAAAAATTATTTCTCAGCTGAAAATAGATTGAATTAATAAAATAAGCTAAATTCAATGGCATATGAAATTTTTCTCAACAAATTATGAGGCTTGTTAATTTGAAATAGTAAGATACTATCCTAGCAATTTCTTTGAAACCGATAAAACATGATGACTAAACTTCATTGCATTGAATATAAATAACCAGTCAAAGCAATAATTGTAGGAAATTTCTTGGAAACTCTAATGTATATCCACACACTGGACCACTAAAAATTGAAGTACAAGCACGTACTAGTGCAAAGAAAAAAGAAGGGCGATTTCTTTGTCATCGACAACGCGGCTTCATCCGTCCGTTGTGATGGAAGGTAAAAATCCATCAAAAATAGTAGGAGAAAACTATCTAATTACACAAACATTTCTACCATAAATACTAGTAATAAATAAATAGGGAGAGAGGACTGTGAAAGAGGGAGAGAGACGAGCGTGAGAGGAGAGAAGCGAGCAAGAAAGTCAACATATATCTTTTGATACTAGATACACATATTTTTTAAATACTAGATGCATTATGAAATACAAATACATAGAGAGAGGGAGAGAAAGAGAGTCAGTGTATCTTAGATACATACGAGTCACACTTGAATATACAGTGTATTTGGAACAAATTATACCAAATTTGACCCGCATATATTTTTGAGATACATGTATCTGGCGAAGTAAATATGGTACGAAAGAAGATTTCAAAAACTAAAATAAAAATACGTAAGTAGACTCTAAACTAGCGAGATTCGTATTGTTTGTTCGTAATAGTAATATGGTCCAGTTTTTCTTTGTGCACCAACCATGAAAAGATTTCAATAACATAAACAATGGAAGTATTCAAATGTAGTCTCTATTGATGCATGTCTACTGTCAAATTTACACAGTTAGTGAATAAATGGTTAATAATTGAGAGTGTGCTGAAGTCTATGACATCTTCAGATTAATTGCATCATATCTTGTAGTTGCATCATATGAGAGGTATTCATCATGCTTAACTCTAGCAATATACTTTGCGGAGGCCATTTTCATATTTGTACCAAGATAACTATCGTATTACATCGGATAATAACAAAATATGAATTGTAACAGAGTTATAAGCTGATGATAGATGTTTGTGTATCTATAAATCATTTCATTAAAGGTAAAATGAACATTTTAAAGTTAAATTGTAACTAAATATAGAAGAATAATGACTAAAAGGAATGACATATAAATTGGAACAGAGAAAGTAGTTAAAAAATCAAAACAATTATTAGTAACAATTTTCTTAGAGTGAGTCCATAACAATAAATGAAAAGAATTATTAGTTAATTACAATTATAATTTCGATTCAAATGTTAATTAAGTCATGCCCCTATGCAGGTGAAGGATACCGAGTAGAATTAACTCACAATAATTTAATTCAATGGAGATATTTTCGAAGGTATAGTCTTTCTTTGCAGCTTCATCCACTTATATTTTGAGCTGTCCATTGTGTTCATATTATTGTGGACCCCATAGCAATAATTCAATTCAATTCAATTGGAGTAGACCCCATCTTCCAAATTTTGCAAGTGTAGAGCTCAAATATTCTACTAATGAAGCATAATTTCCATTCATATTCATAATAGACGCAACTTACAAATTGGAGTTAATCCAGAAGGCGGACTATTAAGTAATTTAGAGCATTGAGTTTAGAGCAAAGAAAAAAAAAGACGTAGTAGTAATAGGGTGTACGCATTGTTTGCTTCTTATTTTAGATATACGTTTCTTATTAACATATATCTGACTTGATATCTGAAGGAGTGATGTATGGCATAATACATTGGCGTTAGGCTTGAAAACTAAGTGATCTTTGAAAAATGCAATGTCCCATGATCATATCAATGTGCGCCTCTAATGCAAAAGCTACTTAATTGTTATTTGAAGGGAAAATGCATAAGTACTCCCAATCTATGCCCGAAATCTCAAAGACACACTTATACTATACTAAGATCCTATTACCCCCAAACTTGTTTTAGAAATTGTAATGTAAGGTTATATCTTAGTAATTTCTTCGTGACCGATCGACAAAGTAGGAAGACTAGACTTCAAAACTCCAATGTAATATGAAACTTTACCTAACAAATTGTGGACCTTGTTTATCTGAAATTGTAAGATTATTTCCAAGCAATTTCTTTTGTCGAAATGTTAAATTGAAATATGTACAATATATGTGTATATTTACTCTACTAAACACATCCCAAATGTATTTAACTCCATTTATTACTGAAGCTGGAGTTTGGTGACCTTTTCTCAATTTATGTTGGAATTCGTCAATTCAATTCATATGACTTACTCAAATACATCGCTATATCTCAAATACATGCAAATCACATTTGACTACAATGTATTTAGAATAAATTACACCTTATTTGACCCGCATGAGTAAATGTGGTACAGGAGGTAATTTTGAAAATTAAAATAAACACACATAATTTGACCCCCAAAACTAATTAGATTTGTGTTGTTTGCTCATGATAATTAATAGTAATATATGGTCCCATTTTTCTTTTTGCAGATGGATAGTCGTCCATAACCATAAATTTTCCTATTAATATTATTAGTTGATTGGAGTAGAGCGAATATTCATAGAAGCTTTCATGCTTGAATTGGTACTTGTTTATTTCTTTTTGCCTCTATATAATTTTGTTCATCAATTGAACTCATCCATACACTTTATTTTTTCTTGTTAGACAATTAACCGAATCCATGGCATCTTCTTCTTCTTCTTATGCGAGTGATTCAAAAAACTGTCCTCGATGGAACTACGATGTCTTTCTAAGTTTTAGAGGTGCCGACACTCGGAAAAAATTTACAGGTCACTTGTATAAAGGTTTGGATAAGAGTGGAATAAAAACCTTTCAAGATGATAAAAGGCTAGAGAAAGGTGATTCCATCCCAAAAGAACTCTTGAAAGCTATCGAAGAGTCTCAAGTTGCTCTTGTCATTTTCTCAGAGAATTATGCTACATCTAGCTGGTGCTTGAACGAACTAGTAAAGATCATGGAATGCAAGGAAGAAAAAGGACTAATAGTCATACCGGTCTTCTATGATGTATATCCATCAGATGTTCGGAAGCAAGAGAAGAGCTTTGCAGCAGCATTTGCCGAACACGAAAAGAAGTATAAAGATGACGAGGGGCTGCAGAAGGTGAAAGGATGGAGGACTGCCCTAAGTGCTGCCGCTGATCTAAGCGGTTGTAATATTCATGACAGGTGAGTAAAAAATCACACCAGTTGAATCATAAATTTATTTATCATGAAGACTAGTTACACACAGTAGCTAGCTAATATTCTACTATAGAACAACTGTGTACCTCAAAAATTTATTTATTTCAATCGAGTGAATAAATTTTATGGTCATCCAAGTATACTAAATTACTTGCTAAAGTCACTTTGTGTTGATAATTTAATTACTCAATTGTTGACGATGTTTTGAGGAGTTTGATTTATGTGTTCTGTCCCTTTTATCATGACTATGCACTTAAGTACACACTGTGAAGTACTTCTTCTTCTTACTATTTGTAGGATTGAATCAGATTGTATTGGGGAACTTGTTGACGATGTTTCTTCCAAATTGTGCAAGACTTCTTCATCTTATTTGCAAGATATTGTGGGAATAGATATTCATTTGGAGAAAGTAAAATCCCTGCTAGAGATGGAAACTAGTGATGTCCGGATTTTGGGGATCTGGGGAATGGGGGGAGTCGGTAAAACGACTCTAGCAAGAGCTGTTTTTGATACACTCTCACCTCAATTTCAGGGTGCAAGCTTCCTTGCGGATGTAAAAGAAACTAACATAAATGAAATGCATTCTCTACAAAATACCCTTCTCTCTGAACTGTTAAGGGAAGAGAAAAAATATGTGACTAATAAGGAGGAAGGGAAGCGTCTGATGGCTCATAGAATTCGTCGTATGAAGGTTTTAGTTGTGCTTGATGACATCAATCATCATGATCATTTGGAGTACTTAGCCGATCTTCGTTCGTTTGGCAGTGGAAGTAGAATTGTTGCAACAACTAGAAACAAGCAAATTATAGGGAAGAATAATGTAGTATATGAAGTGACTACACTACCCGAACATGATGCTATTCAGTTGTTCAATCATTATGCTTTTAAGGACGAAGCTCCTGATGAGCATATTAAGAAGTTGGCTCTAGAGGTAGTAAGTCATGCTAAAGGTCTTCCTTTAGCGTTGAGACTGTGGGGGATTTTGTTACATAATCAAGATACAACTATGTGGAGAGAAGTTGTAGACATGATAAAGAAAGAACCTAGTCCAGATATCGTTAAAAACCTCAAAATAAGTTTTGAAGGGTTGCAAGATAAAGAGAAAACGATATTTCTAGATATCGCATGCTTCTTTAGAGGGAAGGGAAAAGATGAAATCATTAAAATTCTTGAGAGCTATGATGTGTACGCCCGTATCAGATTGCGTGGTCTAATTGAGAAATCTCTTGTGTTTATCACTAAATATGATACAATTCAAATGCATGACTTAATTCAAGACATGGGTAGATATGTAGTGACAGATTCCGGACAACCTAGCAGACTATGGAACAGTAAAGGTTTGAAAGATGTGATGGCCAAGAATACTGTAAGTAGGCTAAATACTGCAATAATATTCAATTTTTAATTTTCATATATCAAAATTCATTTATCTTATATTATCAAGCCATGAATTAGTCTAGTAGATGTTTAATCTAACTTTCATTTGTTAGATTAACTTGAAATTCATACGACTCTTTGTACATAATAACTCAATTAGTTATCTTTTAAGCTAATATTATACAACTATTTACTCTGAGTAACATTTTGTTAATAAAAATTCTGTAATGGAAAAAATTCTAAAAGGTTCTTCAAGGGACTTTGTGATTTCGCTAACCACATTTTCATCAAATTGTTTCTTACGAAATTCAGGTTTATTTTCATCTCATATGCAATTTCCTTAGTAGAAATCATAACGCTCATATTACATATAATCTTTTTAAAAAAAAATAACATATATAAGTAATTGTTTTGTTTAAATGGAGGCCCCAAGCAATGGCTTTATTGGCCTAGGGGTTAAGACGCCCTATACCTAGTTTGTTTATCTCATGTTAATAAGTTATGAATTACTCTAATAGCCACTTAATATATTTAATCTTATATCATTCTTTGGATTAACTTGAAATTTATACGGTATTTAATTTGTTCATACTAATTTAATCAATAATTTTTTAAAAGCTAATATCACCCATTTATTTATCCTAAGTAATTTTTTATTAATAAATTTCAGAAATGAAAAATAAAATTTAGGAGGGCCAAAACTTAATTACCTTACTAATTCACTTGATCATTATTAATTTTTTTCATTTAAAAGATGACAGTTATTGGCACTATTTCATTTACCATTTTTGTTTTACGAGAGCATGGAAAACTTTTTAACTCGAGTCTAATAAACTTCTCCAAAAATGTATCATTAAAAAATAAAATTAACTACGCAAAGCATTTCTCTTAACTAATATTTGTACCTTAAATTTTATTTGATGGTGCTGGCTCTTCAAGTACAATAATAAATAATATAAAACATGACAAAAATTTGTAAGAAAACAATGATATTGATAAGTGGATTGTACATGACAAGTTGATTCATGATCTTTTTATAGGGGACCATGGCAGTGGAAGCAATCTGGTTGCCTTATTCTGATGAACTAAGCTTTAGCAAAGAGGCAATGAAAAATATGCAAAGCCTTAGGATATTACGCATATTTCCTAAAGACAGATCTTATAGGAAGCCCTACTTCATTAAACCCGACTCCAATTGCCATGATGACTCCATTGAGTACCTTTCCAACAACTTGCGTTGGTTTGCCTGGATTGATTATCCTTGGAAGTCATTGCCAGAAAATTTTAATCCCAGAAGGCTTGTTCATCTTGATCTCCGATGGAGTTCATTGCATTGTTTATGGAAGGAAACAAAGGTACCATTCTATTTGAGATACTTTCTATTTTTAATTGTCCTAGAATTATATATGATTCTTGTGTTTAAATTAAATAATTATTTATTCTATTTCATCATTCTTTCTGTGTTTTGAATAGCTGCAACAATTTACGTCTCTACAAAGGATAGATCTAAGGGCCTCTAAAAGCCTGAAGAGAACACCAGATTTCAAGGGGATGCCAAATTTGAAGTATTTGAATCTAGTGGAATGTACGAGTCTTGAAGAAGTTGATCCTTCCCTCAAGGATTGCAAAAAACTCATTGAGTTAAATTTGTCTAATTGTATAAAACTTGAGAAGTTTCCATATGTTAATGTGGAATCTCTTGAATCTTTGAATCTAGAGAACTGCTCTAGTTTAGAGAAATATCCAGAAATCCTTGGAATAATGAAGCACAGAACTGCCAGAAAGATTATAACGTCATTCACTAGGATAACGGAACTGCCATTATCTTTCTTTGACCTCCAACCTCATCTTACAGAGCTAGACTTGAGTTCCATGGATAACCCTGTATCTCTTCCAAGCAGCATTTGTAAGTTGAAAGGTTTGGTGAAGCTAGATGTGTCGTGGTGCAAAAAACTTGAAAGCTTGCCAGAAGAGATAGGTGATTTAGAAAACTTGGAGTATCTTGATGCCAGATATACTCTAATCTCAAGTCCTCCGTCTTCCATCGTCAGCTTGAACAAGCTTAAATCATTGGCTTTTGAAAAAATAAAATCAGAAGATAAAGTCTTTGAGTTCCCTCTGGTGAATCAAGGGTTACTCTCATTGGAATCTCTGGATCTCAGGGGCTGCAATATAATAGATGGAGGACTTCCAGAAGATATTGGATCCTTATCCTCTTTGAAAGAGTTGAAACTCGGTGGAAATAATTTTGAGCATTTGCCTCGTAGCATAGCCCAACTTGGAGCTCTTCATTTCTTGGACTTATCAGATTGCAAGAGCCTTACACATCTGCCAGAAGACATTGGATCCTTATCCTCTTTGAAATACTTGAATCTCAGTGGAAATAATTTTGAGCATTTGCCTCGTAGCATAGCCCAACTTGGTGCTCTTCAATTCTTGTACTTATCACATTGCAAGAGACTTACAGATCTGCCAGAAGACATTGGATGTTTATCCTCTTTGATAGCATTGCATCTCAAGGGAAATAATTTTAAGCATTTGCCTCAAAGCATATCCGAACTTGGTGCTCTTCGATTGTTAGAATTATCAGATTGCAAGAGGCTTACACAGCTGCCAAAATTTCCACAGCAATTAGACACAATAGATGCAGATTGGAGCAATGCTTCGATCTGTAATTCGTTGTTTCAGAACATCTCATCATTGCAGCATGACATCTGTTCTTCAGATTCCTTGTCACTAAGAGTGTTGAGGAGTCGAGTGCATAATATCCCAAGTTGGTTCCTCCATCAGGGAATGGATACAAGTGTATCAGTCAATCTGCCTGAGAATCGGTATGAACCAGATAACTTCTTGGGATTTGCTGTATGTTACTCTGGCAAACATATTGATTGCATCACAGCTCATTTATGTGATGATGGGATGTGGCCGATGACCCAGGAATTTGCCTTATCCAACAAGTCAGAATTTGACGATGAACGTAATATTAATTTTTTGTTTGTACCTTTTGGTGTCTTATGGGATGCATCTAATGAAAATGAAACAACACCAAATGACTATGGGTGGTTTGAGTTAGATTTTGGAGAAACAGATGATTTTGGAGAAACAGATGATGCTTCTGGAGAAACAGATGATTTTGGAGAAACAGATGATGCTTCTGGAGAAACAGATGATGCTTCTGGAGAAACAGATGATTTTGGACAAAATGATGATTTTGGAGAAACAGATGATTTTGAAGAAACAGATGATTTTGGAGAAACAGATGATGATTCTGGAGAAAAGATGAAATTTGGAGTTCGTTTGTTGTCTAAAAAAGATTTTGGAGAAAAGATGAAATGTGAAGAAGAGGCCACTTGCTCCTCTTCAAAAAAACAAAGGTTACATATCAGTAATCAGCAGTGAGTTTGGGAACATGTTTTCTTAGAAACAATTTGGGTATGCAAAAATTTATTCTTTTTAAATTTCATTTCGAAATATAATCACATTTTCCATTTCCTGACAAATAGATAAATTGCAGAAGCTTTGGAATCCTATGGAGCTCAAATAATTTCTCCCCGACCATCAAGTTCTACCGAAGTTGCATAGTCTCCGTTCATATCTACCGAAGAAACAAATTTTATTGATTAGTCATCTCTGAAATTAATGTAATGTAATCTAAGAAACACTGCTAGACCATTGGAAGTAAATCCCCCTATTAATATTCTCATTTCTTGTTCAATGTATTGCCAATGTCGAGCACGAAACGATATTTCACATCCGATTTCAGAAGACGTTCCAACGCTGTGTTCACATAGTCCATTGGCACAACTTCAATATCTGGTGTTATGTTATGCTTTGCCGCAAAATCCAACATTTCTTGAGTCTCTTTCATCCCTCCTATGCAACTTCCAGCCACTAGCTTCCTTCCTGTTTTCCACATTATATATACAAACTTTAGTAAAGACTGTCTGATGCACTAAGCTTTCACTATGTGCGGGAAGGGCCACATTATATATACTTTATTTTGAATTTTATTATTTGAAATCTTGCATTTGCTTACCCATAAGTAGAGGAAACACGGGCAACTCCACCGGTTTTTCTGGTGCACCAACCATAACTAGCTTACCATGTGATTTCATCAGCATAAGCAATGGAAGAATAGGGTGCACCGCAGAAACAGTGTCGATAATCCCATCCAATGTGTTCATTACAGCCTGTTCGTATATAAATAAAACAAATAAACAAAAGGTTTGCTGCCATTCTCGTGTTTAAATTGTTAAATTTGCATAACAACTTAAGATTTTAGGTGAGATTGTCATACACTTCAACACGGAACCAGAGCAGGCGAAGGTCGTGCGTTAAAAAATCTCAATACCACCATTGTCAAAAAAAATTATTTCACGTGCTTGGCTCGTGTAAAAAAGAATCAGGCAGCAGTGTGTTGAAGACAACTTATTAAATGAAAGTGTTCTCTCAAACAGTTTGAACATTCGTGCTTATCACGAGTTCAATGATAATGAGTTATTATATTCACCTTCATCTGCTCAGGATCGCGACTGATCAAGAAAGAGTCTGCGCCCAAACGCTCAATTGCTTCTTGCTTCTTATTAGCAGATGTACTAATGACAGTCACTTTGGTTCCGAATGCCTTAGCGAACTTAACAGCCATATGTCCGAGCCCTCCAAGACCAACAACACCAATGTGCATTCCAGGCTTATCGAGTCCAAAATATTTCAAAGGACTATAAGTAGTAATTCCAGCACATAACAGGGGTGCAGCGTCCATCAACAAGTTTTCAGGCCAACGTACTACAAAATGCTCATCTGATACCATCATGTCGGAGTAACCTCCAAAGGTGAGGGTTCCGTCTAAGCTATAGCCGTTGTATGTAGGAATCTGACGAGGGCAGTAATTCTCGAGATCAACGCTACAATTCTCACATTTTCGACATGATCCTACCATACATCCAACATCTACTTTGTCTCCAACCTTAAATTTCTCCACCTTGCTTCCAACCTCAATTACAACACCAACAACCTCATGCCTGCAATTATATTTACAATTAGTTACACTCACGAGTAGATAGAATCGACACAAATTCCTCTAGTTTTTACTCTCTGTCGCAGTTTATATGACTTACTTTCCTTTTTAGTCCGTCCCAAATAAAATACACATTTAACTTTAAAATATTCATTTTATCCTTAATGAAATGATTTATAGTCACAGTAATTTCTATCATTCATTTTAGTCTTCAAGTTTTAAAAGTCTTCATTTCTTTCTTAAACTCCATGTCGAGTCAAACTAACTCTTATAAAATGGGACGGAGGGAGTACCATGTCCCAACAACTCAGGATTTACTGAGGTATCAAGAGCTCAAAATTGCCAATTATAGACTAAGAACCAAATCAGGATTGCTTTCAAATAAAAAATATAATGTGAAAAATTGAAAAGATACAGAGAATAGGAAAACTAGCTAGTAAATATTCTTTGCCGAAAAATTACTTATGTGTATATATAGTGGATGTTGAATTCCATTAACTTCTTTGTGTCTTAATATTTTTGAATCTCGTTAAAAAAATCTGAATTTTTTTAAACCAAAAATAAAAGAACAAATTAATTTACCCAGGCACCATGGGGTACTTGCTAGTTCCCCATTCATTCTTGAGTTGATGAAGATCAGAATGACAAATTCCACAATACATAACTTTAAATTGCACATCTTTTTCACCTGTCACCCTGTAACCATTAACACAAAATGATCATCATCAAATTTACAATAAAACGACAACAACAAATTCAGTATAATCATATAGGTGGGGTCCGAGAAACTGAGTGTCACTAGAAAAAAATGAATTTTCTTAGAGACAGTTGCAAGTGACAATTATATTTTAGCACTCTTTGTAAATGTCGTCGGAGCCTATAACGACATTGGATCCAATAACTGGTAAAAATTTCAACACTCTTTGTTAATTGACATATTTATTGCCACTAAAAACCATTTTTATTATAGCATATGTACGCAGATGTTACCCTACCTCAGCTTATAGAGAGTTTGTTTCCGATTGAAATGAAAAACACATCATCAAAATTAAAAATAATAATTTGTACCTTATTGAAAAATTGAAAGGAGAAAGAACTCCAGAAGTGTCTCTAGTTGCCCATCCAAATGCCTTAATTGGATGTTCATTTTCAAATGATTTTGCCATTTTTTCGTTTGAAAAATAAAAATATTTATGTAGTATATATATAGTATAAATTATAATAGAGAAGAATGTAGGAAAATATGGATGATACAAAATTGATTATATTATGATCCATATTTATAGGATTTTGAGTGAAAAATATGTGACGTTATCGATGAGGTGTAACAACTAATGACTTACTTAAACAAATTGGATTTTGACTTCTTTTTTGTGGTCGATAGTTGTAGAGTCCTACTTTGCAGGACTTTTTAAAAAAGGTTGCATACTTTTTTTTTATTTCAAATCTATCTAGAGTTTGAAGTTTATGAGTTTTAAAAATATTCTTCTTTTTAATATTATAATGTATTTAGTGAAATCTTATAATGAGGTCCACGAAAGTCAAAAAATGGAGTGTATACAAATCAGCTTAATCTTAATTTCCATGTAGAGGTAGAGAGATTGTTTTTGAAGGATCATTGGCTCAAAAGCTATATATCCAGTAGGTATGGAAAAAGGAAAACGACAATTCTTCCATTAAGGTGAGAGCTCTCTTCCCATGACAAGCACTACCTTACCCCTTGCTTTGCAACTGTCGTCTTTTATCTGAATGTCAAAAATAGACGTGTGTACGCTACATGGAAAAAGTTGTCAAGCATTGAATGAAGGGAGTTGGGAGGGTCGGGAAAGGTTGTGTAAACAAAGCAACTGATATAAAAACAATGACAATTACAAAATAGTGCGATAACTTAAACACAATATGTAAGTTAATTATTTTTTTCCTAAATTGCCCCAAAAAAAAAGGTTCTTGAAAAGCTTTCCAAACGTGAAAAACTTAAAGTTAATATTAGTGGCTAAAGAATATCCACATAGATAATGTGAAAGTATAATTAAAAGAAAATAAAAACATCAAAGTCTGAAATTTGGACCAATTAATAATTGCAATTTCCGACTTATTCCCACTACATTTTTATCGAGTTATTTCCCCCCTTTTTCCCACTACTTTTTGTTTTCTTTTTTCGTCCTTTTATTTGGACGGTATAATTTTAAATATTAGATACAAATAAGTTTTTATCGTTGGGGCGCTACCACTCTCATGTTTGGTATTTAAAATGTACATTATTTACGCAAATTTCTTTTTTTATAAGAAAATCTTTGTCTGCATTATTATTTACATCAAATCACATTAATTAACTTTAGCAATTAAAAATTGAAGTGAGAACATATATTACGTAATCATGATTAAAGATTAATTTGATATATAATAAACGCTTAACTTTTACTCATTGATTTGTCAAGCACTACACAAATTTACCACATAATTATCTAAGTAATATGTATTTTTATCTTGTTTTTTAATAAATTAAAGTTAAAATAATTTATTGATTTGCTATAAAAACACAGTGCGGCTAAGTATTTACCATAATTTAGCCGAACTTAACAATTTGATATTTTTTATTCCTATTAAAAAAAATCCATTGGCATTATAGATATTGATTATTGCATTTTTCTCTGCTCACTAAAGGATGAGTTAATATCTTAAAAGGATAAAATATTTTTCATGCCATGTAATCATAAATCCCACAAACAAATAAAATTTATAGAATTTATTTATTATCATACCAACCCACCCTGAAACCCATATACCCGATTCATGCTCTTATTTTCATTATTTCCTCTAGCAAATTGTATAGCTGAAAAATTGAAGTTGTTGGCAAGTTACAATTGTTAATGCTGATTAGAGAAATTAAATCATCACATAAAAAAATGAGAAATCAACTTCTTTATCTTTTTATGGTCAAATTTCATCCTTCTTTGTAGATATTAACTTCTTAAAAAAATATTCTCTAACTTCATTAAATTCATGTCCAATCTTTTTTTGTTTGGTAACAACGGTAAAAGATTACCATACCATCAAAACCAGTACAAATAAAGAGCACCTATACCTTGTAACAGGGATTAGGCCTCCTACAAAGCAAAAAACTTAATTACAAAGTAAAAATTGAACAAAACTCCTACAACTCTGTGTTTTCTTTGAACTACTAAGAAATTGTAATCTCTCTATAATCTCCTTTTTTATCTGTGTTACCGCCTCCTTTGTATGTACAGACTTGCCTTTGAACTTTTTCGAATTCATGGCTCTCCACAAGTAGCCGCAATAGTTTCCTTCTTAACTTTCTTCCAGTGTTTCAAAAAATCAATAAATCATCAGCAAATATTAGATGAGTGAGTTTCAACTCTTTGCACATTGGATGGAGTCCAAAATCAGGCAACAAACTCATTGTTTTAAGTATTCTTGACAAGTACTCCATTACTAACACAAACAACAAAGGCGATATAGGATCTCCTTGCCTAAGACCTCTCTTACCAGCAAAGAATCCATGATTCCCTCCATTTACTTTTACTGAAAACATTGTAGTGGAAACACACAGCATAGTCCACTTAATAAACTTTTCTGGAAACCCAAAACTCCCTCTAAAAACTCCCAACTTACCATGTCATAGGCTTTCTTCAAATCAATTTTCATAAGACACCTAGGTGAGGCATTCTTCCTATTGTAGTGTCTTAGAATATCATGACAAATCAAAACATTATGAATCATTGCTCTTCCCTGGACAAATGCTGATTGGTTTTCTGCTACTATCAGATTCACTGCTTGCTATGACTTAACCATGATAAATCAGTATAGTTTGATGTAAACGCCATATGCAAATAAGTATACTAGAAAACACAATATCATATTTATTCTCTTAACTCCTCACTCCTTTTGATACACAAAACATAAGAAATAAACTAAACAACAAAACGTACAAGCTTAATACAAAATCATAACCCTATAACACACTCATTTTCTTGACCAAGATGTCCCCCTCATCTCAATTCTTGTTCAATGTGTTGCCAATGTCAAGTACAAAACGATACTTCACGTCCAATTTCAAAAGGCGTTCCAACGCTGTATTCACGTAGTCCATTGGCACAACTTCAACATCTGGTGTTATGTTATGCTTTGCCGCGAAATCTACCATCTCTTGTGTCTCCTTCATCCCTCCTATCCCGCTCCCCGCCACTAGCTTCCTTCCTATTACACACATTATATTAAACATACATATCAATATATAAAAATGTATAGATAAAATCGTCGATTTAAGACCAAACGTACCTAAAAGCAGGGGAAATACAGGTAACTCTAGTGGTTTTTCAGGTGCACCAACCATCACAAGCTTCCCATTAGTTTTCAACAAATTAATCAATGGAAGAAGAGGGTGAATCGCGGATACAGTATCGATGATTCCATCTAGTGACCCCGCTGCACCCTGCTCGTATTTAACATACAAACGAAAATTAGTATTGTTCGTATGTCACACCTATGTTATAAATTTGAAATTGAAACAGAGTTTATTGATTGACGGACCTGCATTTGGTCAGGGTCACGACTGACCAAAACGAGTCTGCCCCCTAAACGATCAATTGCTTCGTCTTTCTTACTAACAGATGTACTTATCACAGTAACTTTGGTTCCGAACGCCTTAGCAAATTTCACAGCCATATGTCCAAGACCACCAAGACCAACAACACCAATGTGCATTCCAGGTTTATCTAGTCCGTAATATCTCAAAGGACTATAAGTTGTGATCCCTGCACATAACAGGGGAGCTGCTTCCATTGGTAAATTTTCGGGCCAATGGACCACGTAGTGCTCATTTGTTACCATTATATCCGAGTAACCACCATACATGGTGGTTCCATCGGTGTCAACACCATTGTACGTCAATATCATATCGGGGCAGTAATTTTCAAGATCATTGTCACAATTTTCACATTTTCTACACGATCCTACTAAACATCCAACTCCAACTTTGTCACCAATTTTGAATTTCTCAACTTTGCTACCAACTTCAGTTACTACACCAACAACTTCATGCCTATAACCAACAACATATTCAGTATAATCTCGCAAGTCGAGTTAGAAGAGGATAGAATGTAAGCAGAACTTACCCCTAACTACTTTATGGAATCCTAAGCTTATTAATCCGATTTAGCTAGTTGTCTAGTGACATATTTCATCATCACGAAGTTTTCTAGTAAACTTCTTGATGATCAAATTTAGAGTTTCATAGTCCAAACAATTACCCAAACTAACTACATATATTGCAATTATTATATTGTTCAAATCTTGACTCTGCTTCTATAATAAGATACATATATTGCAATCATAAGAATACTCTTTTTGAAACTTGGTGAATAATAAGGCCGCTCATCTACCATTTTCCACTTAAATTAAACTATATATAACAGCTTTTGTCTACGACGGGGTTATAATAAAAGAACATAGTAAAAAGATGGATCAAAATGAAACTTACCCTGGTACCAATGGATATATACTATTGCTCCATTCATTCTTGAGTTGATGAAGATCAGAATGACAAATTCCACAATACATAACTTTGAATTGCACATCTTTTCACCAGTCACCCTTTACCATTCAACAAGAAAAGTTACAGATATATATTGTTCGATAAACATATCAATATGTTTGAAATTGATATACACAATATATACACTATCGGTGTAGACATGTTGTGTAGATCTCATTCATATAAAATATACACTATCTATATTGTCAGTTTATATAACGTAAATTCGAAAAGATGGTACCTTCTTGAGAAGTTGAAAGGAGAAAGTACCCCAGAAGTATCTCTAGCTGCCCATCCAAATGCCTTAACATTTTCATGTGATTTTTCCATTTTCTTTATTTTTGTTTATTTTTGGAGATATTATTATTATTATTATTAGAACAATTAATTTGAGTAAAGTTATAGTCCAATGTATTGATTTTTCATTTGAATAAATAGGCATTTGAATTGATGGCTAGTGACGTAGTCGATGAGGTATAAAACAAATGTTATCGTCATGGCTTCTCTGTACATTTGCCTTTTATGAATTAATATAAGATATAATATTATATCTTATATTATATGATGTTTCTAGGAAAATGGTTCAGTAGTACGTGACAAAGGTCTAGCCGCTAATTTTAATTTTAAAAAAAATTAGTCTTTATATTATTTTAAACTATGTGTAGTAGTGACATTCTTAGTAGAAATTGCTTTCAATGAAATGTTTTAATACGATTGTATGAAATCATAAAAGCTTTTGACAAAATAGAGGAAAAACTCAATTTTATTGATTTGGTTTGATTTATGAATAAATAAAACAAATGTAATTGGTTTGATTTGGTAAATGATAAATCCGAATCAATTGGTTTATGTATACCCCTTAGCAGAATCTAGTAATTTTGTTTTCAGAATCAGACCATATATTTATGTTTGAAAATTAACTTTATATAAAGACCATATTTGGTTTTTCGTGTGTATAATTAGCTCATGGATCTGGCGTTTTTGGGTACCCAAAAAAATTATCTGAAAAAACTATATGAGGACCTCCGTAATGAGTTGGGGAAGCGTTACGTATAGTCTCGCCATTTTTTTCACGCATATTTTTACATTTACGAGTCAACTTTTAGGAATTACCCAACTTTCTTGGTTTTCGTGTGTATTAGCTCATGGATATGGTGCCTTAAAGGCACCCGAATCTTTTTACTGTAAAAGCTATATGAAGACCTCCGTAATGAGTTGGAGAAGTATTACATGTAGTACCACCGTTTATTTCACGCATATTTTTGCATTTATGAGCTAACTTTTAGGAATTAGCAGACTTTCTTGATTTTTCAAGTGTATTAGCCCATGGATTAGGTGTCTTTGGGGCACCCGAAATTTTTTTCTGAAAAAACTATATGAGGACCTCCGTAATGAGTTGAGAAAACATTATGTATAGTCCCATCGTTTTTTCACACATATTTTTAGATTTAGGAGCCAATTTTTAGGAATTACCCGACTTTCTTGATTTTTCGTGTGTATTAACCCATGGATCTGTCGCCTTTTTGGCACCCAAAAAAGTTTTCTGAAAAAATTATATGAGGACCTTCATAATGAGTTTGGGAAGCATTGCGTATAGTCCCGCCAATTTTTTCACGCATATTTTTGCATCTACGAGCCAATTTTTAGAAATTACCCCACTTTCTTGATTTTCCCAGTGTATTAGCCCATGGATCTGGCGCCTTTGGGCATCCCGAATTTTTTTTGTCAAAACTATATGAGGACCTCCGTAATGAGTTGGGGAAGCATTACGTATAGTCTCGCTATTTTTTTCACGCACATTTCTTGGTTTTCCTATGTTAATATTAGCCCATGGATATGGCGTCTTTGGGCATCCCGAAATATCACGTGCAATGCTATAATTTAATAAGTGAAAAAAACAATAATTTGAAAAAGATTTTGTAGTTAAGGGAGCATCTATAATTTAGCTCTCGAAAATGATAATTGCGTCACTTTAATTTCGTTCCACAATAATTAATTAGGATTATATCGTTGGCGATTACCTTTCCAGTATAGCCATCAGAAAAGATGGTGAACAATAATTTGAAAAAAAATATTAATAAATTGTGTGTTTGGTGTCAAAGAAAAATATTTTCTAATTTCTCTAAATTTGATTGGTCGAATATTTTTGAAAAAATACTTTTTGCAAAATCGTTAAATATCAGGAAAATAAATTCCTAACACGGTGTAAAAAAAGTTTCATAAATAACATTCCTCGATCCTACTATTTTGTTTGCTTTTGAATATTCACAAATTTGCAAAAAGAATAAGAATCTAATATTTTGATCAAATAAATTTCTATCAAAATACTAAAAAGAAAGTTGAAGTTTGGGGGGTTTAGTGGAAAAATCAGACCTCATCCATTCAATAAAAATAATTAAATACAAAGCTTATCTTCAAACTTACCTTATTTTGATCGTTTGGAGGACCATCGCGGAGTCACTACGTGTAAAGGAGAATAATAAATACAACATCTACCCTACCACTTGAGAACAATATCTCAATTCATTATAATTGGGGATAAAAGCTGTCGGTGCATCTTTCTTTTTTTTTTGAATATAATAACTTAGTATAAGTCATTTATTTGTTTAGATTAATGAAGACGGAAATAATATGGGTCCTCTATTAGGTCAATTCAGAAAATAAAAAGGCAAAAAAAAAAAAAACATGACTATTTGAAAGATCTAGTTGTATCATTTAAACAAAAAATATCCTCTTTAAATAGTTTTTTTTTTCTTTTTTTTTTTCAACATGAATATATCTTTTAAGTTGGTACTGTTACTCCGTATTTGAAAGGAATTAGTTTTAAAAGTAGTTAAAATATGACATATACTTCTTAGATAAAAGGATTAAATACATGTTTCGATTAATTGAATGTTAAATGTGCTTTAGTAGATATCTCAAGGACCCAAATCAAAATATACCTATAGTTTATGGACCAAAAATGCTCTTATTCCTACTTTATACAAGAGTTTAAGTTTACAACAAGGGTTGTGGTAGAGTACTAATAAGTATTCCTCCAATTTTAATCAAAAGTCTTGGATTCAAGTCTCCAGTATGATTACAATGTTGCCTTTGTTAAAAAGAATGTGGGATTTCCCGACCTGAACATAGATTTCCAAGCCTGTCCCGTCTCCTTACTCGAGATATCTGAGATAGCTCCGTAAACTAATAACTTATAATAGACGAGCCCTATCCTTATGTTCCGAACTTGCTTTTGGTACAAGGGTAGGGACGAAAAATGCTAGCTATAGTTCTTCTTCTGCCTAATCTTTCGTACATCTTTGTGATTTAATCTTTAGAACCATGTGCCTAAGAGGGCGAGGGCCTTTATAGCCATAATTCTTCCTCGGTTCTACGTCAAAAGTAAGTCTTTTTTATTGCCCCGTTGACCTTTTCTAAAAGCACTTTAGGCCGGAGGCTGATTGTAAAGTAAAGAAGGGTGGTGTACTTTCGAATTTGATTTATTGTGATAGAAAGAAGAATCAAAATTAATCCTGGGTCATATCGTTTTTCAATTGTACGATAAATTGGGCCCCAAAACATATATTAAAGACCAGATGGAAAATGGAAAAAAAAAAAAAAAATTGTATACAAATATTTATTATGTGTCATATAAAATGAAACATAGAGTAGTAGAAAGGAATGTTTAGTAATTCCCTCATGAACTCACACCATTTTTTCTTGCTTAAAATACAAACACACAACAAGAACAACATGTCCCTATATTAACTCTTGTTCAAAGTATTGCCAATGTCAAGCACAAAACGATACTTAACGTCCGATTTCACGAGACGTTCCACCGCTGTATTCACATACTCCATTGACACAACTTCAACATCTGGTGTTATGTTATGCTTCTCCGCGAAGTATACCATCTCTTGTATCTCCTTCACCCCTCCTATCGCACTCCCTCCCACTAGCTTCCGTCCTGTTTTCCACATTACATACTTGAGTTATTAATTAAATCAAACGGACATGTTATAACTTAAATGAATAATAAGATACTACGCGAAATGTACCTGAAAGCAAGGGAAATACAGGCAACTCTAGTGGTTTTTCAGGGGCACCAACCATCACTAGCTTCCCATTAGTTTTCAACAAATTAAGCAGTGGAAAAATAGGATGAACTGCGGAAACAGTGTCAATAATTCCATCAAGTGAACCCCCTGCGGCCTGCTCGTATTTACACGTGCAAACGAAAATTCATACTTATGTCACGAATATCATTGTAAATTTGTGATTGAAGCAAAGTTGATGATTGAACGGACCTGCATTTGTTCAGGATCACGACTAACCAAAAATGAGTCTGCTCCTAAACGCTCAATTGCCTCGTCTTTTTACTAAGAGATGTACTAATGACAGTAACTTTGGTTCCAAACGCCTTGGCGAATTTCACAGCCATATGTCCAAGTCCACCGAGACCAACAACACCAATATGCATTCCAGGTTTATCTAGTCCGTAATATCTCAAAGGGCTATAAGTTGTGACCCCTGCACATAATAGGGGAGCTGCTTCCATTGGCAAATTATCAGGCCAACGAACGATAAAATGCTCGTTGACAACCATGAGATCGGAGTAACCACCGTGAGTGATGGTTCCATCAGAGTGAGTACCATTGGCTGTCAATACCTGTCCAGGACAGTAATTCTCGAGATCGCTGCTACAATTTTCACATTCGTTACATGATCCTACTAGATATCCAACGCCTATTTTGTCTCCGATTTTGAACTTGTCTACCTTGTTACCAACCTCAGTTACCACTCCAACAATTTCATGCCTGAAAAATCAATTGAGATTGACATAAATTTTGATCTCATAAACTCAAAAACTATATTGACCTTCGAGGCATGACTTGTTAATCAATTTCACTATACATTTGGATTTTGGCTACACATTTCTTAGTCGACTTAATCGAGCTGTCCAAATGGTCATTCAATCAGTAGTTATTATCGTATATGACTTTCTGAGTGATCATCTGAGAAATCAATCCGCCCTCTGCCCTTTCCATCCAAGTATTTTTAAATTTTTTTGTTTGGTGTTAAAGACAACATCCACTTACATAATCTTCTTGAGGCTCAAAATTGTTTACCACATAGTGCAAATCTATGTTGTTCGGATTCTTCAAAAATATTGAAGCACCGTATCATATTTTGGAGGATCCAATACGTACCGAAAGGTATGTTAGAAGAGTCTGACCAACATAGTTCCATAGTTCCAAGCAGATAAGAGAAAGAAATTGGAAGTAGCTCAGATTAGGATTTTTTTTTCCCCAGAAATATCAATATGTTTGTAGTATCTCTGAAAGCAGTCAGAATTCTAGTAATGAATATTCCTGCAGATCTTAAATGGAAAATGGATATTTTGTAAGTGGCAGAGCCAAAATTCTAATAAAAATATATGGAGAGAAGTACTGAAAATATCTTTAATTTGGTGTAAATTATTAGTTTCATTTTTGAACTATTGATACAGTTTACAACACTTATTTACTTGACTAACTAAACTTAAATACAGCCCCGATTTTGTAACATGGTTGAAATACACCCCTAAATCGCCGGATGTTTTCAACACTTCTCTCGGCTTTTTATTAAGAGTCACATACTCCTACAAGAGTTTGAGACCACTTTCTATGTCATGTGACAGATCGTAGGTGTATCGAGAGTGTATCTAAGTTTAGTTAGTCAGGTAGAAGGATATTTTTAAAACTGACAATATGTCAGAGATGAAACTAATAATTTGATTGATTCAACACTTTTTACATAAATAGGTACAAATTTTTGTTATCAATATACACAGGAAAATTAGTAAAATTTTCCGACGAATGCAAATATAAAACATTAAATTTTAAAAAAGAAATAAAGATAAGTAAACTTGCCCAGGTATAATGGGATATTTGGTGATGCCCCATTCATTCTTGATTTGATGAAGATCAGTATGACAAATTCCACAATACATAACTTTGAATTGCACATCTTTTCACCTGTCTCCCTGCATCCATTTCAAAATCCAAATTAAACCTCAACAACAATCACAACGTATTCAGTATAATTTCACAAGTCGAAGAAATTAATAAAATGTGTACCTTCTTGAAAAATTGAGAGGAGAAAGTACCCCAGAAGTGTCTCTAGCTGCCCATCCAAATGCCTTAATTGGGTGTTCATTTTCATGTGATTTTTCCATATTATGTTTTTTTGCTGATTCTTGATTTTTTTTTTGAGTAATGTATACTATAGTATACTATGTAGCATATAATATATAAGAAAGAGAAAGCAATATTATTGGAGAGGAAAAAGAAGTGGTTGTCATTTCCTTATTTAAAGTATATCCTTTTTTGATTTTCGACTCGATTTTTAAAGTGCGCATTAGAGCTCTGACTAAATTTGAATTACACATCATAAGGCTGAGGGTTGTTGGAGTAGAAAAGAAGTGATTGTCATTTCCTCATTTAAAGTGTATCCCTTTTTTTTTATTTTCAATTTAATTTTTAGAGTTCACATTAAAGCTCTGATTAAATTTGAATTACGAATCATAAGGCTGACGGTTGTTGGAGTAGAAAAGAAGTGGTTGTTATTTTTCCTGACCAAAGAGAAAAAACTTTAGTATATTTGTAAGGCTGTTTTTTTGTCTTATATTATACGCCCACCATTTATAAAAGAATGATTTTTTTTCTGTTTTAGTCTGATTTATAAAAGAATAAACCTTTTCCTTTTTTAGAAATATTTTAATCTCAATTTTCACGTGATATGTTTAAAGTTACAAAATTAAGAACATTTTAATACATTTGATATAATTTTAATTTACAACCACAAAAATAAAAAAGCTTCTTTATTTTTTTAAACTTCGTGTCAAGGCAAATTAGGTTATTCGTTTATAAATGGAAAGAATATATATTATGTGAGGTATAAAATGATTATTTTGTTTAAACGAAGAGAATTTTACCAAAATAGTGTACTTGTACTATTTACTGTAAATATACCCTTTTTGTTCCATATCAGTTGGTTATATTTCGCTTTGTAATATATAGTATTTTTACATGAAATTGACAGGTGAAAAATTGTAACTTGCAATATTTTTAATATAGTTTTAAAAAAATTGCAACTCGCGTAGTAATTTATTGACTTCACCATATAATACCAAAAATAATCATAGATTAATATATATATATATATATATATATATATATATATATATATATATATATATATATATATAACAAATAATAATCTGAAAACAAGAATATTTTAGCTCTTTAAAATTGTAACTGAGTCATTTTCCGTCCAACTATAAATAGGATGGTTGACAATAAATGGATTATCGACCCTACCAATTAAAAATAATATCTTTATTAATTATATAATACATATAAAATAAAATAAAATACAAAATTAGGTATAATTGATCTGATTATTCAGATTTTTGTTGTATTAAATTTATTAGCAGGAAACACATCCAATAAATTCATTAATTATTTTATTTGATATTCTTATTCTTGATAGGTAATCCCACACGTCATTCGACAGAATCAATTTTGTCAAATACTATAGAGTAACAATATTGCTTAAAATAATCACAATAATCACAATAAACAATAAAAAGAACATCAATCACTTGGTAATGTCATTCTTTGAATATGATTTTTTTTTTTTTTAAAAAAACTAAGATAAAATATACATTTATGTCAATTCAAAGGCGGCTCATGGGTGAAGACAGTAAAATATAGAGTTAATAGTTAAAAATGTGTTTAAACGATTATAACTATTTGATATTTCATTTATCTATCTAAGCTATTATCTTTTTTATATTAAAATATATTTTACTATTGAATTGATCTGCACACATTTATTATAGATTAAGAATAAATATTTGATCAACTTAACGTCAAGATTTGTTTTTAGCACAAATTTAGTAATAATTTAAATAGGTAAATAATACAATGTATCATTTTTCTTTGAAGTCTTCTTGTTCATACGCATTTCTTTGTTAAAACTTGTCTCACTTTAAGCATCTCATTTCAAACTATTTAAATTTCATATAGGAGTAGTAGTTTGTTTATATTCTCTGGTCTTATTATTTTTAATAGAGTTGGTGAAAGAGTTGGTGATTTGGTGGTCTAAAGATATAACTTTGAGAATTTGAATTTTTTTTATTAATTATAAATTACTTAAATCAAACATACATGAGAACCAGAAATAGAGATGGACCTAAGATATGAAATTTACCATAATTGAATAGTGAAAGAATAATACAAACAATAAATAATACGATAATTGATTCAAGATGATGCTAAAATAGAAGAATAAGATAGTAGGAGAATGATAACAAAGAAAATACTAATAAGAAATTTAGATAACGCTCGACAATTTACTAACCTTCTATCCTAATTTTCAACCTCTAAATCTTCCTATGTATAATCAATATGATCATGTCCTCAATAAACCAGCAAGCTAGTATAAGACCATGGCTAGTTATTAATTATAGAGATAATAAATTAAATGTAAGACAGACAAACAAATAAACAAGCGAAACCAAAATACCAATATGAAGAAATAAATTTTTATTAGAGTATGATAATAAAAACATTATTCTCAAGAACAATATTCATTCTATTAAAAAAAATTGACTATGAAAACTAAAAAAAATAAAAAAAGGGCCATAAACTGATGCTTGCTTCAAATATATTATATTTTCACCAATATAAAGTTGTGTTCCTGGAAATTCAATATCGAAAGTCATATATAATCCATGAATTCCATGTCTTGCTATTGCATTACTCATCCCAATTGGTGAACTATCAAACCATGGTCTTGGTTTTGATGGAGTATTTATCCACACCTATAAATATAAAAATTCAACAAAAAAGTTAGAACGACAATTAAAATAAGATTTTTGTCATGTATATTATTATTCAATACGTGTAACATAAAGCTATACGTAAGGGTAAATAACAATTTTGTTCCTTCTATTGTTAGTAAATTTGAACTATAATTTTGGTAATACATGATTAGTTACTTTAAATGTGCATTTTTGGCCATTCCCTTACTTGAGAATATTCACAAATTTTCAGAATTATTAACTTTTATACCATTTACATGAGGGTAATATATACATGTAAAAATAGTCCAAATATAATATACACAATCGATATTTGATTTTATTTAATTTTTTAATTGTTTTTTTCCTCATAAATTTTACAAACTAAAATATGTTGAGTATTGAGAGTAGAGACGAAGATTCCATACTAGTAAATGAGCATAAGATGCAGAAGCCAAAGCTATATGAAGATGATAAGTGCCACTAGAATCCACATTTTTAACATCAAATACAATTTGCCATGTTGTTGCTGAAAAACTCCTATCCTTATTTCTCCTGCAATTAATATTTAAAAAAAATATATATTATAAGTAATTATTAAAAAAAATAGACAAATAAATAATTAAAAAGACATTATAAACAATTACCTATTTACATGGGCAAAGAACCAATCTTTTCTAAAATCACTAACACCAATTTTGTACACTAAATCTCCATTAGGATATAAATCAGTGTAACGATCCCATAAACCATATTGTCTAAACCTGTAATTAGCAACATATCATGATAATCAAATTAGAAAAAAACACAGTCTAGTGCATAAAACATCTCACGTTCACGCGATTTGAAGAAGGATCGCAGATGTAAACAATCTATCCTAATGCAAATATTAGTGACTGATCAAACCCGTAGTACTTACTTATGTATGGTAGTGTTAGTGTACAAATAATTTTGAAGACCAGGCAATGGATCAGGTATAAAAAATTCATTAGCAGTTCTATCTGGAAATCCAATTTCCCATAGTGGTGGACCCTTTCTTGGAGCTTCAAATATAATTTGACCTATGTATGTGTCCTTTCCTGCAAAAATTAAATTATATAAGGTAGAAATTTTTACTATACTATAGTATAAAAATATGTTCGTTTAATAAAATATTGTCATATAAAATGAAGCAGACAAAATACCTTGCGTAACGGTTATATAAGAAGAGAATTTGTAATCTCCCATAACTCCAGGGACCCAAGAATATACTCCATAAATTCCAGGTCTAACATTATTTATCTTGAAATTGCCAGAATCATCAATTTGAGTCCAAAATTGATAACCCTATCAATAATAATAAATAAATAAAATAACATAATTAATTAAAAATGTAACCATATATTCAAGTAACTATATATATAATTAAAAAAATTTACATTATATTAACCTTGGTTTCACTTTGCCAAGATCCAACAAGTCCAGGTTCAGCAAGTCCAATATATGCATTTAATGCAGGCAAAGGATCTACGTTTATGTACCTAAAAAGACATTTATTAAGTTATAGTATAAATCATCCAATTAACTTATATACATTGATAATATAAAGAATCATACGTACAAATGCAATAATTTGAAACATGCAAGTCCAAATATACCCTTCCACGGTTAGTACAAACGGCATATTTGGAACTTTCAAATTATTCATAGGTAAATTTGAGACAAAAGATAACGATGGGGGATTTTATATATGAGCTAGATGTCAAACTAACGAATGACAAATATAAGTCAAATCCAATAAGTTAAGGGTATTTCTTACTCTTTTTCGTTCTTTATATTGTTAGTGTATACAGGTTAAACTCGATTTTAGTTAAATCACCCTAATGATATAATAATTAAGCATTTTTTAAAAATAATTACCAGTCATGAACCATTAATTGACCACTAACTGAGCCACGTTGATTTGCATGAAGATAATCTATTGATGCAGGAAAATCATAAGGCCATTTATTTGTTTCTTCATTCATCTGCAAAAATTAACAAAATATAGTGTTCACTCATAGAATTTAATTTTTTTAAAAATATATTTAATTAAGCAATATTAAATATTAATTAATTAATTAATTAATTACCTGTCTTTTAGCATCTTCCCAAAGTATGGTATGATCATTGGAAGAATCTGAATTAACATAGAAAAATACAGGCCCAAAAACTTTAGTCCATGCTTCTCCATTTGTTAATGAAACTCCTAATTGTGGCCCTGCATAATGCCCACTGAAAAATATCTGTAGGAAAAAAATGTAAATTGCTCAACATTTATAAATATTTATTATAATTTCATTTACAAAACGTTTTCGACAGACTTTTCATCGAAAATCTCATATTTCTGACAGGACCATTGATCGAAACTTGAAAACTCACTCCTTTTTAGTAGTATGTATATAGTTTTTCATAGAGTTTAACTTCTATACATTATTACAATAACTATAGCATATCCAATGTAATACTACAAGTGGGGTATAGGGAGGATAGGATCGATGTATGCAGATCTTATCTCAACTTTTGTGAGTTACATTAGAGAGATTATTTTTGATGAAGTAAATCAAAATAGGATTGAAAAAAAATAACGACAACATAACAACAAGATGAACATAAAGAAAAATTTCATATTTCCAACAAGAACATTGACAAAGTAAAAAATTGTTACACTGTCATTGTATATAAGTTTCATATTTCTGACAAGAATGTTCACTCCTTTTTAGTGGTACTAGTAAAATATAATATACATGTCACTTCTAATTTCATGGAGTTTGACTTCTGTATATTAACAATATAAAAAATTGATATACTATTGATGTATACAAATTAAACACGTTTTTATCATTATATATATAAGATAATTGTAGCTAAAAAGATATATATGCTTACAGCCATAGATGTTGGACCAACATGAGAGGTAAGATCTTGCTTCATAGGTCCACCATTACAATATTCATAACTTGGTGAAATTACCCAAAACCCCATGTGTGGAGTATCACTTATCCACCCATGAACTTTAATATTTTTAATCTCATCTGTATATTGGTACTTGTCATCAACCTAAAAGATTAAAAAAATACTTAAAATTAGCAAAACATTTAACTTATATATATTGACAGTTTAAAAATAATGCTATTCATAAAAAATATTATTATATCAGACTTGACACAAAATAAAAACTATATTTCGAATATTTTACTAACTTGTATGTATAAAACGCTATTCATATAAAACTTTATCATATCAGACTTGACACAAAAAATAACTTCTCCAAACATTTTATATTATCAGTGTACAAAACTTAAGTTCGATAAAATATTGTTACCTCATCTTTGAGTCTAGGGTTGGATGGATTTGTAATTTTAACAGCTTCTCTATAATCTAGTGTTTGACCAGTTGCACGATCCTCTTCTGTTGGCATTATCCTTTGTCTATCGTCTGATATTGCCATAAAATGAAACCTAATAATAAAAATTAGAAAATAAAAATATTATACACACAAATTTAATATCCAAGATAGTAATTGTCCTTTTAATTTATATTCGAATTTTTGAAAAAATAAAATAAAAATTGCTTGTGGAAAACATTTATGATAATCTAACGGTTTCAAAAACGTTGATCGTTATACCAAATTGTTACAAAAGATTGTTATGAAGAGACAATCCTCAAATATTTTAAGTACAATCAAACCTCTTTATATAGTGACATTATTTGTTTGAATATTTTTTAATTGGTATAATGAATATATACTATTATATAAATTTTATAACATAACATGAAAACTCGATTCCAAAAATTTGAGTAAACTTACAGTGATTTACTGAGCTTAATAGCAATTCTAGCTTCATCCAAATTTACAGCTGACCATCCTTTTAAATGTTGAAATATTCCATATGAATAAAATCCAGAACTCCCACGTAGCATCACATACCTATATATTTATTTTTATAAATTTTTTTTCATATAATTCACAAATGTTCAGGTGCACAAAGCATTCACGTTATAATTCAGATTCAAGAAAGGGTCACATTCCAAGGGGTGTGATGTCTGGTCACACGAAGGCAACTTTACCGTTGTTCCAAGGCTCCCGACCCTTCTTTTTTCATATAATCTCAATATATTATATTATAAAATCTCACCTTTTGTCAACATTTAGAGGAGGATTGTTACCATTCAAAGGATCATGTATTTTTTGGAACGAAACTTCAACTTTGTTATCATCTTGTGCAATCACACTAAATTTTGATGCTAAAAGCCTGCAAAAAAAGAAAATCTTGGAAAAATGTACATAATTTTTTTTTCCTAAATGTAACTAATAGAAGAAAAGAAAATTAAATTAATTAAAAATCTTACGTGTCAAATTTACCATTCCACATAGTATCCCAATATCTGCATGAGTTGTAATTAAAAAATCAAATTAATTAATTTAATTAATTACCACATAATATATTTATTAATCTAAAAAAAATTTAAAAAAATTAACTTACCCTCTTTGTGTT
Organism: Solanum commersonii; assembly: GCA_029007595.1. NCBI lineage: Eukaryota > Viridiplantae > Streptophyta > Magnoliopsida > Solanales > Solanaceae > Solanum > Solanum commersonii. Next base: position 18,406 of record JAJTWQ010000345.1, on the reverse strand, counting down.
TCTTGTAAAGGTTCTAGGAGATTATCAATACCATTATATTTAACTCCAAACATAGAGCCAGTAGGATTAGTTAAAGAAAGTTGAACAATGCCATTATCAATTACCACCTAATAAAATAAGTTAATTAAAAAAATTAACTCATAGAGTGAAAAAAATAAAAAACTTGTTTAACTATCAAAATAGTATATAAAAATCAAAACACTGTAGAACGAAAAAGAACAAATAAAGAGATTTTTTTACATATTGACTTGTGACCGTCAATGTGACGGGAGGAGAAACTTGTTGCAATTTGGGATTCTCTTTGGCTGAAGTATTCCTGTAATGTAATTGCAAGAGGAAATTAAAAAAAAAAAAATATATATATATATATATATGTATATATCATATAACAAATAAATAAATACTTTTAGTCGTTAATTATTATTATTATTATAGATTATTTTTATAGTACGTACCGATTGTCATGATGGTGCACCCTTGAACCATTGACAAGCAAGAAAAATTGGAAAATAATAGCAAAGCAATACAAAACTATTTTGTTTTGCATTTTAAAACCCATTTTTCAACACTGCAATTAAGAGGGGAAAAAAACCATCAATGTTAGAGAAAATCCAAAATATATTATCGTATATTATTCATGCATGAAAAAAAAAAAGTTCTAAAATATGGATTCAAGCTTTGTATTGAATATGAAATCATCTTTGTTAAATAACATTTTACTCTCAATTGATTCGAATTTAATCAGAACTCCAATGGGATCCAATTATCGGGTGGCAAAAAAATCAAATATAGGATAATATAGAGAATTTATACATCTATATAATTCACTTTAACCACCTATATATATAAATACAGTATGATTTATTTTTTCAGGTGACATTATAAAGAATTACCTAGTATTGTAAATTTATCTTAATCAAGGGTGTGAAGTGATGTGACTAGAATAATCCAAGGATAATTATATTGTGCTTACAGAAAATAATACTATGTATATAGATTGAAAACAATTTTTTAAAAAAAACAGGTACAATTTCTATGGGTATATATAGGAGCTTACTTGCCCTTAATATGTAATTAATAAATTGTTAAGTACACTACGGACATATTCCTTATTTAATTTCTCCAAATTTAACTTAAGGTAATATGGAAAGTTTAATTATTATTTTTTACAGTAAAATGGAAAGTTGAACTTTATTTATTTATTTATTTTTAGGAAGAAAAAAACACACACACAAATTAGTACTATTTTTTTCCAACACAAGGCGGCTTCATGAAGATAAAAAAAACTTACCATAAATGTCAATTTATGTGAGAGAATATTTGTATTTAATAAGTACAATAATTGTACATTTTACAATTAAAAGTTAGATATTAATAAATATACCAAAAGTACTGTAAATATGCAACGTTTTTTAATTTCGATTTGATGAAAAAAGTACATTTTAAAATGTCCGTCAAAGTTTACATAATTTAACTCTTGGAAAGTAAGACACGATAATTAATTTGGGACGGCGAGAATATAAGGCAAGGAATTCGTGGAACGAAGAAAAACTCAGTTTATATTATACTTCTTTGAATATAAGCATAAGAAAATTATACCAAACAAGGAAATATTTTGTTCTATTAATTTATTTTTCCTTAGTTTTTCTTTTTTTTTTTTTTTACGTAACCAACATAATACTTTGTAGTTCCCAAAATACCATATAGACAAACTTAGTTCCAAACAACAAAAAGTTGGTTTAATGAGAGATTTTTGAATTCAAACAATGTGGATGAAGAATTTCTAAGCATTACATGCTTTTAAACCTTTGGTCGTCCTACTCGATGCTAATTCAAATTAGTCGAACATGATAACTTAAACAAACACAAAAACTTTAATAATCATTTAGATTTTAACGGTTTAAGATTAGTAGATAAAGAAATAAATATCAACTTTCTTTTTGTAATTCTTGATCCTTTAAATACTATCAACATGTAAAACCCAAAAATTTTGTCCTTCTATGTCATCTAAAAGCTTAAGTCAAACATTAATTCCTTCCGACTAATCGCTTTCATCTGAAGGACCTTCGAGACGAATATAATCATACATAAGTCCTCTAAAGGTCTATCACCTCTACTTTGCTTGAGATACATAATATTAGTTCCAAAACCAAGGAGAGAGCCAGGAACATTTATTGTATATAGTCTGTATATTCCACGTATACCATGTCTTGCTATCGCGTTATCCTTGCCAATCAACCCTGTCGAATAGTGAGGAGCATCGATTTCTGGATCATTGAATCGAACCTAAAACGTTGGAACAAATTAAACATGCAATTATAAGTCGATAAAAGCTATGTTATAAATAGCGTTTACTGTCCATTTTTAGGCCTTGTCTTTGAAATATAGCCTATGTCATGATGTTACAAATTCCACAGATGAAACTTCATGACAATGACTATTTTTCAATTACAGGACCAAAAAGTAGCTATTTGTCAGTCATAAATAAAATGATTGAGAAAGATTAGTTGCACATACTTGCAATTCAGCTTCATGTGCTGAGGCAAATGCTAGTTGAAGAGAATAGTTTGATGATTGATCAACATCTTCAAGATCAAATAGAACTTGCCATGTTGTTGGTGCATAAGTCTTGTTTCCATCATCACTATATATATCACCAAAGTCATAATCAAGATTCTATAAAGTCAGCGTTTGATACGACAAAAGTCATTTTCTAGTGTTTGGTTATGAGAAAATATTTTTAGAAAAACATTTTTGATGAGTAGTGACTAATTGTATTATACTTAGCACATTAAGAACTTTCGAAATTTTTAGTGATAAAGCTATGTCGATTCAAGCTCTTCAAAAATATTGTAGAATACGTAATGGATCATACAAAAATATTCATTTTTCGAGGATCTGATATACACGTGCGACAATATTTTTGGAGGGTCTGAGCAACATAGGATAATAGATGCTAAAGCATGTAAAGATGTAAAATATATCTATGATAAAAAACTATGTTGTTCGGACTCTCCAAAAGTATCACCGGCTACATGTCGGATCATACATTTTTGAGGATCTAATATGCATGTGCGACAACATTTTTAGAGAGTCCGAGCAAAGATAACTACATAATATAAAAAGATGCTAACTAAAGGGTGTAAAGGAGTTGTGAACATACTTGTAAAAATATCTATTGAGATGAGCAAAGAACCAATCTGTTTGATAGTTACTTAATCCAATAGTAAACACCAAGTCAACATCAGGGTATATCTCTGTATACCTATCCCATAATCCATATTGCCTATACCTAAAAAACCAACAAATCACATTTCTCAACAACAATAACATATCCAGTATAATAAGGTCTACGTAGACCTTACACATACCTTGTGTGAGGTAGAGAGGTTATCTCCGACCCTCAAATTTCATTTCTCAACAACAATAACATATTTAGTATAATAGAGTCTACGTAGACCTTATTTGTACTTTGATGAGATAGAGAGGTTGTTTCTGACACAAAAGCTAGATATTTAAATGGAATTTTTCTAACCTTTCTTGATTATGTACAAATATATAATTGGTTCAAGAGTTTTGGTTGTGCATCAGGGATGAAGAATTCAGCAGCTGTTCTATCAGGAATTCCAATTTCCCACAATGTTGGACCATTTCTTGGAGCATCATATATAAGAGTTTCTACCTTTTTTCTTGATCCTGTTTTATAAATAAACATATTAGATATGTAGATAAAGAATTTAATATTACTTATAACCAATCAATAAAAATTTCAACAGATACTAAGACCTCAGAAAGGGAGTCCTAGAGTAATAGTAAAGTTTGAGACGTGAAATCAACTAGTGATACTTGCATCAAGACAGGCAATTTACATATCATGACACCCTATAGGTATGGCCCCTCCATGACCTTACAATGAATACGAGTTGCTTCGTGCACCAAGCAAACTTTTTTAGGTACTAATTAGATTTGAACCCATAATTGTTGAAAGCATTGAATTTAAATCATCATGGACTCGATTTTTCGCCTATGTTGCTAGGGACTCTCCAAAAATGAGGTCTCACGGTGTCAGATCCTCCAAAAATGCACTACTTTTGGAGGATCCGGTATGCAATCAAGGTAAAAATAACAGACTTAAGATATCACCTAACTATTTGATGTAAATGGAAGAGTAGGTATAACTTTACTCCCTCCATTTTGATTTACCAACATTGAGAAGCTTACGACATATTTAACCCCACAAGTTTTTTTTTAAAAATATATATATTTTTTGCTTAAACTCCGTACCAATTCAAACACAGAATGAAAGACGTATTTCCTGACCTGGGGTGATGATAATGTACGGATCGTACATGTAATCTCCAACAAATCCAGGAACCCACGCATATAAACTATAGTTCCCTGGAATTACATTCTTGATCAAGAAATAGCCCTCACTATCTGTTTGAGTCCAAAATTGATATGCCTAAAGAACAAAGATACAAATGGTTAGTTTTGCAATTCAAGTTACAAGTACCATTTCACAAAAATGACCTAAAATTGATAACAATTTGCAAAAATAGCCTAAAAGAGATAACAATTTGCAAAAAATAACCTTATTTTCTAATTGCCAAGATCCAACATTTCCAGGAGCAGCCAGTCCAATAAAAGCTGAATTTGCAATAATAAGTCTTTGGCTAACATATCTACAAAAAAGGCCAAAATTTTTATTAACAAATCACTTTTTTTTTTTTAAAAAGGGGCAAATTTATGGTAAATGTACTATCTCGAACGAGCAATCTGCCACTTACAATACCACGTTGATCAGCTCGAGCATAATCCTCCGAAAGAGGGAAATTATATGGCCAATTTTCAGTCTCAACGAACATTTGTTCTTTTGCATCGGTCCAAAGTGTGAGAGTGTCTGGCTCATCAGGTGAAAGTGAGTACATGTAGACAAAAACAGGGCCAAAAACTTTTTTTCCAGGGCTCTCCATTTCTAAATTTTAGTCCCAATACTTCTCCAGCATAATGTGTACTAAAGAACATCTGTTACATAATTTAATAAAAATTATGAGTACTGATAAATAATCCGGTTAGTGTAATAACCATGAGTGTGTGAAGAGTGACTCTGATTGGCAAAGGTTGATCTATTGATCGGTTAAGTCATATACATTGACCAAATAAGAAGATATGACATTAAGAGAGTTAATGTCCATCATTATGGACTTGCATTTAGGCCAGCCACGAGCTAGTGGAAAACGAGAGCCCATGACATCACAACGTCCAAAAAAATTGGGCACAGTATGAGTCATTCTCATTGAAAAATTTTAAAAGCATACACGTGTCATACATCTATTGATTTGATGTGAACATAGGTACTTACATTTAGATTTACTGGGCCGGTATGAGAAGTAAGGTCTTGTTTGACGGGCCCACCCGTTCTAAACTCATCGGTTGGTGTAATCATCCAAACCCGGTTCGTGGAGTCGGGCTGATCCATCCATGGACCCGGTTATCCTTGTTTTCACAAGAATATTGATATTTGTCATCGACCTAAAACACATAAATATAATTTTAAGGGCACAAGAACTAAAATATAATAGGGATAATCACAGTCTTGCATGCTTCGGACATCTAGTATACAAAATATACAGATAATATTCATATACTATAGTGTATATGTTATGAATATTTCAGTCATACTGATAAACTAGTAGGCTGAACGGTATTTATATTCGTAACTTCCCAATGTATTGTATTGAAATTTACCTCTCCTTTGATGAAAGAATTGTTTGGGTTTGTAAGAAGAACAGCTTCACTATAATCAAGTTTTTGGCCCACTTCACGATCATGGGCCGTTGGCATAATCCTTTGTCTTTCATCTGAAATTGCCATATATTGGAACCTGGCCCAACAATGAAAATTATCAACTTCAATTATTTTCAAAAACAAAAATTATAAATCATAACCCCACATCCCTTTTTTTTTTTTTTTTTTAAATAATAATAATAATAATAAAGAAAACCAAATAGGGTGTGGGTGGGTGTGGGGTTGATCAGTTTGCAAAACATCGCGTGTTAGCAGTGGTTTGGCGAAGGGTCTCACCCTCATAGGGTGGGATGTAGACAATCTACCCTAATGAAATCATTGGAGGCGTGGCTACATTGACCAAAGGATGGCCATGTCATGAGCACTTATTATCGAAAAATTTATACTGTCTATATGGGAAATAATAATGTATATATAAGTCAAAAACAACTTTTTACAAGAGATATATACTAAAGTTTTGAACATTCTTATTAAAATTCCTAACTTCGCAACTGATAACTACTTTCACGACTTGAACATGATCAATAAATATAATTTTAACAATATGATAAGGAAATATATACATACAATTTTTCCTTGAGCTTGAAGACAATTCTTCCTTGGTAAACATCAATATCTGGCCATCCTTCTAAACGTTCCAAAATTCCATAACAATAAAATCCAGAAATTCCTCTTAATATTATAAACCTACAAAAAAAAAAAAAAAAAATGAAAATCAAATATGACATATCTTAAATAAATTATAAAAGCTTAAAACTATATAATTAAAAAAGGAGATTAGGACAAAAATTAGTACCTTTTGTCAATATTCATGGAAAGTTGTTTGGAATCTAAAGAATCCCAAGTCCTTGTGAATGTAAGCTCCACTTGATTTTCATCTTCCATAATAACTTTAAAATCTGTTGCATGAAGTCTGTATACATTTTATCGTTAACAAATCGTCTCATATTTTTTCCTTCCACTAATTAACGAAGTTCTAATGTGAAATGAATTGACAAAATGCATCAAAATAAAAAGATATGAACTTATCCTAGTTATATTTGGATCAGCTTACAAGCCACTCAACTAATTTTATTTTACTCTTTTTCCAATTACATTTAAGAGTCAAAATTTGTATAATATTAAAAAATATATACATATAGAGAACAAGAAAACTTACTTGTCAAAAATCCCTTTTTCATCTGGTTTGTTCCAAACAATATCCCAATACCTAATTTTATTTTCAAGTATACAAAATTAAGTGATTATTATAACTAAGCAAAAATATTTAAAATGAAATAAATAAAAGGTTAAAAAAAAAATTACCCTCTGTTATCATCTTTATTTCCATTTTCCAATAAATTATCAATTCCATTATATTGTATTCCAGTGACCATTCCACCAGGAATAGAAAAAGTAACATTAAACATTCCATTATCAACCACAACCTTCAAAAGAAAAAAAATTGAATAAGAATATCCTATCAAATCTTCTATATTTCAACTTATATTGCTTGGACTTTAGAAAAATTTCATCAAATGTGTGTCAAATCATTCAAAAGTAAAATAGTACATTTTTGAAGGATCTACATCAATACGATAATATTTTAAAAAAATTTGTGCAACGTAAAAAGGTTTAAAAGAGGAAAAAGAAGATTTTACATAATCATGATCCAGTCTAAGAATTTGCACTGGTGGAAAAGATTGCAGGTCTAGTTGACTATTTTTCTTTAATACATTCCTGCAAAACAAATACCAAAAGAAAAAAAAACACAAAAATTAAGAATCAAGTAATAGGAATGTGAAACTTTTCAACATGAATTTAAATTTAATCAAACTTCAATTTGAATATCAAATATCGAGTAAAAAATCAAATAAAAATAAACATAACAGGTATGATAAGATGAATAAGACTCTTTTAACCTTGATATAAAATCTCGTATTTAAACTTTGAAAATGAAAATATTACTACTAACAGAGAGCACATCCCCACTACACCACCCACCCCACCTCAATTAGTAATGATAAAATTATATATATATATATATATATATATATATATATATATATATATATATATATATATATATAACATAATAAAATAAAAAAATTACTTATTTTTTCAAGAAAATATTTTCTGTCCAAAAAAATAGGTCAAAAGTGGGTAACATAGAGTCACAAGTACCAAAAAAAGCTAGATTCCTTATTCACGGGTTCACATTTAACTTCTACCACTTTCTTTTTGTATTTTAACCAAAAACCACCTGGCTGTGTTGATTGAATAAACCCATAAATCAGTAACAGAGTCAAAAAATTTATTATAACACATTAAAATACAAAAAAAGTAAATTTATAAACAAAACCAACGAAATTCAACATAAATTATTCATATTTTTTTAAGTTATATACATCATGTAATTTTGCGAACGAAATTATTTTCTAAAAATATTTTTTTTCTTCCTCTTTAAATGTTTTTTTTTTTAAAAGATATGTTCACGAGATCAAATTGTGTGGTGTGAAAAGTAAAACAAAAAGATAGGACTTTGGATGAATCTTTTCATTAATGGAAAGTTAACAAAGTTAGTTTATATGAGAACGAAAAAATATGTGTGAAATATAATGGCAAATTCTTAGAGCACTTTTTGTTTTTTCTATCACATACAAACTTGACATGTGTCATTCAGTCAATTTTTTAAATTATTTTCAACAACATATTTTCATATAATTTTACGAGTAAAGTCTGAATAACATCGAGACTACACAGTCTTTACTTCTATCTTCATACGATTTAATGGCAATTTAAGATAGAAAATTGGCCCAAGATAATTTTTTTCTAGAGTTTTTTTTTTAAAAAAAAAAATCAGTATGGATTGAACCACAAATAAGGAGAAGAAAATGCAAAAGAGTATATATAATGTATGTAAATTCTCCCAAAAAAATATTGTTATCAGTCTAACCAGTGAGTTGCCTATTAAGATTAATGGCTTAGTGGTAAACGAAGGGATAAAATTATAAGAAACACAATTAAAATTTCACCAAACCGAAAAATGATCATTTTAGCGTTTAATTTTCCTATCTGCCTAACGTCTTGATAACGGAGTCATAAAAATTTTTATACTAGCAAAAACCAATGAAATAGTCTATGTGCGCCGCTAACTCGTACACCATAATTATATAAAAATACAAAAATATCAGCTCAACTAAGACATTAACAAACATTAAACATACAAATAAATCTTAGTCAATTCTTAAATTAAATGTAGGTCAAATAACAGAATACTTAATTAAAATAAAAGTAAAAACACTAACTGTTTTGTTAATGAAGATTCAGCCAGCAAAAATAGTTGAAGCAAAATTCCCAATAATCCAAGAACAAAGCTCCATTCTTTCTTCATTTTTCTCACCAATTCTAAACAAAATTCTCACAAAAAGAAAAACAGATAAATATATATAAACATTATTTATAAAAGAACCATTTTCTCGTATATAACGAAAAATAAAATCGTAAGAAGAAACAGAAATATATATATATATATATATATATATATATAAGACAATGCATATACCTCTTGTGTTGTGTATATAATGTGAAGAAAGCAAGACAAGAAGAAGAAAAATATTTTTAAAAAAATAAAATAAAATAATTTTTTTTTTTTTGTCTTTTTACTAGGGCTGGGGGTGGGGTGGTGGGTTGGAAGAAGTATATGTGAAAGATTTAGTGTGAAATTCAAAAGAGTAGTAAAAGCGTTACAACTTACAAGATTTGTTTTGAGAGTAAAATTAGAGCTCATTTCTTGGGTTTATATAGAGATAATTATGGCCTGTATTTCATGTGATAATTTGTGTTCTGTGTAGTATCTCACGTGTTATGTCACGTAGAACATATATTTACTTATTTAATCTTAGATATAAGTTTAATTAATATTTATTTGTGCATACCCAAAATTGAAAGAGGTAAATGTTAGCTGAAATCAAATTAAGAGCATGTTTGGATTGATTTTTAAAAGTATATTTTAAATCAAAAATAAAAAGTTAAAGTTAAATAAATTTTAAGTCAAAAAATAAAAAGTAGGGGGACTACTTTTGGCTTTTGACTTATTTTAAGTCATTTTTTACTTCTTTTAAGTTATTTTTAACCTTGTCAAACACTAACTTTTACTGTAAATCATTTTTTTACTTATTTTAAGTTATTTTTATGTTTGTCAAGCACAAAAAAAGTCAAAAACTGACTTAAAAGTAGGTTTGACCAAATCTTAAGTCAATCTAAATGACACATTTATGCATTATGTCTTAAATTTACTTATGTTCTAATTGATTAATTCCATTAAAATTTTCTTCTCTTGGAAGACTATCCCCCAACTTTCCTACCTCGTTATCATTAATTTAGCTTCACACCGCGTAAAACCTAGCTAAGTATTTTAGAGAAGGGTGTTTTTAATTGGGAATTTACTCAAATTCAAGACTTATTGTTAAGGATAAATGAATTTTATTTATCTCATAACATTCTAATTAGTGATAACGGAATGTAAAGGCAGATAGGGATCTCATAAAGCATGTTAGGAATCGATTTCTTCTGATAATGTTTTGTCAATCGAGTTCATCGCAAAATCTTTTCTATAGAAGTTTCGTTTGTGTAGATATCTACCTTTTGATTACTATAAAGAACATGTATTTTTTTTTCCTAAAAAAAATCTAATAATTATTATAGCTAATTGTTATGAGTATCTAAGTTAAGTCCTTAAAGAAACTTTTATCTCGTCAGATTAATATTTATCTGATAAACTCTCCTTGGTTTAGCTTAAATTAACTTTCCTAAAAGGAGATTAATGATATTAATTGAGCAATTTATGAATATTAAGTTATATATATATATATATATATATATATATATATATATATATATATATATATATATTAAGAAGTGTAACCATTCCCTTTAAATCTTTGATCAAAGTCTATTTTTTGTGTTAATTATAAGAATGAGTATTTTGTCATGATTTAAGCTCATGATACTTATTGTTCATTTTGAATTAAGGCTCACATAAATTTTTCTTTGAAAGCATGTGTACCATGAGAACTTATTTATGACATCTAAAACTTTTTACTTTCTTCTCTCATTTCGATATGAGATTAATCTAAGATGTCATATGCATTTTATTATCAGAAGCTTGTAATTAACTTAGAAATTTAACAATCCTAATTGACCCGCCCTCTAACATCACTGGTTCACTTTTGGTTGTTAATTCTACTTATATTTAATTTGGCCATTCAATTATTTTGTCAAATACTGGAAGGTTGGGGTAGTTGGTTTTGTGGCTTAAACATTTGACTAAATTCACCTAATATTATGAGTTAGGACAACTAGCATAGGGGCCAACATAAGAATATTTAGTGTTGTCAAACTATGAAAGAAAATTAAACTATTACTCTCTCGTTTTAAAATATTTATCATTCTTAATAAAAGTATTTATTTCAAATTACTTGTTATTTAAAAATGTAAAGTAAAATTAATTATTTTTTCAATTATGACTCATAAATAGAGTATTCCGTGAAGACAAATATTTATTATAATTAATAGTATTTTTTTAAGAAATGTGTAATTAAAAAAAATATACATTTTTTCAACCATATTTTACGTCAAGAATTAGTAGGATTTTATCTCCATAAAGACAACTCAACATTAAAATAGGCTTTTCTTGATTTTGTCAACCTCAACATTAATGTCTATTAATCTACTTATAAATATTGGTATTTTTAAAACAAAATTAAGTAGTCATTTATATCTCTTTCTGTTTCAAATTCATCCATTTTTGTTTCATTTAATTACTTGGAGCACCAATTAAATGAGATCTCTAAGAAAATAAAATACAAAAATAAATAAAAAATAACCGTGTGCTTAAGATTATTAAATGTCTTTTGATGAGAAGGGGGTTTAAGCAACAGTTCAACATATTCATTTAAATACAAAACATAAATAAAAATATAAAAATTCAATAATAGTTGATAAGAAAATTGTGATTAGTTGTAAGACGAATATATTTAGTTTAGTTTAAATTCTATATTCAATTTTATTAAAAAGTGTGCGAAAGTTATAAAAGACAGATAATATGAACGGAAAAGAATAATTACCATGGGAAAGGGACTTTAATTTTTTTTTGTCACTATTAAAAAACGGAATTTGTTGGTTTCGAAGCCAGTTCTTGGTTTTGTAAAAAACTAATTTGTGATTATTATGCATATTAATTACAGATAATGCCATATTTAATAGGTTAAGATTAGCGTGATTAGCATGGTCCATCGGTAGAAGCATTCAAAATTTAAATTGTACATGGGTTCAATCTTTTAAGAACCTTAGCAATGAATCAAGTTATATTTTTAAAGTCACGGGTCACAAATTTAATAAGTTTTAATAAATAAACTAATTCTATAAAGAAATGATAAATATCTATAATTGAACGTTTATATTAAACTAATTCAACTTATTTTGAATTTCACTTTTAGTAAGTTTTATTTTTATAGGTACCAATGTACCATATAGAACCCCACCCCGACCTTGAAAAAGATAAAATAAAAATAAAAAGAATGGACCCGTACAAGAATTAAAAATAATAACAAAACTCAAATTTGCTAAATATGAAAAAATTATACAACTCAATTGACAAAATTGATAATCAAGAAGAGCGTTTTTTTGAACTATTTAACACAAATTGATAATCATATAAAAAAGGAAAATCATCAAATGACGATATAAAAAAAATTTTTTCTTCAAAAGTTGAATTAATTTAAGAAAATTTGCAATCACGAACAAGAATTTTATACTGTTAAATAAAAGAAATCAATTATTAGGGATGGTTTATAATCTGTTAAAATGATTAGAGACTAAATTTCATTGATATTGACTATAAATTCTAGGGAAATCTATCATTATTTCAAATAGTTTTCAAGCAAAATTCATTCTTTTTCGCTAAATCTAGAGCAATCGTTAGTAGGAATGACATTTTAAAACTACTTCGTTAACGTGAAGAATATTTTTAAGCTACGTAGTTCTAATAATATACAAGGCTCTCATTTTGAATAATTCAAAATTATTTGTAACCTCATTAACTCTTTTCAACTTCTATACCAAATATAGGTCATAGGAGGATCTTTCTGACATTCAATTTTCAGAAAAGTCAAACTCTATAGGTTATAATTAGGTCAAGAAACTTTGTTGTCATTCTCCTTAATTAAAAAAATTTGAAAAGTGGCTCCTATTGATATAACACATCTCTTAAGAAAACTTTGATTAGAATTAAAATAACTATTTTTAGTATGATGATCAAATAATATGAAACAAAAGGAGCATTTTCATTGTCTAGTGACTTTAAATGAAAATACTTTTTATAGAAGTATTCAAAAAAGTGAATATAAAATGCTCTTTTTGTTGCTAGAATTCTGAGGGATCAAAATGCTAAAATAAAAGTTCTGATGAAGATGTGGACGTTTTTATATTTTGGGATCATGCGAAACCAAATTAAAAGGACCACTCGTGACTTTTAATTAAACTTATTATGATCCATAAACAAGGGCGGCTCTAAGGCTTGGCCAGTGAGGCCATTGCCTTAAGCCTCAAAAATTTGAAGGTCCAAATTCGTTTAAATTATTATTATTAATTTTATTATGTATGAATATAAATTTATATAAATAAAATTGTTATGGTATATATTTTATTATTATTTATTTGAGAGTATTTTTTATCAATAAGTTTATAAATTTCCATACTTTTTTTCACTTATTATTTGATATATTTGTTTTAACTTCCAATTTTAAAATTTATCCTTTTTATATAGGAACTAAGTTATATATATTGATAACATAATAAATTTTTTTCAATCTTTTGTTAAACTCGTGAACACAAAAATATTCATGCACAAGCTTCCTTTTCGTTTTAATTTAATATATTATATGAAAATTTTATAATTTGTTTTAGATATTCACCAATGAGTGCTACTTAATGGAATGAATTATACCAACATGGGTTGTGGTGCACTGGTGGAAGTGCTTCACCCTTTAACTGCAGGTCTCGGGTTCAAGCCCCGGGTATGGAGAAAAATTTGCTGGGAGCGCCACACCCGAATGGGCCCCGCAAAGGCGCGATCCGACTTAGTCGAAGCTCCAATGTGGGCTTCGAACACCGGTGGAAAACCAAAAAAATGGAATGAATTATATCATTTAATGTTGGGAGCATCACACCCGAATGAGCCCCGCAATGAGCGATCCAGATGAAGTCGGAGCTCCGAACACCGGGTAGGAAACCAAAAAAATGGAATGAATTATATCATTTAATGTTGGGAGCGCCGCACCCTAATGGGCCCTGTAGTGCGCGATCCAGATTTAGTCGGAGCTCCAATGTGGGCTCCGAACACCGGGTGGAAAACAAAAAAAAAATGGAATGAATTATATCATTTAAATTGATCAGAAATTTGGATATTTTTGTTACTATCCATGCTCAAAACTTCAACTATTAAGTTATGTGTGCTCTTTTCTTTTTCTTATTTGTGATGATAGCCAAATTAAAATTTCAATTTGAGTTTTGAAGTTTAACATTGATGATCCATCACTTTTATTTTTTCATTCGATCTTCCTTTCTTTGTTGTTTTTGTGTAAAATTTGATATTTTTTGTCTTAAATGATTAATCTATTGTGTAGAAAATAATTTTTCTTGTTAGTGTATAAATTTTATAAAATAAATTTAAGGGCCTCTTAATATGATTTTGCCTTAGGCCACGAGATCTGTTGAGCCGCCCCGTTTCATAAAAATAAAATAAAAAATTTAGAACCTTTTTGTGTTGCAAAGTTTTCACACAAGAAAAGAATTATGAAATGTTTTACAAAGGTTAATCTGTTCAAGTCTTAGAGAATAGAGTTATTAGATACATATACTTGTAAAATAAAATTGGTATTCTACGAAATTAGTTGAGGTACATATAAGATAGACCCGAGACCACAATTATAAGGGTAAAAAGGGAGAAACAACCGATATTTGTGTTGTGCAAATGTACATGAAAATGAATAAATATAATGTTACTCACAATTGAAATAAAGAAATTACTCACTTTTAACACCAATAGTGGAAAATATATTTACTTGTGTCACATAAGGTAAATATAGGTAAAATTTTATGATAAACATTAATCGGTAACTTGGTAGAAGAATCTTTACGTTGTCAATGTATATACATATTTATCACTCTCCAAAACTCATTAATGAAATCACATTGAATATGTTGTCGTTGAATGACCATTTTATCATTGATGAGGTCCTTCTAAACGAAGATAATCATACATTACTCCCGAAAGGGGTTAGTAGCTATTGCTTGTGTAAGAAAAATTGTGTTTGTTCCATTTACAAGTAGATTGCCCTTTACTTCGATACTATAAAGAAAATATAATCCATGAATACCATGTCTCGGGATTGCATTATCTCCCTATTTTTCCTGTCGTAAATGAGGTTCAACAACTTTTTCATTGTTGAAACGAACCTTATAGAGAAAGAAAAACAATAACGATTAGTCTATTTTTCATGTATCATTTAAACATAAACAAAAAGAATAGAAAAATTAACTTGATTGAAATGAAACATACTTGTAGTTCAGCTCTTTGAGCTGCTGCAAGAGCCATTTGGAGAGTGTAATTTGATGCATTGTCAACAATTTCAAGGTTAAATATAATTTTCCATGTGGTGGATACATAGGTCTTGTTTCCTATGTTCCTGCACAAGGAAGTGACATCATTATTCAACAACAATAACAACAAATTCAGTATAATCTCGAGGCCTTATATTTATTTTTTATATTTAGCTTATGGTTAGAAATGATGCCTATATATATATATATATATATATATATATATATATATATATATATATATATATGTTTATGTCAATACATACATACTATGCCTTGATGGGTAATTTGCAAAAATAAAAATAAAAGATAAGTGGCATTAATCTGGAACACTAAGCTCAGATTATGTGCGGAGGCTGTTTCCACGGCTTCAAAGTGACCTCTTCTTCACATGACGGCACCTCTTACCGCTACCCCAAATCTCCCCTTTGTTACAAAATGTTTAGGGATTGGCAACTAACCCATTCAGTGACTTAGTTCCCAAATTGAGACTATTGGGTAAATTCAATATAACATAATCGAATGAAACAAAAAAAGAGAGGTTAATTTAGAAAAAAAATAAAATGGCAGTCTGACGCACTAAATTCCCACTATGCATGGGGATCAGGGGAGGGAAACAACCTGAACTCGTGACCTCTTGGTCACACGGCAACACCGACACCAAATTAAATCTCCCTTACTTACAAAAATGAAAATAACTTCAAAAAAACAAGAATCATAGGAAGCTCTAGGGAATATATTACATACCTAGTAACATGAGCAAAAAACCAATCTTTTGAATAATTGCTAGTCCCAACATTGTAGACAAGATCATTTTCAGGATATAAAACACTATATTGTTCCCACAAACCATATTGTCTAAATCTGCAAACCAAAAATAAAGTGAATGAGCTACAATATTTTCAGTATAACAAGAACATATTCAAAATAGCCATTGAACATTTTTCGATCATACATGGATTCAAAATTGTTTTGGTATACGTGCACATTAAATTCTGGTGGTGGCATTGGAACAAAGAACTCATCAGCTGTTCGATCTGGTACACCGATTTCCCAAAGTGTAGCTCCATTTCTTGGAGGATTATAAACCAAACTCCCTAATTCAATACTAGAACCTGCATTTCAATACACATGAAAATTGAAAGAAAACGAAAATGAGTTCATAAGAGCATCAAAATTAGTCTCATTCTAAACAAACATCGAATCAACAACAACAACATATTCAGTGTGATCCCATAAGTAGTTGAGTCGGGAGCTAAACTTGAATTAACAAATAACATAAGGGCTAAGTAAGAAATCAAAACCTGGAGTAACTTGTACATCAAAAGTGTATTTGTAATCCCCAATAATTCCTGGGACGGTTGCATACAAGTTATATGTACTGGATATGACATTTTCTATGGTGAAATTTCCCATAGCGTCTATTTTAGTCCAAAACTGATAACCCTGAAAACAAAACGAAATAAAGTTACTCTATTAATTATCTATATAATAAAAAAAATTCTTAAAATAATTTTATGAATCATGCAACTTTACTTTGTTTTCTCTTTGCCAAGATCCAACATCTCCTGGTGGTGCTAACCCTATATAACCGTTGGATGCGGTTACTAAAGTCGTAGTGCTGAAAATACAAATTATAGATGTCAAATATTAGTAAAATTTTATTTAATTGCACTTATAAGTATAACATTAGTCACACTTACATAAAGAGTTTCCGCAATGAAATAACACAATGTGGGTTCACTTGACATTTCTTCGCTCAATATGGGCTCGCCTCTACTTATGATATAAAAGCTATAAAGTTAATCTTTTTAATGATGGATTCGTTCGATATTTCTTTTCATTAATAAATAAAAATAATTGATTTAAGCACTGGAAAATTACTAGTTTAACTACAAGTATTACAAAGTTACAACTGATATTTAGAAAATTTAATTATTTTCTTATATAGTCATGTTATTATGAAGGTAGTAAAAAAATCAAATTTATATGTTTTAAGTTAAATGAGTAAACTTTGTCTAATATTTTAGTTATTTGAATTATACTACTTAAATCTTATTATATATCAATAAGATTTTTTAGAACAAGAACCATTATATTGTACTATAACAAAAGGCTAACATTTTATTAACATGAAAAAAATATTTTCCTATATAGAATAATATAGTAACTCTTTGCCTACAGAGCTGTAAACAATAAACACGTTTCCTATTGAAGGAATGTCGATACAAATTTTTGTATCGATAATTTATTTTTTTTCAAACTTAACAAAAACTTTTTAAACAAAAAACTAAATACAATTCATCAACTTTGCATATTAAACTTGACAAGATTCATATAACATTTTAACATAGCAAAAATCCATGATATAAAATAACACTCTATTATCATAGAACATTTTCCGTCACAAATCTGGAAAGAATTTAATTTTAATAATTATATATTTTGGGCAAATATTGGAGTATGGATGGCTAAGGATCTTGAGGAGATGGTAAACCATTTCAAAAGGATTTTGCTAAATATATTTCTTCGAGCAAAGATTTTTTTTTTCTTTTTTTTTTTCGAGAGATTACATTTCCCATACTCTCATCCATAATGCATTTTACTGTTGTAATTGAATTAAAAAGGATCTTATTTAGATTCTTATCAGCTTATAAGTACAAGTTCAATTAACTTATCAATATAACTTAAATTTATAATTTATTTATCAAATTATGAATCATGCAACTTTATTTTGTTTTTCGCTTTGCCAATGTCATCCCTCATGATGATACTAAAGTAGTAATGCTGAAAATACAAATTATAGATCTTAAATATTAATGAAATTTAATTTAATTGCACTCATAACATTATCACACAAGAACGCGAAATTAAACAATACCATTCCATTTATGAGACACAATAGAGTTTTCGCGATAAAAATAGATTATTAATCGAATCCACACTTTTCAAAGAT